>OX411342.1:3277505-3822147 GCA_948150665.1 Conistra vaccinii
TTAGCACATATCGGAGTGGCGGGGTGCGGGAGGGTGCAGCTTGCGTGGAAATTGTGTTTGGAGTGCCTGGTCCACTACAGGTCTGTAGAAGACCAACCAACTCAGAAATGTCCATCAGACGATTTATTACGTCAATTTTTATTCTGCTAACCTAATAAGTTTATAAAAGCCTTGACACCTTCAAATGTCCTTAGTCTGAGAATTCTATTGGTTTGTTCATCCTTTGTTGGAAGATAAGTAATGAGAATTTTAAATTCAGACGCAGTAACCAGTTTGCAGTTTTATTTTAACGTAAGAAATCTTGAGCAAAGTTTTTTGCCATACTCGTACTGGGTACAAAAATAACATTTACTTAAAAAGTTCCTTACTCGATACTCGCACACACACACACGCGTACAATATGTAAATAAAATCCTGTCCGTTCCGAAAGGGGCACATTGGTACTGCAATAACATTACCAAAAAGAAATAAAAAATCTTATGATTATCATTGAAACAAAAAACGTGATTGATATTTAAAATTCACTTGTTTTTGTACCAAAATTAGCTCAAAACCATAAAAAAATAGACAATTTTCAACAGGGGTCAATTGTTTTAATTTTTGTGCAAGAACGTCATTCTTTCCTAACAACCGAAAATGGCGCCCAACAAGTGAAAAACAGATTAGGAGCTGAAGCTGAAGATCGGCTCACCCCAGCCCAGGGAATGAGGGAAATGATTCAACTGTGTTGGAACCCCAAAGTTTGCAGGAATGTAAGAAAATTGAGGAGGAAAGTTATGAACGATTATACAAGGTCGCCCATGCGCATGTGACCGCCCGTAATTTTCTGAATATTCATGAAAAAATATCGAAAATAAACTTCAAAAGGGGGGGTCTATCTATAACATTTTTCATGTTATTCAATTTTTTATTTTTTAAAGATTTGCTTTCTGTTTTTTGACACATCTCCGAAGTTTATGGGTCGATTTGGATTCTGTTTATTATTTCCAAAAGCTTATGAGTTATTTTAACAGGTTAATTAAAAATTTTACAAAAAATTATCGACTACGAAAGAAAAAACGGAATCGAAGTCATTTTTTCGGTAAAAAATTGTGTATTTATTTTAAAAAAACTAGTGAAAAATGTTATAGATAGACCCCCCCTTTTGAAGTTTATTTTCGATATTTTTTCATGAATATTCAGAAAATTACGGGCGGTCACATGCGCATGGGCGACATTGTATAGCTTCTATTACAGATTCTTAGCGAAGAACAGCTTTGGACAGGAATAAACCGTATAGTCCCAGTCACCCCCACATGGATTGCCACCAGGTGGCAATTGGGAGAAAAAAATCCCAATTGCCACCGGGTGGCGACTGGGACCTTATTGCCCCCACTTCAAATCGCTGTACATTGCGGCGTGGATCGCCAAACCCCCTCATCGCTATCTGTCTTACGGCCGCGATGACGGGGTTGGCGGTCACATTTCCAATGTGACCGCCAACCCCGACACACAATTTTACAATGATCATAAACCATGATCATTGTAAATATTTTGATTATCTTTTGATTGATAAAACATAGTTATTGTAAATATGTAATTTGATTATCTGTGACTGATGACTAGCTTTTGTTCCTAGTATATTTATTGTAAATACTAAGATTTTCTGTGATACGAATTTACACCAGGTTTTTATGATTAATAATAATAAGTGATTAAAAGCAACTACATTAAAGAAAATCTTGTTTTTATGTCCCTAAAAAATATCACTTATCTACTAATAATAATATACATTGGAAATATGACCACCAACCCCGTCATCGCGGCCGTAATACAGATAGCGATGAGGGGGTTTGGCGATCCACGCCGCAATGTACAGCGATTTGAAGTGGGGGCAATAAGGTCCCAGTCGCCACCCGGTGGCAACTGGGATTTTTTTCTCCCAATTGCCACCTGGTGGCAATCCATGTGGGGGCGACTGGGACTATACGGAATAAACTGAGGAGTCCTGTATCGCAAGGCAGTCTGACCTGGTAGCTAATTTGCTAATATAGGGTTAACGAGCATAAATGGCTGCTCAGAAAACGGTGAAGGGAAACATCGTGAGGAAACTGGCATGTCATAGAACCAAAAAATTCTAAGACACTGAGCCTGCGTGGTGAATTACGGCCCACTCCCTCTCACTGAGAAGAGGCCTGTGTCCCAGCAGTGGGAACATTGTTATTAAATGTGACTAGTTTAACTTGTTTATGTTCGAAGAAAGGTCAGAGGACATAAAGGCTATTTTTATTTATTTAAAACTTCTATTCATTTTCGTTTCAAGAGAAAAATATGAGCAAACACTATGTACAGTTTACAACTAGGATAATAAAATTAATAACATAATAACAGCCGAGTTGTTCTTTCTTTACCCTAACTGGGTTAAGCCAGGTGATCGGTGTATGCAAAGTTTTTAAAAGGGCAGGCACATGTACAACCAGTACAACGCCAGGTGATCCTAAGAAACTTATCAGGAGGGTGTCGTAAAAGGGACATGTCTTGCTGAATAATATCGATGGGGTTGGCCACTTCTACAAGTATTTTTAAGTATTATTAGCATTATTTAAAAATAAAAGTTATAAAAGTAAAACCAAACTCCGTCAAAAAAAGACATCTAAAAAGGTTATAAACAAGATATCACAGACAGACAAATTAAAAATCCGTGTGACTCCGGAACGGATTTATAACTTTTATTTTTATTAAAATTATTTTGGGGTTACAATATATCTTTTTTTGGAATGTGCTAATTAAGCCCTTTCAATTGATATTCAACACGGCACCAAAACAAAAAATAAACAAAAAATATCTGATGTACATTCGAAACAAGCAGTACACCTTTAGGTAAGTATATGAATGTTTGTATTTACTTTTGATATAAAATATAAGATAAAGAAGTCGGTTAAATAAAATACGATTTTTTCTGTGATTTCCAATGTGATATTAGAAGTCACAGATAAAATCGACAAACATGTGATTTTGTGATTGCAATTGTTTAATAAAACCACTTGTTTTAAGATTAGGAGTCACCAAAACATTACTTATACTGTCCCGTTCGTCTAGTGGTTGCTCGTTTCGACTACCGAGTCTGACAAAGTGTTATTAGGTTTTTCAATCAAGAATTTCTCAGTAGCAGCCCGGAGTCTGTGCCCGGTTGATGGCAATAGGCACGCCCCCTATTACATGGGACTTAAACATAACTGGCCAAATGAGGTGTACAATAGGTACACCTCTGCCTAACCCTTCGGCGAATCAAAGCGTGATGTTATGTTTTATGTCAAAACATTATACAGGGAAACGCAATCAAAGACAGCTTTAAATAAACTTACATCAAGTTCAATATGGAATGCATTTAGCGAAACATTACCACTCACAACTGGAGTTCAAAATAAATTGAGTGCAAACATCTTAATTCAAGACTAAATTAGGAATAATTAAGAACGTACGAATGCTATAAATAATGTACCACTATAAAAGCGATAGAGACCATGCTTGATAAGCTCTTGTTGCGATTGATAAGTGCTCTAACTACAGAGCATAATCAGCCCATAATGTTCCCACTGCTGGGACACAGGCCTCCTCTCTGTGAGAGGGAGTGGGCCCAGTGCGGATTGGTAGATGACACATGTCTTCGAAGTTTTTGGTTCTAGGACACGCCGGTTTCTTCACGATGTTTTCTTTCACCGTTTTGAGAGCAGTGGTGATGAAATTATTTACACAAAGCGCCTGCTTAGGTTCCAACCCACGACTAAAACTCGTAAGTCGGGCCGTTACCACTGGGCCACCACAGTTCTCTTACTAAAACAATCTATCTGCCTAGCCTTTTCCCAACTAATTTGGGGTCGGCTTCCAGTCTAACCGTATGCATCTGAATGCCAGTATTTTTACATGGAACACCTATCTGACCTCCTATACTTGTTTGCAAGACCGGTTGTCTGACTTTCGGGCTTCTGACTACCCGTAACGTTTCCAAAGCTCGGATGGGTCTCGGTATGTAATGCATAGTCCACCCATCCTCAAACCAACCGCGGAAAGAGCAGCTTAACCTTCGATCTGTGCGACTGTTCTGCTCCTAATTGACAAATTGTCTACGTGATGCCTTGTGAGCAGTATTATATTAGCACCTATTTTTAGTACATAGATAACAACGACATGACGTCACTCAGTGTGTTGGATATCATATCTATGTGAAGGTATTTCTTATCAGCAAGATATAACGCTACTTAATTTGCTACATGTGTTGAAATATTAGGTAATAAACTGTAAAATTGAATTAATAATGCTACTTGAAGAAAAGTTGTTTTCTCGATTATAAAAGGTCTGATTGAAAAATTGAAATTGAGTTATCCTCCCGTCCGCGTCCCTCTGCTGGACAGTTTGTTGCGCCAGTTCTTCCCAGCTGAAGCACTAGGAAGTGGTAAAGGGCGCCCGGCGTTTTGGGGGACTGTCTTATGTAATTTTGACGTTCAAAAAGTATTGACTCTCAGCCTAGTTCGAATTTTGATTTTGTTCAAAATTCAAGAAAAACTAAATATTACCTTTACCTAACTTTTATCGATATAGGTTTACGTTTCGGACGACATTAGTCACATCACTACCTACTATTTGCGAAATGTCAATTTGAAGATAACTTGATAATTAGACTATGTCAGAATTGTCAGACTGATATTATGGTAGCCTACCTAGTGTTTTTAACTTAGAATTGTATTATTCTAAGGTTTCTAATAAAAACCTATTTTTGCCGGCTAACTAGCGAACTAGAATATTAATAAATGAATTGCAATTATAAAACTGAATTTGATTTGTAACCGATTTAGGAGTAAAAAGGCATTTGGAAATACATCAATGGTATCCAAATACTTTTTTTACATCTAAAACTAAATATTCGAATTGTTGCATTTCATAATCAATATTTTAGCTCACTACGTTAGCCATATTTCTTATTTCTATACAGTAATATCGCCAAATTAATCTAAACAGCGAAATATTTGACACCTTTTTGCGACGTTGCTTGCTCTTTCTACCTAATAAACGCTTTTAATTTTATTTATATTTGGGCCACGTGCTTGAAGTGTTTTGTTTTGATAACCGACACCCTTGAAACTCGAGCTGTGCTTATAATGAGAGCTGTAATGATTAGGACTCGTGTGGTACGTGATTAAAACTTCAATAATTGTTTTATAGGTTGACCTTGAGGGCCGGATAAATTACTAGTTGTAATGGTTTCTTTTTTTAAGCAAATCCCAAGTGCACGCTACACTATGGGCTTATTGGGCAGAATCTACAAGGCAACCACCAGAAAGAAGAAAGACAATGAAGCTAGATTAATCTGTGGCTAGATGGAAAACCAGCCAAGTGCGAGTCAGTCTGAAAAAACGATAAAAAAGAAAACGTTTCTTGTACCTTTAATTAATTATTTTATTTTTATTTCTTGTTATAGCGGCAATAGAAATACACAATCTGTGAAAATTTTAACTTTATAGCTATTGCGGTTCATGAGATACAGCCCGCTGACAGACAGACGGACGGATGGATGGACAGAGGAGGCTTAGTAATAGGGTTCCGTCAGGGACCTTAAAAAAGTAGAAGAGTAAGAAAAACGAAACCATGGTTTCCACTTCCCTCTATGTCCAGGACATAGAAAATATCAGGAAATCTAAAAAATTGTTTCCTTTGAAATGGGGTGATTCAAATTCTGTTGTAAACAGCTGCTAATTCTAAATATGGCACCTCCACTGACTAAAACACCCGATTCCCGTCTTTACGACGGCTTGTGGCAACAAGGGACGCGCTCCTTTTTGGTTTGGCAAAATGTTTTTACTACTTTTATGGGGATCTGAATGGTTTTTTATAGAGCCAGAAAGGTCTGTGAATTCTGTGATGGACCTTCCGAGAAAAAAAGGTACATAAACTAAGGCGTGAGAGGTAAAAAAACTAATTGCATATAGATGGTGAGAGAAGAGTCTTAGTTTTTTTTCTAATCATAAAACTTTCCAGAGTTTTTGAGCTTACTTCTGTCCGCGATTTTGCCCTTGTTTTAACATAAATTATATATAATTTTATCCTGTATCACTCTCGGCAATACTGTAGGTTCCCAATAGTGAAAGAAATTTCGGAATCGGTTCAGTAATTCCGTAGATTACCATCAACATACAAACCCACAAATTTTACCTCTTTAGAATATTAACTGTGGATGGATATGTAAGTAAATTACAGATGGTGTGGTAATCCGGAAAAACATCTGCCACAGTTATGTGACCGTATGTAATTTCTTAACATTGGCCTTGAATTTAAAGGCAACGACTTCTTTGTAAGTACGGACGCGCTAATCAGAACAAACTCCGTTTCAAATTAAGAACGACCAACTGTCATTTTTTTTTCTACTTATTTTTTATTTTTAAATTAAGAGTAGGGAAAGACCAAAGAAACGATGGACGGACTGTGTTAAAGATGATTTGGCTAGAAAGGGGGTGATTAGTGCTTACCGAGATGACTATTATGAAAATATGGAAGAAAAAGATATGTTGCGTCGACCACAAACAAATCAATTGGTATAAGGGCAGGAGAATGTTTCTTTATTTATTCTGAGATTAGAAATAAAAAATTAATTTCCAATAACAAATATTAAAATAAAAATAATGTTAAAATTATTCTTTGTTTGTATAGTTTAAAAAAATATTGGTTTTGTAAAGTAAATTACTTTAAAAACTTCAAAGAAAAAGTATTTCTTTATCAATAATCTCCTAAATTATTATTTTTAGATAGAGGTGCGGTGAACGGTGCATTCATAGCATTCTTTGTATTTTGACAATAGAGGCTGCTCATTGTAGAATACCTGTGTGTGCCTATCTTTTGAACATTGGATGAATAAGCTAGTGATAAGATTAGGTAAAACTTGAGTCATTTATTCAAGTCAGAACAGCATGACCTTATCATTCGACCTTTTGTCCAATTATTTCTTATTTTTTCAACTAAAATATGTTAAACGATGACGTCAGATGATTGTAATGTTTTTATTTAACTACTAGGTTTGGCCCGCGGCTTCGCCGGCGTGGATGTACGAATATGCCCCACGGGATCGTACTGCCGGCATTAAAAGTAACCTATGTGGTTATCCAGGTTATAAACTATGTGTGTGCCAAATTTCCTCCAAATCTGTTTACGCGTTTTTAGGCCAATCTGGAACATACATCCAGACAAACGGACAAAAATTTAAATGAAAATACTATAATTTCGGCATAAGGACCGTAACACCTCGTAGCAATTACTGTTTGTCAAAAATATTGAATGTACAATTTTGACTTCGTTACTATTTTATTACTTATACTTATGTGTATGTATTTTTTTCGACGAAAATACGTTAAAGATGACGTCAAATGAACGTAATGATTTTATTTAACCATATTCGGAATGCCGAAGTAAGTATTGCTGTGTTGAGGAAAAAATCTAGGTAGGTAACGAATACGTTGTTATTTCTGAAGATGATGTAATTAATTATACATGTAGCTTTAATTATGTTATTCGATCGTCCTTGCTCGCTGTTTCAAGTTTTAAATTCTAATAAACATCTAGTTTTTAAAATTTTAGCAACAAAATTGCATGTCTTTCAATTTCGTTTCACTTTCTAAAACTTTTAATTTATCGATAAAATATTCATCAGCACATCACTATCACGTATCTGTCATAAAAAAAGAAAATGGCCAAAAGTATCCGAAAAAGAAATTAGCAGGTGCACTGCACTGATCCAATGCATGCAGTGAAAGCACTGCTCGCAAAAATGCGCGCCAACACGCACACGTAACACGTAAAAAAACTGTTTATAAACACAAATAATTTTTCACTTCAAAAAATAACTTCACTAAATTAAAAAAAAAGAACACGCACCGAGAATGTCAGTTGCGGAATTAAAAACGAAATTTTAAAAAAAATCACTGCTTCCGTCACCTTGCACCAAAGATAAGATAAACGCGTAATGGCGTCCGCGCGCGGCAAATGACAGCCGTTGACTGGTGGGTTTCCGCCAGACGCGAGATAATCGCGTATGTTTTAAGGGGTCCGTCTGCTCGGAGGAATGTTTTATTCGATTTTTTATTGCTGACTTGAATTTATAAATAGTAATTTTGTGTTATTTTGTCTCCGTTTGTTTTAAATATTGAAGCCAGCTGAGGTTTAAAAAAAATATTTGTTACGATGTGAAACTTAGCTTGTGATTCTCATAAATCCTATGACACTCGGTAATACGGGTAATACTGTAGCTTCCCATTTCCAAAGGATTTTCGAAATCGGATCAGTCGTTCCAAAGTAATATTACTCCGTAATAAACTTACAAATTTTACGTCTTTAGAATATAATAATGTAGGTACTAGCTGACCCCTGCCCACTTCGTTGGGCGGTAAACATATAGCCTTAGATGACACTCACAAATAACGTGACTTTCTATTGGTAAAAGAATTTCCAAAATCGGTTCTGTAGATCCAGAGATTACCCCCTGCAACCTCACAAACTTTACCTCTTTATAATATTAGTATAGATATAGATTAAGAAAGAACCCTCATACTTGAAGATCGAGGGGAAGTTCCACACAATAGTCAAACGCTAGACAATGTTATTTATTTTCTTTTCATTTTTTACTACAACAGGTTCCCGAATACCAGTTCCTTATGTCATAGAAATACCAGTTTTGGAATTCATTGTGGTCATACGTTATAAGCTCTACGAAAACCATGAATAGGCTAGCTCTTCTCATATTTTTAATATCATAACATAACATCACACTTGTAATCTCCGAGCGAAGGGCAGAATTCTACTTATAGTACACCCACATTTCGCCAGTTATGTTTAAGTCTCATGTTATAGGAGACGAGCCTTTTGCCATCAACCGGGCACTAATCCAGATTCCGGACTGCTACTGAGAAATTCCAGATGGAACAACCTAATAACACTTTGCCCTGTGTTCACTTTAAGTTCTGAGTTGAGCTCCACGATTACTGACAAGTGCTTGCACTGACTGGACAGGTCCACTCAAATCTGTGTGGTTCTTTCCTCAAAACACCATTTCGGAATCTATATGGTGCTCATATGGCCTGACCAAGATTATGTCTGGACTTTAAAAGAGACTGCGACCTCTGAGTTTGTTTCGGCCTTTCTTCTCAGAGTAGTCAGATAGGAAACGCCGACCTCATCTTGCTTATTGTATTAATATGATGTGTAAAAGTGATACTGATATCCTATTTACAGAATAAACAATTTCATTTCATTTCGCCCGGTCTGAGAATCGAACCCAGGACCTCATGCTCAGCTATCACTAGACCAACAGCATTTATCTTCCCACCTGGTCTGACCTATACAGGGTGTCAGGGACATCGACGCGAAGCCTGTTACCATGGATTCAGTACATGATTCTGAACCCCCCAGAGTTGAAATTTCTCGTCGGTTATTAAAAAAAATCTGCTGTTGCATAGAAATGTGGTATACCTATGTAGTGGTTACACCGCCACATAAGAACTACGCAGCGAAGACATGACGTCAATCAATTCCTGAATCGCGCAGTTAGAGTTTACCGAGCGAAAAACATAGATAAGACTATCCGAAATCAACATAATGGGCAGTTGCACGCCAGACACAACAACGCGCCTGGTTGGAGGATCCTCCCTTTTCTATGGTGGATGAGTGAACTTTACATCCTGTTCCTCATACCCCTAAACCTACGCGGTCAAAATGTATATGGAACAGCAGATTTTTTTTTAAATAACCGACGAAAAATTTCAACGCCTCTGCGTTGAAATTTTTGAGGTTCAGAATTACACACATCAAAAGTGTCTAGGGATCAAGCATTTTTATGCGGATTTCTTGAGATTGAGATGTGGCTTTGTAATAAATTTATGATTTTATAAATTTATATGGATCCTTTTTGGTGCATTTCATAATTTGAATCAGGAACTGTGAATCAAATTCGAGTAAAAGATGAAAATCAGCTGTCAATATTTTCCCTATAAAAACATACAACGCATTGAAGACATTATTAGTGCTACTGTTTCCCTACTACTGATTAAAACCAACGTTATTATGGAGCAGCGACGTCATTTAAGCAGGGAAGAAATGCTCAGAGCCGTGGGAATGATAGAAGCTGGTTCCCGGCAACGTACTGTGGCTTTAGCTCTGAATACAAGTCAGAGTGTTATCAGTCGACTTTGGACACGTTACCGAAGCACTGGTACCGTGGCTGAGCGCCATGGAGGACGGTATCGCTGCACCACACGGAGACAAGACCGATACATTCAAATCTTAGCTCGAAGAGCTCCAACAATAACCGCCATGATGTTAGCCGTGAGGCTTCATCACTCTTCAGGGAACTTAATTAGCGACCAAACAGTCAGAAACCGCTTGCATGAAGTGAACCTTCATTCCCGAAGACCGCTACGGGTACCACCTATAGCAATGCACAATCGTAGGATTCGATATCAATGGGCTCTTGAACACAGAAATTGGGCAGAAGAACAATGGCGTTTCGTGTGCTTTTCTGATGAGTCTCGTTTTGGTATGAGACCGGATACAAGACGTATACGACACTGGAGAACCCCTGGACGCCAACAGCGATTAAAATCCTGCCAGGAAGTCCATCCTTATAGTGGTGGAACCATCATGGTATGGGCGGGTATTTGGATCGGCGGAAGAACTGAGTTGATTTGGATCAGAGGCAACCTCAACGCTCAAATTTATGCTGAGACGATTGTATCAGACGTCATCGTTCCTCTACAAGTGCAAATCGGTCCCTTATTTCAGTTAATGCATGATAATGCACGACCGCACACCGCAAGAGTTGTAAGACAGACTCTCGCCGCAGCTAACATCAATGTCCTGCCCTGGCCTGCTCAGTCGCCAGACTTGAACCCGATTGAGCATGCATGGGATATGCTACAGAGAAGAGCTCTGCCGAATATGGAGGGTATCCAGTCGCAAGAAGACCTTTTTTTGTTGTTGCAACGAACATGGGCGGCCATTCCACAGCGTGATTTGGATGAACTCATTTTGAGTATGCCAAACCGATGTTCTTGTGTTGTTGGTGTTCGCGGTAGAAACACGGATTATTAATTGTTTAAGTTACCCAATAAAATTTTAAAGAAAACTGTTATTTCAGTCTTTTTTTCGAACTTTAATGTTAGTGGTTCAAATGTCAAAAATCCCTTTATTAGGAAAATGGCAAATTTCTTTATTAATGCAAAGGTGACTTGGTTTATCGTTACTGTGACAAACGAAAACACTTTATTTGATGAATCCTTAAAGAAAATTTTAATTAATATCAATCAGGAGAAAAGTTATTGCAAAAATATATGTTGATCCCTAGACACTTTTGATGTGTGTATGTACTGAATCCATGGTAACAGGCTTCGTGTCTCGATGTCCCTGACACCCTGTATAGGCCAGACCAGGTATAACGTTCCCACTGCTGGGAAACAGGCCTACAGAGAGTGAGTGGGTCGTAATCCACCACGCGAGCCCAGTGCGGTTTGATAGATGTCACATGTCTTCGAATTTTTGGTACCCTAACGAGGCAGTGTAAATATTTATGAGCAGCAATTTCTAAGCTGACATTACAAACGATCAGCGTGGAATACGAAAAAGGTTATAAATGTAACAGAGAACAATGTCATGTGGTGTTGTGTAAAGTGGGACAATTTCACTGAGGAAGCGATGCGACATTGAAGAAAGTCGCACGCTCGCATGTCTGTCTGAGGTATCTACAACATAGCATAACGCGTGTATTCAAAGGGTTAGGCAGAGGTCTACCTATAGTACACCCACATTTCGCCAGTTATGTTTAAGTCCCATGTAATAGGAGGCGAGCGTATGGCCATCAACCGGGCTGAAATCCAGACTCCGGGCTGCTACTGAGAAAATCCAGATAGAAAAACCTAAAAACACTTTGTCCGAATCGAGAATCAAATCCAAGACCTCAGGCTGAGTCAGCAGTAGTGCGTTTAGTTGAGCAGACGAATTTTTCGCACATATTTATATGAAGGTCAAACTCAAACTCAAAACTCAAACTCAAAGCATTTATTTCAATTAAACCATTTACAGGCACTTTTGAATTGTCAAAGAGTCGGTCAGTTAGTCAGAAAGTTGAAGCTAGTCGCCCATTCCAAAAAGTAGATCTCTGTGGAGAAGAACGGGCAAGAAACTCCCAGGACACTCATTTAAATAAAGACATTATAAAATCCTGGAATGCAAGCAATGGATTTACTAATAGAGATTACTAAATCTCTTTCAAAACGATTCAGATTATGATTGATCAAGTGGTACGCAAATAGGGTACTGTGACAGTCTTAATACTGGGCAGTATGGGCCTTTGGCTTGGCTTCACATGCCGTCGAGAAATATCTCTCAGGCATGAAGAGAAAGGAGATTTGCATCTATCTTTTAAAAGTCAATGAATGAATGAATGAAAGAAATGCACTGACCCCAGCGTGGTTTAACCAGACTCGATAAATCGAATGAACCCCGAGATTCGCTCTAGCCCCTGGAGCCTCATGCATCATGGAGCTACAGAGGCCATTGCATATCAAGGAGTAGACCGGGGGGCGCGGTAATGGTAGGGAAGACGTGCCCTTAAGCAACAATATTTATTCTGCCGTCACCACTTCATACATGAAAATTTTATGTAAAAATCACGACTCCACGAACATTATGTACTCCATAAAGCGCACCTACCTCTCTCAAGGATACGACTGACGTAATGCCAACAATGACTGCACTAATCGCTCTTTTGAAAGCATTAGATTGATGCAAATTAGGTCCCTTTAATAGCGATGAACTCAGTCCCTATTAGGTATCTGTGGACTGATGTGGGCGTATGATTGTTCGGCTTTATTCAGCTTAACGCCCTTTCTAAGGAGTATAACAGACCAAAAAGGATGCATTATTTGATATGTTGCGTCACACCCGTCATCATCATCAACTTTCTGTCCTTACATAATTTGTTTGTGGTCGGGGAGGCATGTGAGAGGAGCTCGTGGCTAAGTGATAACAAGCCGCACGGGTCGATCCATCAGGTTAATCTACGCTTGCCAGGGTTGGTCAGTGGATGGGTGACCATCTTTACATACCGAGACTCCTCCGTGCCTCGGAAAGCACGTTAAGCCGTTGGTCCCGGGTGTCATTTGTGGATCTTTGACAGTCGTTACGAGTCGTCAGAAGCCCGAAAGTCTGACACCAGTCTTACCAAGGGGTATCGTATTACCCAGTTACTGGGTTGTGGAGGTCAGATAGGCAGTCGCTCCATGTAAAATACTGGTATTCAGCTGCAACCGGTACGACTGGAAGCCGACCCCAAGATAGTTGGGAAAAGGCTAGGAAGATTGATTTTATTGGTCGGGGAGACATGTCTTCTTCCATTTTGGTATTAGAAGTGACAGCTAGTGCTGTGACCGTCTGACTGCTAAGTCAGTCTCGAGTTCGAACCCAAGGCACGCACCTCGGACTTTTCGGATTCATGTGCGTATTGTTTATCATTTGCTTCAAAAACTGTGAAGGAAAACATCGTGAGGAAACCGGCATGCCTGAGAGATATTTCTCGACGGCCAGAGCTCAAGTCAGAGGCCCATCGAGGGCATAATCACTCTGACACCAGGTTAGTCACTCACCACACGAAAAATAAAGATTTTCATTGCACTTTAACTTGTGAAGACAAAAAGCGATGTGTTAGCAATCTTTCAATCCTCCTAGCCTTTTTTCCCAACTATCTTGGGGTCAGTTTCAGTCTAACCGGATGCAGCTGAATACCAGTATTTTACATGGAGCGACTGCCTATCTGACCTCCACAACCCAGTAACTGGGTAATACGATACCCCTTGGTAAGACTGGTGTCCGACTTTCGGGCTTCTGACGACTCGTAACAACTGTCAAAGATCCACGAATGACAGCCGGGACCAACGGCTTTCCGAGGCACGGAGGAGTCTCGGTATGTGAAGATGGTCACCCATCCACTGACCAACCCCGGCAAGCGTAGCTTAACCTGATGGATCGACCCGTGCGGCTTGTTATTACTTAACCACGAGCCTCAAAAAAGTGATGTGTTAGCATACTGCTATTTTCATAATAGGTGTAAAATGTTATATTTTGTGGTATGGAAATGACAACGCTGCAAGCCACCGCCATAGAAACGGGTTTTGTCGACGGAAGAATAGACAAAATGACAGATAAACAATCACAATCTGTCATTTTGTCTATTCTTCCGTCGACAAAACCCGTTTCTATGGTGGTCATGCTACCCGTGCGGAAAGAGAAGGCGGGACGAGCTGAAATTCGTTCAAAGGAGCCAAAAATTGCAGAAGAACGGGTAAAATGGTCAGAGGGGAGGCTTTTGCCCTTCAGTTAAACAGTTCCTCCAGGTTTTTCCATTAGAAGTTTCCTAGTAACAGCCCGGAGTTTGGAAGTTGGCGTTGTGATACCCCCGTGCCTCGGAAAACACGTTAATCCGGTGGTCCTGCGCCTGATCTCTCTCCGGTCGTGTCGGATTGCCGTCCCATCGGACTATGAGAGTGAGGGAAGAGAGAGCGCACCTGTGCGCCTGCTCTATAATATCTTCTGCGCCGAAGGCAAGCCTCCGTTCAGAATGACCGCCATGGCCGAATACGGTCTGGAGGACTATACAGTATGTTAACTAACAGAGGGCGTTCCCGTTAACCCCCTAATAGTACAGCGCCCATACATGCTAGAAAAAATATTTAAATTGAAAAAAAAAAGTTTTTTTAATTTTTTTTAAGAAAAATTTTCAATTTTTTTTTTAAATTGATACGTAAATGTAACACTCTGTACACGCGCACTTGTCTTTCAACGTGGAAAGACAAGTGCGACAAGTGTGCGTATACAGAGTGTTTGTTTTACGTATGAAATTAATATTTTTTGTGAATATTTTATGATAAAAAAATAAAAAAAGTTTTTTTTATTTCGATTTTAATATTTTTTCTAGCATGTATGTACGCTATACTATTGCGGGTTAACGGGAACGCCCACTGTTAGTTAACATACTGTATAACTACAGTTCATAATAATGGCAATATGCATTTATGCATAATATATTTGGTCTTTGATGCACCTGAGTTACCGACATAGCTTGCAGAGTAAGCAAGCTGAAGTGGCAGTGGGCTGGCCATGTTTGTCGAAGGACCGATGGCCGGTGGAGCCGACGAGTTCTGGAGTGGAGACCGCATATCGGCAAGCGTAGTGTGGGACGCCCCCAGCTAGATACGCCCAACTGGACTGTCCCAGAGTCCCGGACGCGTAATGCCAGACTTGGCTAGTTGGCTGTCAAGGTTGCCGTGCCCTTACTTTGTTATTGCGACCAATTTTGACGTAGAGCTCGCCAACCGCTGCTAACCTAACCTATTTGATCAGAGTGCCCTAATAGTTGTATTACTAGATTGTGTTCGTATCATAGTTATATTCCTGGTAAGACAGTTATGAACCACTTTCATATAACTATGCTTTATAGCTATATTCCTAATGGTTCACTACCCCTTCAAATCCTTTGCTCTGCACTCGTACGTAGTTTTCTTTGGAAATGACGAGCATAATGTACACTAATTCAGAGAATGTCTGTGTTGAAATACATTTTGCTTTTTAGTGTAACGAGCACAAAGCGGTCCAGCATAGACTATGTCTGTGGTAATATACGTGAAAAGGACCTCTCGTCTGCGTACCGTCCTCGTCTCAAGTTCCTTCTGTGTGGCCCGCGACACGCGACAAACTACGTAGTATTTTTATAACTGAGTCGAAATACGGTTAAAAACTGGAATCCTTTATTGAGATCGTGATTAGAGCTAAATTTTATGACTCTTCCGGCCTTGGAGCACAATCCCGTTTCTAGATGCTGTTCAAAACCAGTTTACAACATCTTCAATGAATGCAGACAGACGAATTGAAAAGTCAGTCGTTCTTTTTGCTTTTTTTTTACATACATACATAATATCGCGCTTGTTTCTCCGAAGGGTTAGGCAGAGGTGTACCTATAGTACACCCACATTTCGCCAGTTATGTTTAAGTCCCATGTAATAGGGGGCGAGCCTATTGCCATCAACCGGGCACTAATCCAGACTCCGGGCTGCTACTGAGAAATTCCTGATGGATAAATCCAACAACACTTTGCACGACCTGGGAATTTAACCCAGGACCTCATGCTCAGCAAAAGCGCTTGCGACCAACTTTTTTTGGAAATATATTAGTAGACTAAACTTGGGATCTTAGGTAATGAATGATGGGCTTCATCTTAAAGCTGTTTTCAGACCAGCGCGATTTGTCGCGCGACGCGACACGAACAATACAAAACTTCACATACCTATAACAATAACCGGTGTCGCGGTTTTTCTTTACCTTAGCAGTCCCGTTGGGCAAAAGTATCTTATCTCTCTTTACCTTTTGCGTTAACAACATTTTTGAACAAATTGTCATGAACTCATCCAAGTCATTACCTGTAAAAGAAAAAAAAAAAAGTTTATAATAACAAGGAAGTAAGAATATTATATATTCTAACTACATAATTATTAGCATATGCATCCTATAATGTTCCCACTGCTGGGACACAGGCCTCCTCTCTATGAGAGGGAGTGGGCTGTAACCTACCACGCGGGCCCAGTGCGGGTTGGTAGATGTCACATGTCTTCGAATATTTTGGTTCTAAGACATGCCGGTTTCCTCACGCTATTTTCCTTCACCGTTTTGAGTGCAGTGGTGATGAAATTATTTACACAAAGTAAAGTGCCTGCCAGAGTTCAAATTACGTAATGCATTTTCAATTTTAAATTGAAACCAATTGAAAAAGATTGCCAGTCCATTACTTCATAAGTTCGACAAAAAAAATTGAGCAGATTATTTTTGTCGAACTTATGAAGCAATGGACTGGCAATCTTTTTCAATTGGTTTCAATTTAAAATTGATCGTGCATTGCGTAATTGGGGGGCAGTTCTGACTAAATATCTAAGACACGCCAATGCGTGTAGCATTATGTTCAATGCCCGCAAAAAAAAAATGCGGGGCAGTCTTTGGTTACTGCCGATAGAAGTGAAAACTAAGTTACGCAATCTAACGAAAATGTCATGAATTTATGTGGCTTGCTGTCAGTACAAGAACGAAAGCTGTAGCTCCATTAAAATAATTCCAAAAAAATAACACAGAGTGCACTGTCAATTCTACTCTCCCTCCGTCTTACGAATTTTCGATCAGGTCACGTGTCCTGATGCGAGTTTAACATGTTTTACCCAGTTAATTGACTCAGGCGTGACTTTGCGGAAATCCATCATAAAATACAATAGACGATGTATATCTAGTAACTTAATCCGCTTAACGCGTAATTTTCAAACTAGATATAAAGAACATATTGCAGCGTACAGGAATAATTGTCCAGAAAGATCCCATTTTGCTCAACACTTAATAGATTCTGGTCATTCGTTAAATAACAATAACACTTTCAAAATTTTATACACATGTGATAAAGGTTTCAAAATGTTTGTATTAGAGAGTTTAGAAATTGCAAAAAATAATACAGGAAACGTTACACTGTTGAACGAATTAAATACGAGTATTCCGAGGTCACCATTGTTGCGATTGTTCGCTTATCGCACTGATAACGATCCCGGCCGAGGTGGGCCGATAAGCGATCCTATATAAGTGGGGGTGACGGGCGGTTGAAGCTCACTTTGCGTTCGGCTCGCGTTGATAACACTTCGTGTCCGAGTTCGCAACAGGTCAATCGTCGTCCTGAGGATGCCTCGTTGAGAGGCGAAACACGTGTTGATTTCTTACAGGGTTCTCTAACTCTTTAAGAACGGTTAAGCGGATTAAGTTACTAGATATACATCGTCTATTGTATGTTTTACCCATCCGAAAAAAGTGCACAACGCCGCTAAAGAAATTTTCACTTCTAAAAATCCAGCGTTCATAGAACCTCCTCCTTTTTGAGTCGTTTAAAAACAGAACATACAGATGTGAAATACTTTATATAGCTCCAGAAATTAACTTTAACTAACTATGGAAACACATTTAATAATTTTGCTGAAATCCTGAAGATTTGACGTACAAAACAACCGCAAACGTCAAAACTAGAATTATTATTCAAATACTTGTTCTGTTGCGGTTCTATATCCGTGAGCTTCTGAATTATATAGAAGTGTACCTATTAATCAATCAATTATTTCATAGAGAATGAGGCTAAATAACAATGTATGCTTCCTTCCTCATATTGATTCTGATATCATGGACGTTGAGGATAATATAAGGTGTTAAAAAAATTACTTTAGAAACAATAAGCCCCTCCGTGCCTCGGAGAGGCCTCGTTTTATACCAACTAGTTGGTTTATAATCGTGTAAATCTGTGTTTTCGAAAAATACAAACAAGTAAAAAAGTAGGTCGTCATTTGCTTGAAAATGTATTCGACTCTATTAAGGCGACACTAACCGACTTTTAATGATTTTAAACTGAAGATCACGTCTAAACGAGTAGTGTTAATGATTTGGAAAAAATATATGTTAAATTAGAGCATTTTCTTATTCAATATTTAACATTATGTTTATATTACATAGTGTAATTAATTTGTAAAGTGATGTCTAACGCGGATAAAAAACTGAGAATCACGCAAAAACTATCAAGCGTACTTTTCTGAAACCTTAACCATTTTAAAGATAATTTAATTATTGATTTTATCGTAAACGTGTTTCATTAAAATACGTTTTGTTTTATGTATAATTAATTAACAATGCGTCTAGTTTGGGACAGTGCTCCTTGATGGACGAGTCCTATTACTACCTGAACGTACGACGCGTTGCGTGAGCTCAGCACAGAACACGAAAGCTAACCACTCAAGGTCACTGGCATATATTGGTGTTAAGTTAGTAAAACTTAATTCTATACAATAGTATGCAAAGTAGGTACCCACTACTCAGGCTACCACCAAGTTACTTTACTGCCCTAATTAAATAACAAAATAATTACTTAAATTGTGACTCAGAATGCATTAGACAATAAAGTAGTTATTTAATAATGATAAAATAAATAAAATAATAATTCTCATAAAAGATAAGCCATTATTAATCCGTACTAATCCTTGATAAAGCCGTTTTTATCAAGATATAAAATATTAAAGTTTATTATCGACCAGTTCTGGGTAAGAGTGCTGTAACTCCTGAATAACAGTGAGATAATAATATTAATCAGTTCTGATTATAACGTAATGTAGAGTCCGGCTGTAAATAAGCCTGCTCATCTTGTATCTTCAAGGGCGAGGTAACAGTAGCACACAACCGTCGCCAACTCCTGACCTTTCAAAGGTCTGAACAGAACTTGGCAACGACGAAAACGTCACCTTTCCAAAAACAATTAAAGGTATTTTAATAAAACACGTATACTAAAAGATAAATAATTAAATTATCTTTAATATGGTGAAGGGAAGAAAAATACGCTTGTTAGTTTTTGCGTGATTTTAAGTTTTTTATCCGCGTTAGACATAACTTTACAAATTAATTACACTATGTAAAATAAACATAATCTAAAATATTCACTGATTAAGTTATTAAGGAAATGCTCTAATTTAACATATTTTTTTTTCCAAATCATTAACACTACTCGTTCAGACGTGGTCTTCAGTTTAAAATCATTAAAAGTCGGTTAGTGTCGCCTTAATAGTCGAATACATTGGCAAGCAAATGGTGACCTATTTTTTTTACTTATGTTTTGTATTTTTCGAAAACACAGATTTACACAGATTATAAACCAACGAGTTGGTATAAAAACTGTCAAATATTTTGAAGAGTGATTTCATTGATCGTTGTAATTTCTGCAACTTAGAACAGCCATGTTGATAATTTAACGAAGATTTACGGCCAGCCTTTGTAAACAGGCATTTAGGCTGCCTGTCCACTGGAGCGGAGAGGAGAGGAGAGGAGCGGAGATGTGTCAATATTAACCAATAGAATCGCACCTCTGGAGAGGAGTTTAGATTCTATTGGTTCTCTCCTCTCCGCTTCAGTGGACAGGCAGCCTAAATCTATCTATTGTATATAAAAATGAATCCCTATTTCTTTGGTCACGGCATCACGCGTGAACGGCTGGACCAATTTCGATCATTCTTTTTTTGTTGTGTTTGTTATGGTAAGGAGAAGGTTCATAGGATAGGTAGGTTTAGGTATGGTAGGTAGGTATATAATTAGGTAGGTAGGTAGGTAGGGTAGGTAGGTAGGTAAAGTAGGTATGTAGGTAGGATATTTAGGTAGGTATGTACTCGTATATGTAGGAGGTAAGTAGATAGGGTAGGTAGGTAGGTTAGGTAGATTCCGTAGATAAGTACTACCCGTGCGAAGCCGGGGCGGGCAGCTAGTTTTAAATAAACCAATCAGAATCTTGCGAAATAAAGCAGAAAAACAAAATTCCTACGGAACCAACGTCGTCATTGACACATGTGCGTTCTCCCAACACGTGCGCCCCACCCGGTGCTATGTTTAGACTAACTTTACAACCAAGTATGGGGACTATTTTTTTTTTTTGTTTGTTCAGCCGGAAGGACCTCCCCTGCGGAGATTTTTGTGACTGGCAAAGTGTACGAAGAAAAAGACAACTTTATTAATGATAAATTAATGTTAGTTATGATGGTTTTCGTTTCTCGTATCAGCAAACTATGAAGGGTGTAAAAAAAACGATGATAACCGACTTTGAATTCAAAATGATTTTATACTGGAGATCAAGTCTAAACGAGTATTGTTAAGGTGAAACAATTTGATATTTTTTCCATACAAACTTCGGAGGGGTTTTACTCCACTGTTTGACATCGTATATTCAAAGTTTAACATGATATCGTTAGGTCTCATTATTAAAATTTTCTGTACGGAAGCAGAATAGTAAAAGAAAAAGCCATTAAAAAGTTATAAGCCAACAAAGATTCGTTTTTCTTGCTAATTTTAACGCAACTTTGGGCGTAAATAAGTAATACAAGAAGTGTGAAATCTCGAAAACAAAATCCGTACCGACACAGAAAAATTATCGAAGATTTCAATAAATTTTATTTGTAATTGATTTATGCAGTGGTTTTTTCAGAAAAACCTTTTTTCCAAAGGCCTTTCCAAAATTTTTGACGCGCTCGTTTTACTAAAATTGGTCGGTACGGTGTTTCTGTGCGTGCGAACTATACGTTGTCCATGTAGACCAGCTTCTAACTGCTCATCACTGATACTATTTCTGTCGGACACGATGCCACGTGAGACTGTGTGGTTTTTGGCCATGCCCACCATTGAGTTCAAGCCCGCGACTAGTTACACCTTAATGATTTGGAAAAAATATATGTTAAATTAGAGCATTTTCTTAATAACTTAATATAGGAATATTTTAGATTATGTTGATATTACATAGTGAAATTAATTTATAAAGTTATGTCTAACGCGGATAAAAAACTGAGAATCAGGCAAAATCTATCACGCGAATTTTAAATATTGATCTTTTATTAGACGTGTTTTATTAAAATACTTTTTGTTTTATGTATAATAATTTAATAATGCGTCAAATTGGGGACAGCGCTCCTTGATGAGCGAGTCCTATAACTAACTTCATCTATGTTTTCACGGTCAAATTACATAAAAGATCGTTAGATTACTGACTAATAGTTAGCCGGGTAAACTAATCAATAAAATAAAAAAAATTGTATAGTTATACAACTCTCGTGGAGGAGCTCGTGGCTAAGTAATAACAAGCCGCACGGGTCGATCCATCAGGTTAAGCTACGCTTGCCGGGGTTGGTCAGTGGATGGGTGACCATCTTTACATACCGAGACTCCTCCGTGCCTCGGAAAGCACGTTAAACCGTTGGTCCCGGCTGTCATTTGTGGATCTTTGACAGTCGTTACGAGCCGTCAGAAGCCCGAAAGTCTGACACCAGTCTTACCAAGGGGTATCGTGTTACCCAGTTACTGGGTTGTGGAGGTCAGATAGGCAGTCGCTCCATGTAAAATACTGGTATTCAGCTGCATCCGGTTAGACTGGAAGCCGACCCCAAGATAGTTGGGAAAAAGGCTAGGAAGATTGATTGTATAGTTTACAACTAAATATTATATATTTTTTTTTATTTAATGTTATTATGTTGTTTATTAATTTTGTTTCTTATTTATTGTTTTTTTTTTTATATTTCTTCAAATTAAAAACATTTAAAAATTAAATATAAATAGAGTTCCGCCGGTGTCGGGAGCAGGCTCCAAGCTACCGCTGGTTAAGGCTGCAGATATGTCAATTTTTTATTTTTATAATGAATATTTTATAACTAAAATAATTAACATATTTATTCCCTTCAAAGATACATAAAGAACTTGTACTAGTGGTTCTTTGTATAATTCTTAGAATTCTAGTCTCTCTATTAGGTCAAACAGGATGGTGTTGATTTGACGTAAGCCTGCTTAGTAGGAACTCTTCATCGTAAGTCGCAGACAGTTAACTAACAAAGAGGGGTTCAGGGTGATATATAGAAAAATATGTGCTTTTTAGGGTTCCGTAACCAAATGGCAAAAAACGGAACCCTTATGGATTCGTCATGTCTGTCTGTCTGTCCGTCCGTATGTCACAGCCACTTTTATCCGAAACTATAAGAACTATACTGTTGAAACTTGGTAATTAGATATATTCTGTGAACCGCATTAAGATTTTCACACAAAAATTGAAAAAAAAAAACAAAAAAATTTGGGGGTCAACCCCATACGTGTGGGGTATCTATGGATAGGTCTTCAAAAATGATATTGAGGTTTCTAATGTCATTTTTTTCTAAACTGAATAGTTTGCGCGAGAGACATTTCCAAAGTGGTAAAATGTGTCCCCCCCCCCCCCTGTAACTTCTAAAATAAGAGAGAGAGGGAGATATTAATTTTCAATGTTTTTGTTGGCGTGTGCTACCAGACATAATCCTAACTAACAAATAATATAAATGCGAAAGTGAGTTTGTTTGTTTGTTACACTTCCACGCTAAAACGGCTGAACAGATTTGGATAAAATTTGGCACATGGGTAGACCATGAGCTGGGTTAGGACATAGGATACTTTTTATCCCGGTATTTCCACGGGGTTAAGAATTATGCGGGTGAAACCACGGGGCACAGCTATAAAAATTTAATGTTAATGTTTTGAGTTTCTTTGTGTTGTAATATTAAAGTTCTTCTAACTGAACAGACAGCAGTACTGCTGGGGAGTTTGTTGCGCCACTTCTTCTTCCCGGCTTAAGCACTAGGAAGTGGTGAAGGGCGGGCGTGCCGGGGGACTGTCTTACGTCATTTTGACGTTCGAAAAGTGCTGATTCTTAGCCTAGTTTTTTGATGATGAGGCTATAGGTTGTTTGGGTCCATCGTGGTTCTGGGACTGGGTCGTGGGACTGTCTTACGTCATTTTGACGTTCGAAAAGTGCTGATTCTTAGCCTAGTTTTTTGATGATGAGGCTATAGGTTGTTTGGGTCCATCGTGGTTCTGGGACTGGGTCGTGGGACTGTCTTACGTCATTTTGACGTTCGAAAAGTGCTGATTCTTAGCTTAGTTTTTTGATGATGAGGCTATAGGTTGTTTGGGTCCATCGTGGTTCTGGGACTGGGTCGTGGGACTGTCTTACGTCATTTTGACGTTCGAAAAGTGCTGATTCTTAGCTTAGTTTTTTGATGATGAGGCTATAGGTTGTTTGGGTCCATCGTGGTTCTGGGACTGGGTCGTGGGACTGTCTTACGTCATTTTGACGTTCGAAAAGTGCTGATTCTTAGCCTAGTTTTTTGATGATGAGGCTATAGGTTGTTTGGGTCCATCGTGGTTCTGGGACTGGGTCGTGGGACTGTCTTACGTCATTTTGACGTTCGAAAAGTGCTGATTCTTAGCTTAGTTTTTTGATGATGAGGCTATAGGTTGTTTGGGTCCATCGTGGTTCTGGGACTGGGTCGTGGGACTGTCTTACGTCATTTTGACGTTCGAAAAGTGCTGATTCTTAGCCTAGTTTTTTGATGATGAGGCTATAGGTTGTTTGGGTCCATCGTGGTTCTGGGACTGGGTCGTGGGACTGTCTTACGTCATTTTGACGTTCGAAAAGTGCTGATTCTTAGCCTAGTTTTTTGATGATGAGGCTATAGGTTGTTTGGGTCCATCGTGGTTCTGGGACTGGGTCGTGGGACTGTCTTACGTCATTTTGACGTTCGAAAAGTGCTGATTCTTAGCCTAGTTTTTTGATGATGAGGCTATAGGTTGTTTGGGTCCATCGTGGTTCTCACTCCTGTGAGGAGTTAGAACCACGATGGAAAATAAATAGTGCTATGACATAACATAACATCTCGCCTGTATTCCCCGAAGGGTTAGGCAGAGGTGTACCTATAGTACACCCACATTTCGCCAGTTATGTTTAAGTCCCATGTAATAGGGGGCGAGCCTATTGCCATCAACCGGGCGTAAATCGAGACTTCGAGCTGCTACTGAGAAATTCCAGATAAAACTTTGCCCGACCCGGGCATCGAACTCAGGACCTCATGCTTAGCATTCACAAAATAAAACCTCAATCTTGAACTTGAAAGCAATGCACCTGTACACACATAATATCTTTGTCTCTTTTACACCTACGTCATTTGACGTAAAACTTTACTCGTCTCACTCGCAATTCCTGTAAATTGAATATTTAAATAGTTTGCCAAATGTTGACATTTCTTGCTGGCAACAAAAATATTAGACTGTAATTAACCCATTGACAAAGGCTTGCGGGTTAATTACGTAATTTTAAATATAAAATGACAGTTGACATTGTCATTTGTCAATGTCTTCTATTACGGTTCCTGAGATATAGCCTACTGACAGACGGACAGCGGAGGCTCCCTTTGGGTACGAAACCCTTTAAAAATACTACTGGCTTTGCCGCATCACAAAAATCTCTAGCCTTTTCTTTTCCCAACCAAGTTGGGGTCGGCTTCCAGTCTAACCATGATACAGCTGAATACCAGAATTTTACATGGAGCGACTGCCTATCTGACCTCCAGAACCCAGTTACTGGGTAACTCGATACCCCTTGGTAAGACTGCTTGTCAGATTTTCGAGCTTCTGATTACCAGTAACGACTGTCAAAGATCTACGAATGACAGCCGGGACCAACGACTCACCGCGGCGCGTATATCAACAAATACTGGCCGGTAATAATCGTTATTGAATCGATTGGAATTTGCATTAACCTCAATAATGTTATCGATACTAAATAGTTCTGTGGTTAAAGAGATTATAACGTAATATCCATAACCACGGTTGGCTAGGAGAGTACCGGCAGTATGGAATTGATAGTCATTAACGCAGTCATTTCTGGAGTTACATAGTAATAGTAACTAGTAACATAGATAGTTAATAACCCTAGTTTATAACCTCTTTAGTTGGGTAAATAACCCCGGTAGGGGAAAGTAGTTTTGGGCAAAAAGTGACACTGAATTTTTTCTGGTAACACTGTCATCTGTCAAAGTCAGGTGTTTTGAAAATTCACAGCTCTGATCGAGGCAATTTTATTCACTAGTCGTTAGTGTAGGAGGATAATGTCGCGAGGAAAGTTAGGAGGATAATGTCGCGAGGAAAGTTAGGAGTATGAATTTCGATGGCTATAGGAGTAGGGGAAGACCAAAGAAACGATGGATGGACTGTGTGAAAGATGATATGGCTAGAAAGGGGGTGATTACCGAGATGACGACTAATAGAGAAGTAATGAAGAAAAGAAATGCTGGGTTCTGAATCATGTACTGAATCCATGGTATAAAAGTTTTCGAGTCGAAGTCCCTGCCACCCTGTATCCGTACCCTGGTCACCAACTAGCTGCATGGCTAACTAAACTACAAAACAAAAATGTTATGTGAAGAACGGAGCACACAATATTATCTTAAAACTAATTAATTATTTTTAAGTATTTCATCAACATACTACTAATTAGTGTAAATAATCTTTAATTAATTGCCAATTTCACGGAAACCATCTCAAGAATTCGTTCGCAGAAGATTCTCTCTTTTCGAAAGCAAAACTTCTGCAAAATAATGTTGCCATCACTCAAAAGAGTATTTCCCCGATATTTAATATAAAATATTTGTTTCATTATTATATTTAAGCACGTTAAGCCTTTGGTCCCGGCTGTCATTTGTAGATCTTTGACAGTCATTACGGGTATTCTTTTCTATTTTTCTTTATGGCAAGGGTGCCGATGACGACAATTCTGTCAATATCAGATGTGTTAAGACTTTAAGAGCAAACGTCAGAAGCCCGAAAGTCTTACAACCAGACTTAATAGGGGATATCGTTACCCATTAACTGGGTTGTGGAGGTCAGATAGGCAGTCGCTCCGATGTAAAATACTGGTATTCAGCTGCATCCGGTTAGACTGAAAGCCGACCCCAACATACTTGGGAAAACGTTGGCAGATGATGTATTATAATTTTAATTACTACCAGTTAAAAGTCGTTAATATGACGACTATAATTTGTAATTTTAGGTTTTTCCACAGACATTATAATTTAAGTTATTAAAATTTTATTTCGGAGATTAACAACAACGTGAATCATCTACTAATACAATAAAGCTGAAGAGTTTGTTTGTTTTTGAACGCGCTAGTCTCTGGAACTGCTAGTCGGATTTGATAGCCCTATTCTTAAGGAAGGCTATAGGCTATTTAACATCACGCTACGACCATTGGGAGCCGAGCAAAAAGAAAAAAAGTCAGAAAGAACGGTAAGCGAAAACGAAAAGGCGCGGGCGGGCGATGCGATGGGATAGGACGTTTTAGTATAATTTCTGGTGTCTTACGAACCCATGCGAACAAAGCCGCGCGCAGAAGTAAATCTCGAATAATAATGGCTTTATTAGAGTCTCGTATTAATGTTGTTTTAACGACAAAAGTAATTATTCAATCAATGACCTCGGCGTATCGCAATCCATTGCCGAACATAGGCCTGTCGCTATAACGGCTGTAATTAAGACCTGCCTAATAGCAAGAACATGATATTTATGTTTTCTGTCGAGAACGTCTTGTAGAATATGAAAAATTATTCAAAATGATAATAAACTTGACAAATGTACAAAGGAGATGGAAAACGGTGGGCCCGTTAAAAAACTTATACTTAGTGTGAAAAGAAAATGCAAGTAGTTCCATTTATAGACGTATTTGCCAAGCTCTGTCGATGAAACAGGCAATTTACCTGACAAAAGAACGTATGAAATTGCCAAGTCATTATGTAGATATTTAGTGGGAAAAAGGGTAATCGATCTCCTATACCTATATAAGTAATTATGTAACCCCAGAAATGACGCAGCACCTACTATTGGAAAATATTTCCCTAAAGATTAAAGTCAAAAACTCGAAAAAATTTATGTTTTGCCTTGACAGCTATCCGACAGTGTTGCCAGAAAAAGTTCACTGTCACTTTTTTCCCCACCACTACTTCCACCTACCGGGGTAAAGCTGTTTTCAGACCAGCGCGATTTGTCGCGCGACGCGACATGAACAATACAAAACTTCACGGTATAACAATAACCGGTGTCGCGTCGCGCGACAAATCGCGCTGGTCTGAAAACAGCTTTATTTACCCAATAAAAGGGGTAATATATATAAACTAGGGATATAAACTAGCTAAGTCATTATAGTTATTATGTTACCCCAGAAATGAGTCCGTTAACGACTATCAATCCCATACAATAGTCTGCCGGCATAAAATGATTGGTCGTTGAAGTATTTCCTGTATGACTTCATAACTCGTACCTACATAACTCAGAGATTGTTTCCTTTATGTTCGTAGTTAGTGACTGTTGGTTAATCTGACAGTTATTTTTAACTGAGGTTTAAGGCCGCCGTATTCGAACAATATTTCGTCAAGTATTTCGATTCGAAAACTAGTTTTTGAGTCGAATAATTCAATTTAATGTTTTGTGTTTCGTAATGATAGTTACTTTGCATACTATAGTAAAGAATCAAGTTCTTTTTAATGTGATTATATGACTGAATGCTGCTGGGGAGTTTGTTGCGCCACTTCTTCTTCCCAGCTAAAGCACTAGGAAGTGGTGAAGGGCGAGCGTTGAAGAGGACTGTCTATGTAATTTTGGTGTTGAAATAGTGCTGATTCTCCGTGTATTTTGAATAAATGACTTTTGTTTGATTTTCATTATACTTAATGAAAATGAAATCATCATCAGCATATTTTTGTAATTCAGAAATTTGTATAAGTACTTAAACTGTTATTTTAGGAAATGAGTAAGCAATATTTTCATGTATTTCGTCATGCATGTACTAAATTTAAAAAAATTAAATAACAAAACTATTTTTTTTTAAACCTTTTACTTTATTTTAATTGTGTTATTTTTATGGATCTATAAAATAAAAACAAGGAAAAAACATTTAAAAAAACCTTTAACAGGATAAATAGGACTGTCATATGACCATGCTTCTTCCTTATTTTTCTAGGCCTTAAAACAATTCCTGCGACGACTAGACAAACATTTACAACCTGATTGAATCCGCTCTCTGACTCCACTCCGGGGTCAGGCAAAGTGTTATTGGGTTTTTCCATCTGGAATTTCTCAGCAAGGGCGTTTGTGCACTACACGGAATTTTACCGTCCGGCAGTCCGATTCCGACCAAACTAGTGTAAAAATTAAGAAAAAGCCGACGAAAAATTTTAACGCAGGGGGGTCCAGAATCATGTACTGAATCCCTGGTAGCCGGATTCGCGTCGATGTCCCTGCCACCCTGTATTAGGTTGACCTTGCAATTTTTTTTTTGATAAAAAAAAAAAAAAAATCTTAGTTTCCTTTACCTACCCCTAAGCTATGGCACGCAATTACTTTAACATCTTGTATAATATACATATAATATAAAAAATATAATAAATAGGACAATACAACTACGCGACTACGGACTTTTATATAATATTGGGGACCGTAAAAAATCGGACTGCCGGACGGTAAAATTCCGTGTAGTGCACAAACGCCCTAACAACTGGAGTCCGGATTTCTACCCGGTCCATGTCGGCTATTGATATCCGTATCCAACATACTATAGTTCTTCACAGAAACCACTCCTGCCTAGTGCCTGACCATGTTTTCCTCATTTATTTATAGATAAAATGGAATAACTTATAAATCAGTACAATACTTAGCCTTCTCAGAATATCAAGGCGAGGTATGTAAGTCATCGTTATTTTTAATCTAATAGCTATTTGTTGTCACTGCACTTGTGTAGGCGAATTGCATCCGGTAATTTAGTCATGATTAGAGAAGGGCTTGGGCTAGCTAAGTAATAACATCCGCACGGGTCGATCTTCCCTCGGTTATTCCGTGGATGGGTGACCATCTTTTCATACCAAGAACCCTCTGTGCCTCGGAAAGCACGCCGTTTGGTCCCGGCTGTCATTCGTGGATATTTAAGTCATTACGGGTCGTCAGAAGCCCGAAAGTCTGTGAACCAGTCTTACCAAGGGGGTATCGTATTACCCACTGGGTTGTGGAGGTTAGATAGGCAGTAGCATGTAAAATACTGATATTCAACTGCATCCGGTAAGACTGGAAGCCGAACCCGACATAGCTGGGAAAAGGCTAGGCAGGTGATGAATTTAATCATGTTTAAAAATTCTATCGATCAGCATCACCAAAGTTGAGAAGAAGCCCATGTTTTAGAAGCCTTGGTCCATTCTATTGTCTTATTCAATCAAAAACAAAAACATAATTATGCTATTAATAATCAAAAGTCATTTATTCAAATTAGGATCAGAATCAGCACTTTTCAAACGTCAAAATTACATAAGACAGTCCCCCAAAAACGCCCGCCCTTCACCACTTCTTAGTGCTTTAGCTGGGAAGAAGTGGTGCAACAAACTGTCCAGCAGCACAGCTGTCTGTTTAATAAGTAAAGTTGATATTCTAGATACAATAGTGGGTATGCAAAGTAGGTAACTACTTAACATTATGAGAAAGAGAACATTAAAATTATTTGCCATAATGTCAACAAGCACATGCCAATATACCAACAAATACAATGAAAACTATACTCAAGCAAAATTAAAACAAAAAATGTAAACAAAGCTTAATACCTAAATAAGAGACTCCAGGCACAATATAAAGATATTGTGCTCCAGGCTAAACTAAAAGGGCGTGCTCGCTTACATGATTGTGCAATGCTGGATTATATTTCACATAAACCTACATGGGCACTTATGAAACGTCAGAAGCTAGGTGCACGGTTCCAATATTGGTCGTTTCCTATGGAGAAGAGCCGGCAAGAAACGTTTGTAAAAATAATTGGTTTTTACAACATTTCCAAATAACAGTGTGTATTGTTTTAGTTTTTATAATAAAAAGTTAGACTTAATTTTAAGTTTTTCATTGTTGCCTAGTGTTTTTAAACAAAATAAAACCACACAACACAACAATCACAAAATGCCACAGTACAAAAAAAAAATGGCGGCTCAACTCACGGTACCTATTCAAGTATTACGGGAACGGTCGTGAGTTAATAACATTCCAATCGTGTGTATAATAACGCCTTGAGAAAATACTTGTAGACCTGTTGCCTTGCAGTGCAAGTGTGGCTGGCAAGCGCTCACTGACATTTGCATTCGATTAACCGTTTTGGCGCCCTGCGTTGCGATTGTGCGTGTCTGCGTCATTCGTTATTTAAAATTGTGGATTTTATACTTTCTTTTTAACATGCAACATATTCATATACATTAAAATGCTTACAACTATTGACACTAGGTACTAAATTAAATAACTAACTATACAAATAAATACAAAAACAAAAGTACACTTATGCGTCAAAGCACCTCCTCGTCCGCATCGCTGTTTTATTAATTGTAAATAGAAACTAAATACTCTAGAAGTCTAGATCGTGTTAACAGGAAAGTCTCTTCGAAAATAATATTATAAAATCTCAAAAAAAAACTGTCTGAAATTCCTATAGGAATCGAAGCGATATGTACCGAAAGAGAAACCAGAGTATTGCAGCACTGTTACACCATCCATTTCGGTCTTCAAAATATAAAATTAGAAAAAAGGGCTACAGCCATAACAATAGTAATTGTTACATATTTACCCGAAATTTTATTCATTTTTAACCTGGCAACAATGGAAGGGCCGAAACAATCGTACTCTATGCCACTCTATGGTATCACGTAACACAAAAGAGTTTTTAACACAAACTTATCATTTCATCGCTTTCTAAATAACCACAATTGTATTTAGATGCATTGTTTTAATTTTTCGTGTTAGAAAACTACATAAAAAGTGTTTCAAGTTAGTTTCTTCTATAGAATATTGTGGAAGAGCGGGGATGAACACGGTGACTAGGCAATCATGCACGCAGGAATTGTTAAGACTAAGAAAAATAAAGAAGAGAGTGAAATCATCTGCTTAGCCTTTTCCCAACTATGTTGGGGTCGGCTTCCAGTCTAACCGGATGCAGCTGAATACCAGAATTTTACATGGAGTGACTGCTCCACACCAAATTACTGGGTAACACGATACCCCTGGGTAATATTGGGTTGTCAGATTTTTCGGCTTCTGACTATCCGTAACGACTGTCAAATATACAAATGACAGCCTCGAGCAACTGGCTTAACGTGCTCTCCGAGGCACGGAGTCGGAGTGGTCGCGAACTGAAATCTTGTACCTAAATATTACCTACCCAAGGTCTCAAGCGGGCATTTGTGTTGATAGTGCTTCCATAACTTCAAAATTACATAACGAGCTATGTAAACTGCAAATCGCAATACCAATTTACATAATCATAATACATAATTAGATGTAAACAACCTATTATGCGCCATTACCATTGATTAGCCTAGAATGTACAAAGTTACTTACATTTCATATTGTTTATTACGAGCTACATATTTGTGGCTTGTCTGTGGTTTACGGTAAGCCTTTACTCAACTACAAATCGGAAACAATAAGGTCACTTCGTTTAGTTCGCTTTAGTTTATAGCCGATCCGATCTATTTATGCAAATATATAAATATGTCTATGTATAGTCAAAGCTGTGGACTCGTCGAAAAAAAAATGCTTCCAACTGTCAGCCGCTAAATGCACGCACACACGGTGCGAGTGTAAGACGTCACGTAGCTGTCACATACACCAGCATAAAAATGTTTCCCTGTTTGTTTTAGTTGTTTTGCAGCGCGACACTATAGCTAGACATACAAATAATCAACGGTATTTTGTTAAAATCTCAGCTGCCAAAAGTGTCAATCCCTTGCACCATCAGGTGGAATGATAGCTCACTTCACGTCTTCACCTAATTTATCACTCTGAAATTTTTACAAAACAGCAGTTTTTTTTTATATGAACCAAAAGTGTTAATCTAGTAAAAAAAGATATTTTTTGTACTAGGCTAACTTTATTTTTTATTTGTTTTACTTCACACTTCTTCTCTTCAACTCTCTCCTTTTTTTTTTTGGTTGACTTCAAAAAGGAGGACGTTCTTATTATACTGTGTTTTCTTTTTTGTATGTTCGTTAGGTACGCGATTACTCCGCTAATTATGAATTGATTTTGATGATTTTTTTTTGTTTGATATGTCATACTTCAAAGGTGGTCCCATATTTTTTAAATTAAATTTGCTTAGGTAGTTTTTGAGTTAGCTTCAATAATACGTATTTTCCCACTTAGTCTGGAAGATGTTGTATTAAGTTTCTGTCACTGTTATTTACATAGCAGGTAATGGTATAATTTGTGTGGGGTACCACAAAGAAAAAGTGAAAAATATAAACTTTATACAAAAAAAAAAACAACCGACCAACAAGGTTAACGTTGATATTGTTTTTTTTTCAATAATAAATAAAGAGGCAGAGCTATATTTATGAGTTACGTGAAGGAGAACATTTGTTTGAGAGATTGAAGAGTAAAATCCGAACAAGAATAGTTCTGCGAAAGTCTAGCAACTTATAATAATATGTTTAATCAATGAACTAGTCCCGTATTTGTTAATCAGGCTACGATAAATTCCTTTTAGCAATGCGGACCTCACCAATAGCTATGGTTGATTAATGTATCCAATGAATAAATTCTTTGTATCTTTCAATTACAAAAAAAATGGGGAATTGGGCTTATTATAAAATGGGGAAATTAAACTTTTTGCTCTAGCAACTCACTAGCACACACTGAAACCGAACTGCCGAACGCGCCCAATTTTGAAAATCGAAGCAAAAAACACCAGCGGTTAGAATTACGTCATCGTTGATTTTATTATGACCAACTTGAATTTGCGTTTCCGAAACTTGTTTATCAATCCTTATTGTTTTGAAATACGGTTACATTTTGAGTGTGAAATTAGTTTGATAGGTGTGAAGATATCTTTGTGTCAATATGACCGTAGTTGGGTGATCTCACTATGGCATTCCGAAAATTATTAATGAACTTGGGTTTGTATCATTTTTTCTTGGTCCATGAAATCGATAACGGTGCAATCTATAAATTGAGGAGTTAATCGATTATTATATTGTTATTCCCACGAGTTTCGACGAAAAAGTTGTTATTTTCTCTCTAGAAAGGCTAGGGTTGTCAAATTAGAAGAGCAATTTTGTTTGTTTGTATAATTTGTATATTGGCACCTTGCAGCTATTTTCTAATAGCTAATTAGTTATTATTTAATCTTGCTTTTCATTCCACGAGTTGATGAATTACTCCATTCTCCTGCTTTTATCTCAATTTATTTGCGGTCGGCGTAACATGTCATTTTCTTCCTGGATACGTCTCTGTGAGGGCCTGCGCACACTGATGAACAGCAGGGGAGAGTGAGTTGCAGATTCTTAATATTTTTGACAAATAGAGTTATCCCCCTCCCGGACACAATCGAGGGGGATTCCTCTAGCGCTCACTGACAAGAAAATTCCTCTGGTACGCGTTCACTGTTCTTTGTTGTCTTTATTTAAGTTTAGGTTAATTTCAGGGGCATTTCTTAAAGTTATCAAAATACGGCAGTGGTGCATTTAGCACGTTTTTTGTGTTTTTTTTTAACAATCTACGAGTACTTATAAGGTTTATCCTCAATTAAATTTTTTCACTGACTAGTGAAACTCTTAGCTACCCATAGCCACACTTTTTTTTTTTGTGGCTACTACTAAAACTTATGAAAACCCATATCACGATTTGCCTCTATAATGACAATTGAACGCAATGGGTTTCACAGTTTTTGACAGTTCACCTTCGTTCGTTACTGAAACAATAGATTAGCTATATCCTTCAAAACACTCGGACGGAGCCCGGAGGGTCCTGAAGAAAATTACGTTCGTTATTCAAAATTATCGGCAGCCAGTCCGCCATGTTAGTTCTGAGGTTTCCGCGCATGCGCAGTGCACCAAGCGCATTCTGTCACGTTCCGTTTCACGCACTTGATTTACAAGTGATTGAGAATTTAGGTCGCAGAGAAAATGGACGCCTTTTTTTCGCTTATGTAATTTTGAAGTTGTTTTTATGTAGATTAATAAACAATGCTTTGTTGTGAATGTTGGTGTGAAGTGCGAATTGAGGTTAACGACTAAAGCACCTAGTCGCGAATTTATTGAGAACCTGTCCGTATTGCTGGGGTCTACCCTCTAGGCAGAGTTTTGGCCGAAGTTACGGGCGATTCATACTCCGTACCACTTACGGACCTAAGAGCAGTTCGGGGCCGGAACTAAGGCCGCCTGTCCACTGGAGCGGAGAGGAGAGGAGAGGAGCGGAGATGTGCCAATATTAAGCAATACAATCTAAACTCCACTCCAGAGGTGCGATTCTATTAGTTAATATTGACACATCTCCGCTCCTCTCCTCTCCTCTCCGCTCCAGTGGACAGGCAGCCTAAGAATGAAAGATTTGACACTCTTGTCTGTCTTGTCCCTACTCCGGAGGTGTCTTCGCCCGTCTCAAGAAATTTAATTTGTCACTTGTTTTGACGGATCAATCGCTTTTGGACGGGCCCATACTCAGAGGGCCCATATCTTCGTTGACGGAGTTAGAGAGCCCCAAATTCGTTTCATTTTGTGCAGACTTGAACAAAGTATTTCCGGGAATTATATAGTTCTTTCTAGGCCCCAGGATATGTCAAAACTTACATAAAAGACAGTAAGTAGCTCAAACCACCACTTCCTAGTGTTTTACGCTGAAAAGCAACAAACTGCTCATCACAAAGGAAACAAGGTAAAAAGGATTTTATTTCAAAAGTATTAGATAATAAATAGGGAGCAGTAGTGGCCCAGTCGTAACGGCCAAAAATTATGAATTGTAGGGCGTAGGTTCGAACCCTAACAGGCGCTTCTCATTGTGTAAATTATTTCATCACCACTGCTCTCAAAACGTTGAAGGAAAACGTGAGGAAACCGGCACGTCTTAGAAAGAAAAATTCTCAGACATAGGTGATATCTACCAGCACTGGGCCCGCGTGGTGGATTACGGTCCATTCCCCCTCACAGAGAGGAAGCCTATGTCCTAGCAGTGGTAACATATCCTATAAGGTAAATATCCATTCCATTCAGCAATTTTTCAGGTAATTATTAATAACGTTTTAATTATGTATGTCATCCGCCATAGTTACAGGAAATAATAGTATAGATAGAACTTAACGTATCAATAAATAAATAATAATATAATATTATATTTAATTAACTCTGAATTGTTGTTCAAGTATACATTTATTTATAAATAATTAGGTAGGTACTACTAACTACCAATACATTTATTCATGAATTTTTTATGTTTATAAAGTTCCTTCCTTCCTTTGTTCAATGTCAATGTTAGAATTTCTATAGCGAGGGAACCTCAATTAAAGAGGAATTTGCCTAACGCTACGTCCTTTACAAAAACCTTAGATGGGTTCCATATGGGGCAGTCGGGCGATGCAATATTCTCAAGGGGGATGCGCTAAGGTAGTCCGTAAAATTTTCAGAATATCTCAACAGTCATGGATGATTTAATTGTATAAGTCATTCAATAGGGCAATATTTGAACTAAGTGAGTTTTAATTATTATAATTATGTGTTACGGTCGCGAACATAGTTTCATCAACATACAACCTGATACTGCCCTGTAAAAAGCAAATAGTAAGAAAATTTGAATTTCGGGAGCTACCCTGGTGCCCTGGCCCTGGAGCGTCATGCTTCGTGGGGCTACAGAGGCCATTGCATATCAAGGAGTAGACCGGGGGGCGCAGTAATGGTAGGGAAGACGTGCCCTTAGGATATGGAAGGATTTGCGAGCCGTACCGGATATGCATCTTTGAGTAGGCAATGGACTAGTTAACCTGGCGCTTTCACCTTAATGATATAAATCAATGGATGTAAAGGAAAAAAATTGGCCCCTTTTGCAAATACTTATTACCTACTTTATTAGCAGAAACAGCGAAAAAACAGTCTTTCCTTTAATAAGAAATGCTAGAATATTGACAAACTTTCAACAATAAAACGCATGATACTATGGCCGCTAAAAGTCGCCATTCGCAGACCTCCATTGAAAGTTATTTTATTGCAATATCTGACATTATTTGATATTGCAACACTTAGTTTAAAGTGCGAAAACGTATGTTTACGTAATTGAATGTGTTGCGAGAATATTAAACGTATAGGTTTTAGAAATCATCCAGCCGGTCTATCTGTAGCTTATGCGCTTATAACTCGAGAACCACTTCGTGATTTTTGATATTTTCTCAAAACGATGAAGGGAAACTTCGTAAGGAAACAAGGCATGTCCTAGATCCAAAAATTTGACATTGACAATTGAAATTCAATGACATTGACATTGACAATTGAAATTCTACCAACTCGCACTGGGCACGCATGGTAGATTACGGCACACTTCCTCTCACAGAGAAGAGGCCTGTGTCCCAGCAGTGGGAACATTATAGGCTGATTATGCTAAACCATGATGTGACAAATTACTGTGAGTTCTCAAGACACGGGTTCATCATCATCATCATTGCATCGCCACTATGACCGGTTCTGTGCTTCTCGCATCCAGCGGATTCCTGCCGCCTTCACCAGGTCATCGATCGGTCCACCTTGTGGGAGGCCTTCCAACGCTACTTCTTCTGGTACGCGGTTGCCACTCCAGAATTTTTCGGCCCCATTGGCCATCAGTTCTGCGAGCAATGTGCCCTATCTACTGCCAGTTAAGTTTGGCAATTCTTCGAGCTATGTCTGTTACTTTGGTTCTTCTACGGATCTCCTCATTTCTGATTCGATCATGTAGGTGAACTCCAAGAGCCCTATCCATTGCCTTTGGGTGAATTTCAGCTTTCTAATGAGGCCCATTGTGAGCGACCACGTTTAAGTGCCATAGGTCATCCTGGCAATACGCATTGGTCAAAATCTTTCGTCTTGAGATACTGTGGTATGTGAGACGAGAAGATAGTCCGCAGCTTCCCGAGCCGAGTCGGGTTCGACGATACACACGAGAGAAACGAGTTATGTTACCTTATTAGAATCTAATCTAATGAGCAATAAAAGTAGTATGTATTATAATAACTTTTACAATGCATTCTTGCAAACAGTGAGCCGAGCCGACGTCATCTAACGAACAAGCCAACATAAAATTAATAAAAAAAAGTTCAACTTTGTTACTGCACTAAGTAGGTACCTACTGCAGTACCTAACACCGACGTACTGGCAACTCCTCGATTTCAGGTGCATGTAAGGTTACCATTTCAAAATTTAGAAGTCCAGACAAAACGTCGGAAATTTCGAAAGAAGTCCGGACTTTTGAATCATTCTTTTAAAAAAAAAAGGCTGAGTTTCTATATTTTCAAAAAAAATCCCCTGATGTCTAAAAGTCCGAACAAATGACAAGGCGGGACAAGTTTCACTTAAGGGGCTAAAAAACCGGAAAAAAAAAATCATACTCTTGGGGAGTATGAATTATTCGTGAGTCCTCTTCACCCCGACCTTGTCTATGGTATTTCCCGCGAATCCAATCACGAGTGGTGTAAGTAAACCTTCTGCTTCTCTACTCTATGGCACAGCATCACGGACCGTTTCTAATCGCGACCTTGAGCTGATAACGTTGACATCACCTCTCTTTGTTTTGTTTCAGTTTTAGTCTCTCACCGGGCTTGAGGACGTGTTAGGAGAATAATCATATTTTATGACCACGTACAGATGTTTCATTCCCCAAAATCATTTAAGGTGAAAGCGTCAGGGTAGCCCGTGAAATTCGAATTTTCTTAGGTTTTTTGTAATTGGCAGGTCAGTATCAGGTTGTATGTTGATCTAAATATGATTTGCAGCCGTATCAAATGTTTATTTATAGAATTCTAATCATAAAAATCATCAATACAACTCTCTAAGTTTATGTAATCCTATGAATGACTATTTCATGAAATCATGACATTTGAGGATTATGCTAACCGAAGGAGTTGTGTTGCTGATTCTAATAATTAAAATTTTGTAAAGCCATATGTGTATCGGTCGCGAATCATATTTCAAATTGCAAAAAAACGAAAGAAAATTTGAGTTTTGCAAAGCGACTCTCGTTACCACACAATAAAGTACAATTCAGGCGGCTCAGCGCTAATTACCTACAGTAATATTCACCTAGAAGTTGCCTCTCTTTCTATCGCGTAACTCTTAGATCTTCTGACTACGTTACACTCCCTGAATTGGCCCGACAAGTCGAGCCCGCCGCGTACTTGTAGCTTCATACCTAAAATGCGGAGTGAACTATCTGTGTGAATCTGTGGCACTGTTATAGAATGTTCTACATTCCTGTGTCATACTTAGTTACGCTCTTAAAGAATAGTTAATCAATTTCAAACTTGTAAAACAATACATTTTAGCTAACTAGGCTTGTAAATGGCTTGTCGTGAAGTACCTCTCTTGGAACAGTCGTGGCCCTGTGGAAACGGCCGCGACTTACGAGTTGCATGTCTTAGGTTCGAACCCTGAGAGGCGCTTTACTTTGTGCAAAATATTTTGTCACCACTGCTCTCAAAACGGTGAAGGAAAACATCGTGAAGAAACCGGCATGTCCTAGAACCAAAAATTCGAAGACAATATGTGACATCTACCAACCCGCACTGTGCCGCGTGGTAGATTACGGCCCACTCCCTCTCTCAGAGAGGAGGCCTGTGTCCCAGCAGTGGGAACATTATAGGCTGATTATGCTTATTTTTTCACCCATTGCAGAAATGACGTGAATCTTGGAATATATTAAAACAAAAACAGGAAAAATATTGTCTATGGTATATTTTTGGCGGTAAAAACCCAACATGGCGTAAGGTCAAACAGCTGACTGCATATCTATTCTCGTAATAATAAAGAAAGAAAAATGAGATAACCTAAAAACCTTTAAAGAATGAGCTCATCTAACGTTATCAGGCTCAAATATTTGAACAATGCCAAGGCTGTGTGATAAATGATAATTAGCTTAAGGAGATAATATGACCATGTTCGTTGCACGTAATTATGTATTTTCAAAGTACAAAGTTTATATTACAGCCATTTTGAAAAAAGAAGAGGTAGCTAGGCACTTCATAATATCATCCGTATGTCCCGAAGGGGCAGGCTGAAGAGACAGTACATGCCAGTGACCATGAGTGGTTAGCTTGCGTGTTCTGTACTGAGCTCACGCAACGTCATCCAGCCAGTAATAGAACTCGCGCATCAAGGAGCGCTGTCACCAATTTGACGCATTATTAATTTATTATACATAAAAAAGAAGGTATTTTAATAAAACTCGTAGACTAAAAGATTAATATTTTAATTATCCTTAAAATGGTGAAGGTTTCAGAAAAATACGCTTGACAGCTTTTGCGTAATTCTTCGTTTTTTATCCGCGTTAGACACAACTTTACAAATTAATTTCACTATGTAATGTAAACATAATCTAAAATATTCGTAGATTGAATTATTAAGAAAATGCTCTAATTTAACATATATTTTTTCCAAATCATTAACACCACTCGTTTAGACGTAATTTCCGGTATAAAATCATTAAAAGTAGCTTGTCGTCGCCTGAAGTGTTTGCACACCCACATTTCGCTAGTCTTGTTATGTTGAAACATGCAAGTTTAATATGAATCCCATAAAGTAGGGTGTGGCCCTATTTACCAGCCTATTACTGTGCAACGAGGATTGATCATCACGTTGGCTCATCTCTGTGCAATTTCAAACTGTATGATGATGTACCGACTGGACTTAGCGTCGGTACATCCTAACTAATAATATTAGAGTTTGTTTAGCACTCCACACGGCCAAAAATCGCAACTCAAAGCTAGTTAACAAAACACAAGTAAGTTAAACTAAGTGCAAACACACAGTCGTATGACGGCGTCGGCAGACGGTCTGTGCATTAGAACCTGTTCCTAACTGTACCATTCGGGTCAGTGGGCAAGCGGCCCAGTCGCGGTCATTGCAGTGTGTTGACACCTTTATTAACAACCGGTTTATGAAACGCTGTTCGATATAATTTGATTGGTAGCGGCTATTTTTGATTGGCCAATCACAAGAGTTTCGATGGTAGATTTTCTTGATCGGAATCCCTTGTTGCATCGTGTTGGGCCGATTTATATGATAAAGCCAAAGTAAAAGAGAAATTCAATAGACGACGCAACGCGCGCTGCGTTCGGCGCTGGGCGTGGCAACACGCCGCGCCGTGTCCGGGTTCGCGACAAGTCAATCGTCATCCTGAGGATGCCTTGTTGAGAGGTGAAACACGTGTCGATTTCTTACAGGGTTCTTTATGACTTTTTATGAACAGTTAAGCGGAAAAGGTTACTAAATATACGTCGTCTATTGTATTTTATCATGGATTTCCGGAAACTCACGACTGAGTCAGTTAACTATTTAAGTCAAATCGTTTATTACAAATAAACACATAAAAGACCCTTTTGAACGTCAAAAATTAACAAGAAAATATAATGATTTCTAGTCGCCCCTTCCAAAATGTAGTTTCGTATGGAGAAGAATGGGCCAGAAACTCCACTGTTACTCTTTTATTGAAAAAGGCTTTACAATTTTTTTTATGACATTAAATTATACAAAAAAAATATGAATACGATGCAGGAATAACCAAATTACAGTTTACAGCTGGTAATCATAATATAAATAAGCTCGCAAACGCCTACAACCAACAAAATGGGGCAGAAAACATCAGTCACGTAAAAATTCAATAACATTGAAAGTTCTGCTAATGTCAGCGGGCACTCCCTTAATGCCTGGAGGCTTTTATTTAGATATTGTTTACGTCTAGATTTTTTTTTTTTTCTGCCTGATTATAGTTCTCGATGTTTTTGGTTGGTATATTGGCGTGTGCTAGCTGACTTATGGCTATTAATTTAAATAATGTTTGTGTTGCGTAGTCATTATTTTGCATACTATTATATAAAATCTTTTTTTTTTCTAACTGAACAGACAGCTGTGCTGCTGGACAGTTTGTTGCGCCACTTCTTCTTCCCAGCTAAAGCACTAGGAAGTGGTGAAGGGCGGGCGTTTTTGGGGGACTGTCTTATGTAATTTTGACGTTCGAAAAGTGCTGATTCTCAGCCTAGTTTGAATAAATGAATTTTGAATTTTGCCCATTCTCTTTAGTTTTCTTTTACTGCACCCACATAGGGGTTACCCAAATTTCTGCCAGACATTCATTCAGACACCACATTCGTCATTGGACAGCCTCGACCAGAAATCTAATCACAACAACTGTAATACTACGTTCCTTTCTCAGAATCACACAAACCAGTTTAGCACCTCACCTAAAACGGGTCAGTAGTCTGGTATTTTAGCACCTCTTGAATAAACAGAGTGACCATTATTACATGAGACTTGTTGCCTGCAGTTTCGTTTGACAAACATCAGCCCTGTTTGAGCTTCAGGACTGTTCCTCACCACCTCTCCTCTACACTAAGCTAAGCTCACTCTGCGTTTGCACTGGCGAAACATCACGACAAAACATGTTGAAATCTCTAGTTCCTGTCAAACATTGTATGGACAATTGACTGAAAATAGAGATTCCAACATGATTTGTCGTGAATGTTTCGCCAGTGCAAACGCACAGTCAGACCAAATAATTACCAAGACCTAGCGCTGCCTACAGTGACGTGAAGCCGGCTTCGTAAACATGATTGTGTGCACTTAGTGAGGTGTAGTTCAATTGCAAATGAGTGTGTTTATGGATAGAGCGGAGGAGTAGTTTTAGCATGCTTCACTGTATTGTTTGCAGCGCTCTGTTTTGGTTTTTTATATGGCCTGAGTATCTAAGTAACAAATTCTGGTTTAACTTGTGGGTCGTCCTACACTGCATTCAAGTGTAGCAAACTGTTGTTGTCAGTCACGTAAATAATTTGAATAATGTATGTATTGATAATTTCGCCGTGGCAATTCTTGCAAATGGGTACGACTTTGGAAAACGAGACAATGATTTTTATGTATTGGGTATTATAATATCCGTTTAGAAGAGGACGATTATTATAACGAGAGGAGTCTTCAAGTCACGACTCGAGTGAATGGGCTGCTTCTGTTGCAAAATGTAGTTTTTTTTTGTGAACGGCATCTTGCAGATCAGCCTAAAAGGTTGTCGGCTGCACCGGGCTATCCTGTGGATGCCTTAAAAAACTAAAGCCTCCAGTCAGGGCAGAAAACTATCAACTAAGCAACTGCACGCTAAGGGCATTCCCTGTGGGATACGGACCTCGGCTTAGGGCGTCCCTGGAGGAGACAGTCTGGGAGGATCAAAGCAAAATGTAGACTGCAGTCTTATTAATCTGTGCTGCAGGTTCTAAATGCGGACCAACGCTTAGTTCTTCATAGAGGAGCTCGTGGCAAAGTTATAACAGCCGCACGGGTTGATCCAGCAGGTTAAGCTATGCTCGCCGGGGTTTGTCCGTGGATGGATGACCATCTTTACATACCGAGACTCCTCCGTGTCTCGGAAAGCACTTTAAGCCATTGGTCTCGGCTGTCATTCGTGGAACTTTGACAGTCTTCAGAAGCCCGAAAGTCTGACAACCAGTCTTACTGGGTATCGTATTACCCAGTTACTAGGTTGTGGAGGTCAGATAGGCAGTCGCTCCATGTAAAATACTGGTATTCAGCTGCATCCGGTTAGACTGAAGCCGACCCCAACATAGTTGGGAACAGCCTAGGCTGATTGATTGCTTAGTTCTCCAATCGCCAGGGTCCAAGCTACGCTGGGCAGGCAGTTTTCATCAAAACCAAAGTCAATAGGTACAGAATGACATCAGAGATGATTCAGTAAACTCTACAAGGCTGGGTGACGGTGGTCGGTGATCGCATACATACAATGTACTTTTAAATGGAGGATATGTAGGTATTGTTTATTGAATTAAATCATGTTATTGTATTTACATATGGCCCCGGAATGTATTGATGTGATGTGTGTCGATGATTTCGGAGCAAAAAGTGTGGTGAAAGAAGATGGATTTGTCAAAAATCACTGCAAGTACTGTCGCAGGGAAGGGTTGATCATCATTTCATCCAAAATACCTTAAAGTTCTAAGGGCTATTTATTTCTAAGTAGGTAATAAATAGATTCTGTGATGATTTCGTGGTAACGAAAGTACCACATCATTCTCCTGCCCTTATCCCAATTTATTTGCGGTCGACGCAAAATATCCCTTTCTTCCAAACTTCTCTATTAGTCGTCATCTCGGTAGTCACCCCTTTCTAGCCATATCATCATTCACACAGTCCATCCATCGTTTCTTTGGTCTTCCCCTACTCTTATAGCCATCGACATTGATACTCAAAACTTTCCTCACCACATTTTCCTCATGACAATTGATTTCCGCACAACTTTTCGGTCAACGGACTCAGACTTCCTCTTATGTACTCATTTAACGAAAGCACCACGAAGGTATATTTTTTTTACTTAGTGTTTTAAAATATTGTACGGTATGCGGAACCCTTCTTATGCGAGTCCAATCCACACTTGGCTGCTTTTTAGATTAGACGGAGAACCTATCAAAAATACTAGTAATGTGCAATGCAATCATCAGAACGACCTTTGATTCAAAATCTCAAGGTTGTCAAATATCGTTGATAACGATAAGACGGCTCATTGTATTATTTTCTTGATTTATTTAATGATATTTCTGTTTATGTTAAAGATTTAAAATTTTGATAAATAACAAAGAAATGTTTGAATCAATCGGTCTGCAAGGTCAGCAGTTCTAAACATGGAGGATATGTGCAGAAACTGGCATGAATTGAAATCAAATATATGAAGAAAGAAACAAGAAAGAAAATACGTTTATTAACACAAAATAAAAAAAGAAACAAGTTGAGAGAAAATATGCGTCACATCCACGCAAAACGACCATCGCTCAGCATAATGCTGCAACCCTATGCGAGCCTGAGCCCCAGCGCTGGTTTTCAGCGACAGCCGTTAATGAAGACAAGTGACATCCACCAACCCGCACTGTGCTCGCAATACTACGACCTACTGTCTCTAACAAAGAGTTCTGTGGCCCAGCAGTGGGAACATTGTAGGCTTGTATCATAAAACCCTGCCTTGGCGTCTATGTATGTACGAGTAAAATACGCTCCATTAATGATATTTAGCCGACACAATATTCAAAAGTCATTTATTCAAACTAGGCTGATAATCAACACTTTTCGAACGTCAAAATTACATAAGACAGTCCCCCAAAAACGCCCGCCCTTGACCACTTCCTAGTGCTTTTGCTGGAGAGAAGAAGTGGCGCAACAAACTCCCCAGCAGGTGCACTCTCTCTTCCCTCACTCTCATAGTCCGATGGGACGGCAATTCAACACAACCGAAGAGAGATCAGGCGCAGGGCCAACAGCCAACGGCATGTGTCTGCGCACTTGTGCACTATAATATCTCCCGCGCCGAAGACTGGTCTCCGCTAAGATTGGTCGCCATGACCGAAATTTGGTTTGGAGGAATATTTAGCTGAATCAGACCACTATGCATAATTGCATAGTGATGTAATTCGGCTAAATAAATATCCTACTCGAGGGCACAGATTAATACAAATGGTTCACTCCGCAACATCATTTAAATAAAGAGCGACTCTTGCTTCGACACAATAAAGTGCAATTCACGTCGTACAGCGCTAATTACCTACAGTTATATTCACCTAGAAGTTGTCTCTATTTCTATTGCGTAACTCTTATATCTTCTGACTGCGTTACACTCACTGAATTGGCCCGACATGTCGAGGCGCCGTACTTGTAGCTTGATAGCTAAAATGCGGTGGAAAATACTTAGATCTACGTAAGATCCAGTACCACCTTGCTGACTAAAAAATGTTATTAGTAGAGACTAGTCAGTGACATAACATTTTTTTATTATGGCATGAGCACTTCTCAATAGTTCGAGAAAATAACGACGATGATATTTTTATTATTTGTTCGTTAATTTAGGTTCGTTATCAGGAGTGGAAGGGTGGAAGCCGATTACAAGTTAAATAGAAAAAAAAAATTGAAGAGGATGTGCGCTAGATAAAACTGAATGCTGTATCTTATCACTGTTTCCGGTAAAAAAAATGCAAATGGTGGCGTAAAAAATCATAACCCTCCTTTGGTTTTTCCGTAGTCGAGTAAAAATAGATTCGTATTGTAGCCTCCGGACACTGGGATATCTGTGGCAGATGAAGTGAAATTCTTCAGAAGGAACAAACACTCCCGAGTCCCGCCACATATTACCTCCCGCTCCGAACACGTTTAAAATCGCGCTGCCTTTCCTTTACCCTTTCGGGCGTACGATTCGCCAGTTCCAGGATTGTGCAATGATGAAAAAAGATAGTTAATTGACTCAGGCGTGACTTTGCGGAAATCCATTATAAAATACAATAGACGATGTATATTTAGTAACTTAATCCGCTTAAGTCGAGTGAAGTCTTTGCGTTCGGCTCTTGTCGTGGCACCACGTCGTGTCCGAGTTCGCAACAAGTCAATCATCATCCTGAGGATGCCTCGTTAAGAGGCGAAACACGTGTCGATTTCTTAGGGGGTTCTTTCTTTATGACTCTTTAAGAACAGTTAAGTTACTAAATATACATTGTCTATTGTATTTTTTCAATTATGAAAAGTTTAAATTCTCTCTGGAAATATTTAAAATCGGAAAAGCTTCGGGGTGTATGATACGCCCAGATTCATTCTAGAAACACGTAGAAAGCTGTTATTTTGACATTACAAACAAACACTAGGTCTGAAATCGCCAACCTATCTTGAGCAAGCATGGTGATCAATGCTCGTGCCATCTCTGAATGAGAAGAGGCATTAGCCAGCAGTGGGGCGGTCTTCTCCTTCTATTTGTGTGGTTAGTGAGTGTAGAGTGTAGTCTCTGTATTTAGCCGCCCATGGGCGTCTGCCTTGGGTTCACTTATCGTGCAGTGTGGCAATAATTGGCTGATATTATTATGACCTATTCTAATTTTATCATAGTTTATGCCAATATGAAAGGCAGAAGCATATTATTATTGTGTAAAAATATGCCCATTAATTCCTTTTACTCATACTGCAAGCATTCGGTAGATAACATTGTTTTCTTCCAGCCAAGACAAAGACATTAAATTATGTGTATCAATAGACGGGACATAGCGTACAAAATCGTAATCCGATACATTTGTCCTAGTGGACAAAAGTCGCTTAGTCTAGTGTGGTACGCCTGCATGTCAAGACGCATTCATGTCCACCAAAAGAAAATTATTTTCGAACTATATAGGCAGAATTGTGCATTATGGTATTGCTAATCTCATACTGAAAAAATTACTAGACGTAACCACGGTTTATTTTCGTTTGTACCTACCTATTTTGTGATTTATAAATTATTTAGGTCAATTAAATAATTTTCTCAGTTATGTCAAACTATCTGACGGTTGGTAATCAAATGTTGACGTCGGTAAAAGCGTCTCATGTCAAACTAGTAAATTAAGTAATTTTGCTGTTTTATGGTAGATGGCGTCACTGAAACATCGGATCACAGTTTTTCTATGACATTTCTTCTGATAGCCTCTCTATAGTATCTTAAATCTCTTTGAGCCAAGATAATGTGAAAGAAAGGGGTCAAGAGAATACAGATAATAAATATTATATTTATTGCATGCACAAGGAGGATCCTTTGTGTAGAGTATTTATTATTATTTTGTTAAGGTGACTTTTTATTAGATAATTTTTACTACCCTGTGGCATTATGGCGTGAGTTTATTAAGACCAGGCACTCCAAACACAATTTCCACGCAAGCTCCACCCTCCCGCACCCCGCCACTCCGATATGTGCTAAACGCTAACACATTAGTAATAAAGTTGTATATCGCGTGCGCCCTTTGACCATGTACGAGCTCGAAACTAAATGTCGTAAGTCTCAATTATTATTTCGTTTATAATTAAAGTAATAATCGATCTAGAGAAAAAATATCTTATATTTGGATAGTAAACTATATTTTCTTACTGTAAATAATTATTTTAGACATAAAAGTCGAGTAATCTTGTTGTGGTTCTTAATAATCTTTAAAAAACACATGATTTTCGAATAAATAATGAATCGAGCAAAGATATTCCAATTACGTATCTGTCTTATTTTCGGAAAGATAAAGATCCAATAAATCATATACTAAAATTCCATTTTGATTGTATATGCGACTGTTTCAGAATGTTAATGCAAATAACATACAATTTAGGGAGCCTCCTCTTAAATTAATTATTTTTATGAATGGCAGTTTTGTGTCTGTTTTGACAGCTGTGTTGATGTTGTTAGAATTAATAATTCTAAGTAGCAAAAGTTGGTTAAACTCTGTTTCATTAAGATTTCCATTACATAGCCACTCTATAGCCCGCTATCTTATGGCGTAACACATTTTCGGTAAATGATTAAGACTAATCTGTTCCATTTGACAAGTCAACATTCATTGCATTGTTTACGTTGTTGAGTAGTTTTTTTTTTTCGAAGTTGTTTAAAAAAATAAAATATCGTTAATTTGAAATAGTAATACTTATTTAGTTGCAATTGTCTCTTTTAACTTATTAAAATGGTCAATGGCTGTTGGTGTGCAAAATTACGTTTAAGGTAAGTAATTTACAAAATATTATTCGATTGTAGCATTATTATTTTTGCAATAATTTTGTAGCATGCCTAACGTGACCATACGTCCCGTTTTTAACGGGACCGTCCCTTTTTTCGGTTCTACGTCCCAGTGTCCCCGAAAAACACCTGGGGACGCAAAATTGTCCCGTTCTCAGAGTCTTTCTTTAATAATAAATTGTGGACGTCTGAAAAAACCCAGTTACAGGCTTGGCGATGTTGATTACTAAGTTGAATATTGAAAAAACGTGCCATGAACTTTATTCTTATTTAAAATCATCACCAGCTGTATTAAAAGAAAGTTGTTCTGCAGACAAATGTAAAAATGACCGAAAATTTATCCTGCTTAATTTTTAATTAAGTACATCATATTGATAAGATTTTTTTTATTAAAAAAGTTTTTTTTTCATTGAGAAAATGAGAAAATACGAGTATGCTGGTATTTTCAAAAATAAGTTTCCTTTATGAATCTGCCCTATTATAATTGATATAAATAAACCTATGTCCCGTTTTGAGTAAAAAAATAAATGGTCACGTTAAGCATGCCCCTTAAGTTGATACTCACAGTGGACATCAAGAATTTACTGTAATGAATGGTTTTATTATGCTGCGATTGCAGTATCTTGTACTAGCAAGGAAGGTCAGATGGCACTTAGTAGTTAGTCTACATAAAAATATTGATATGCTGTGCACCTAACTGTCTGCACTTTAACGAGGCAGTTAGGAGAGCTCTGTACAAGAAATAAGCAGCATTTATGTGTTCCAAACTAAATTAAGTAAGGTGCAAATAAAAAGATAATATTGTAATTGTTTTATTTTTACCGGCCACTATCAAAGTTATTTTGGGTACAGGATTTTCTGGTAAATTTTGGGAACTTCAAAGTTTCTGGGGTAACTTAGTTGAATTTTCAGGGTTTCTACAAAGGAACTTGGGTTAGTCTTGCAACCTGTTGCAAATAAACTTGTTAGTAAACAAGTCAAGTTTTTTAAATAACTACAGAATTCAGGAAAGTTATGGAATACTGCCTACACAAAATATCATATAGGTGAGTTGAAAATGACGTTATGCTAACTGTAGACGACATACTTGGTCAATAACATCACTTCAAAACCGGCGAAGTATGTAAAACAACTGCGTGGGCGGCTTAATAACTTGAATCATAGTTCGAAATAACTTTTGAGACACCGACGTGAGCCGACAGTAATGATTTGACCAATTTTCCCGCTAAAAAAATCGAAACAGGTTTCAATCCTGTACGAAGACCTCATTGTTTACTTTTACGTTAAAAAAAAAAATGCCGCGTGTGCGTTCTACTTTCATAGCACGTCCAGTTAGTAACTTAAAAACTAATTTAAAACTACTTCAATTCGACTTTTAATATAAACGTGTAGGTAAAAGATGAAAGAAATTACCTTATAAAGGGCGAATTTCGCTTTCCACGCAGGAAAATCCGTGCAAAATATGCAAAAATCCACAAAACTTTGACCCACTCACAACATCACTTTAAAACACAAAATACAACACATAAAACACTTTTAACAACTAGATAACACTTTAAAAATATTGTTTAAGGCACTGTTTACTAGTTCTATTAGTAAATAAAGTTTGTTTTAACGAAAATAAGTCGGCATTTCAAGTTTTAACAAAGTTAAAGTTTGACAGTTCACGTCGAAGCCTCTCGCTCGCGATGTTCTTGTTCATTCGTTTCGACAGCGAAGTGAACGCGTCCGAACGGTCCGAATCGCATGTTTGTGTAAAGCGTAATCGAATAGGACGACATTATCGACAATTATTCGATTTTATCAAAATTTCAGTATATTATTACATGAAAGAAACTTTTTATTGCGAAATGTATATTTGGAACATGGAAAAACTGACTGAAAATGCAGTATGATCTACAGTAAATTGTAAGTTTTACCAAAATCTCTATATGACGCGTTTTTTTTAATAGCCGCGATTTTACAATCTCACTGTACTGAAACGTTACCGGTTACGACCTCAATGGTAACGAGGGTGCTGATTTCACATTCACATGGCTGATTTCTTGATTTTAATATTGCTCGGGAATGTACAAACAAGTCGCCAAATACTCTCACTTCGCACTTTCCATGCCAATCAGTTGCAGAAGGAATTCAAAACTTTAATAATGCAGTGAGTGATAGCAACAGCCGGTAAATAATATTAGATTATAATATATGTCTTTATTGTATACTGCTCTGTACAGCAAGCACAAAAATATCTTGAAAAATATAAAATGAATCTGGTAATTGAAGTTTATCCTCTCCGCCGGTGGGGGCCATGTTCGCGAATCTGCGCATCTGGAAAGCGCAACTGCTACCCGGTCCCGGGACCACCCAGAAGCGTGACCACTTGAGATTAAAATGAGATATCTCTTAAAGTTGTATGGGAGCTGTTTATAAAACTTATGTCGATGGAAATTTGGAATCGATATGCAATTATTATTAAAAAATAAAATGTAGTTATGCATTTTTTATGTGTTCGCTACACATAAAAAATGCATAACTACATTTTATTTTCGTAATATATTGTTAATTTTAATGTAAAGTCGACGGGGACGGGGTTTTTTCCGATTTTCCGACAAAAACCTGGTTTTCCATTTGTGAATGAATGGATACATATTTTATATATATTCATACACTGTTTATAGCACACCGTTAAAGGAATAACATAAAACATTATAATATACAAAAATTCCTTGTCAAATGGTGTAACACAATGATTTTGAAGCACTACCTTTGACTGTCCAATGAAAGTAATTTCAAGAAATATTCACCATGAGCAATCCTATTAGTGCACATAACGTGAAAAAGTGAAAGTTTGATAATCTAAGGTCGGACATAAACATAAACATCAGGAATGATATTTAAATTCAGCGAGTCAATGATCCGGATCATCAAATCAAATCAAATCAAATCTAGAAACTAAAACCAGACGTTCAGACACATAATACTCTACTATTCCTTTATAATACACGTCACACCTTGCTGGTTTATTTTGGTACCGAATGAATGTACTGAATGATTCAGATCAAATTGACAGTTAGCGATTGATGAGCGTTGTTTGATTAGAGTCGAGGTGGTTCTGAATGTTCGGATCATATTTATTTATTTTTTATTTGTTTCAGTCCCGTACTAACCCAACAAGATCTACATTGTGTTCAACTGTATCAATCAAAGAATACTATAGATAGTAGAAGAATTTTACTTCAGTCTTCAGTTATTAATATATTTTTTTATTAATTCTTTTTTTTTTTTTGCACACTTGTTTTTCCAAAGCACTTTAGACATTGGCAGAATAGTCGACATCGGCTTTGTTTGCCATATAATAAAAATAGAATAGAATGTTCGGATCATTCATTGCTGAATTTGGAAAGGCATTTTGGACTTTTACACCAGGTCTAAATCTAGATAAGCAGTACAGAAGGCAGTACGACAGCAACAAAATTCAAGTTGACCCTTATTTTGACAGCTCAAAATTCAAAACATATTTTTCTTAATAATCTGTCGTCACTACTCTCATAGTACGCTTCGGACCATCGGGTGGTTGCCGCATTCCATGCATACTTTTCCCGCCAGACACACTCCGCGAAACCGGTCCTGCCGAGCCTTTATCCCCCCCTAAGTACGACAAAATAGAACTGTATGACATCCATTGCGCGTTCTATTTGGCCTTTCTAAAAATAACTTACTAAAAACCCGCAATGAATATTGTTTGTCGTCAATTTATGTATTTTTGACATGGTAAAGAATGACTTAGTACAAGCAGATTGGAAAGTAACGATTTTTTTCTGCGGCATTTCGCGTATAAAAGGTTGTTTTATTACGTAAGCGTGCTGTAAGTTTGATAATGTAATTAGTAAGTACTTGCAGGTACTTTTAGCGGTCAGACTCAGACGAGACGAGGAAAGGCGGGAAATTTGAAAACTTGCTCGTAAAGTGGCTCCTATTGAACTGATTTTAGGTTCATAATGCAGTGTATTAAACACCCGTGCTTTTTACCCCACTAGTGCAGTAATTTGCGCCACAGATAGTTAATACTAGTCGGAGATGTGCGCTTTTTTTATCTCATCAAATAGATTTCATGCCTTTTAATGCCTACTGTGTAAATAAATAAATAAAATATGATAAAGTAACATAATATTTCATCAAGTTATTTATTTTTGTCAAAAACTAACATTCTTTCGTGTTCTTTATCCAAATAACATAGGTACAAAAATATTCAGTTATTACATATTAGACACAAAGGCACAACTTCAGACTTCGGGCTGCTACTGTGAAATTTCATTTCACTTTGCCAGATCTGGGAATGGAATCCAGGACCTTATGCTCAGCCAATGAGAATTAATTGTGCTCAGCAGTAGTGCTTGCGATCACTAGACCAACCACAGATAAATCAATTTAATTCTAATAACACATCCAGAGCCGGATCTTATAGTAGACCCTGCACTGAGCAGGTGCGCTCTCGGCCACTAGGCCAATGAAGCATCATCTACATATTCAAAATCTTGAATTCACTGACAGACAACGGACAGCCCAAACAGCTCGACCTAGAAACATGATATTTTGCACAAGAGTTCCTTGTATAACGAAGGAGAGGACAAGGGAATGATTTTTGAAAATCTACCTCTTAAGAGCTCTGCCTCATTAGTGCGTTGCGTTGCGTCAACGCTGCGTCGTTTTCCATATATTTTAAATGATAATTATGCCACATTAAAGCGTTGCATTCGTTGCACGCGACGTTTCAACGCATCGGCGGACGAGAGACGAAGCGGGGGGAGGGTGATGCGCTGCGCTGTCGGAGCTCCGGTGCGACGACGGACAGCAACAATGGAACACGTTTGTTCCGATCCGTTGTGGAGACTGACTGAGGTGCGTGCATCGTCCTCTTGCGCTGCGACGTCGTGCGTCGTCGGAACGCAGGTGTGGTACCCAATGCGTTGATCCGTTGCGACGACGCAACGCAACGCACTAATGAGGCATCGCCCTAAGGCTGCCTGTCCACTGGAGCGGAGCGGAGAAAAGAGGAGCGGAGATGTGCCAATATTAACCAATAGAATCTTGACTCCGCCCCTAAGTTTAGATCAGTGATCCTGAGTCAAGATTCTATTGGTTAATATTGGCACATCTCCGCTCCTCTTTTCTCCTCTCCGCTCCAGTGGACAGGCAGCCTAAAGAGGTTAAATAGGGAAAATATGTTTGTATGATAGTTGGTCATTTTTGCTGATGAGAGATCCCATCGGAGTCAGACGCACGGCTTGTAAATTCATAAATCAGTAAAACACAAAAATAACTTAAAAACAAGTTTATTATATTATCTTTGGTTTTAAAACATTTAATAAATAACATAAGACAGCGTTTAAGCAAATACATTTGTTCTGCTAATTAATTTGTTCATATTATGACTAAGGCAAGGAAAAAGCGCGTTTAAGAGCGTTCATTAAAAAAGTTGGCAACGTCGCAAATAGCTGTCAAATATTTACTTGTTTATGGTTAATTTGGCAATATTACTGTATGGAAATATGAAATAATGAATTGCAATTATAACACTGAATTTGATGTTGTAACCGTTTTATATGTAAAAAAGGCATTTGGAAAGATTCCAAACACTTTTTGTTCATCTAAAAATAAATATTTTTGTTTTACAATATTAATTATTGCATTTAGTAATCAATATTTTAGTTCACTAGTTAGCCATATTTCATATTTCCATACAGTAATATTTCTAAATTAATCAAAATAGCGAAATATTTGATATCTATTTGCGATGTTGACCACTTACAGAATCAACGTTAAGTCGTTGGTCTCGGCTGTCATTCGTAGATCTTTGACAGTCGTTACGGGTCGTCAGAAGCCCGAAAGTCTGACAACCTTACAAAGGGGTATCGTGGTACCCAGTGACTGGGTTGTGGAGGTCAGATAGGCAGTCGCTCTATGTAAAATACTGGTATTCAGCTGCATCAGGTTAAACTGGAAGCCGACCCCAACATAGTTGGGTAAAGGCTAGGCAGATTGATTAGGAGCTAGGCAATTTTTAAAGACAAGGTTTTTATTATAAATTTACATTTACACAGAGCTATAAAATTGCCTTTTAGCAATAATTTGGAGCGATATTTAGCTTTTCCTATAGTTGGAACAGTAGGTACAGACGCCAGGACATCAACCTAATCCAATCTGTCAAATTTTCCCAATCAACATTGAACCTTATCCTTTAGCGATAAAGTTGAAATTCTATTTTAAAAAATTGACAGATTCTAGTAACTTGATGATTGTGCTGGCGTCTGTACAACGTTTATAGAGGTAATAAAATTGCGAGTTTTAGTTCTAAGGCTGCAAAAAACCCTGAGCGATCAGTGAGGGTGTTATTAAGAATGAAATTGGGCTTATTTCGGTAGGTACTAAATAGAATAACTTTTTATTTTCATCATCATCATCAGCCTATTAATGTTCCCACTGCTGGGACACAGGCCTCCTCTCTGTGAGAGGGAGTGGGCCGTAATCTACCACGCGGGCCCAGTGCGGGTTGGTAGATGTCACATGTCTTCGAGTTTTGAGCTTGTCCACAAAGGGCGAATTCGCCGCGATTCTCTCGTGCGTATCACGCGCGACCGTTTCGCCCAGAAAGAGCGTACCTACGCGCGAGAATTTGGGGACTATAAACAATTCCGAATCAAAATTTTGGCGCTCCATTTCCCTGGATACGTGCATTAGCTCTGGAATTCGCGCGTCAACTGGACGCAAGCGCAACAAGGAGTCTCTAGTATCTCGACTCGCGCGCAATACGCGCGAATCAAGCGCGAGTCGAGAGTCTGGCGAACTGCACGCGATTTACGCGCGTATTTTGAAATCGCGCGATGCTTGTGGATGCGATGTATTGGCGCCTAGTATCTCGTTAACGCGCGAATGAATTCGCGCGAAACGTTTCGCGGCGAATTCGTCCCTTCTGGACAAGGTCTAAGACATGCCGGTTTCCTCACGATGTTTTCCTTCACCGTTTTGAGACCAGTGGTGATGAAATTATTTACACAAACTAAAGCGCCTGCTTGGGTTCGAACCCGCGAACTACAACTCGTAAGTCGGGGCCGTTACCACTGGGCCACCACTACTACTCTTTTATTTTCAATGAAAATAAAATATTTTATTACTTTTGGTAATGTAATGTACCTGTGTCCCTTAAGGATCGGGCAGGGTTTTTCTTACACACACATTGTTTTTACATAAGTTCGCTTCGCGTAGGCCAGCCCGCTTCGCTTATAGCATCCGCTTGTTCGCAAGACGCAGCCTTATTTTTACAGAGTTTACACTTGGCACTAATATTTAAAAATATATTAATAAATACGTGTAATTAAGCCAGTATTTTACAAAGTCCTTAAATAATTGTAAATACATTAAAATGAGATCCTAATAATTCATTATTATAGTTTTTTTTCTATAATTGGAAAAAAATACTCTTTTGCACCACTTCGTCTATACAAGGTCAAGTAAAATTGATTAGCGAAACTTCAGAGACTTGAAGAGTATCGCTACCTATATTTAATGTCGAGATAATAAAGAAATATCCTTTTTTTTACTATTTTTTTTATAATAAAATATTCACAAAAAATATTACATTGATACGTGTTTCTTTTACGTATCAATCAAATAATTTTTGTGAAAATCTTCAACTGAAAAAAAATTTTTTTTTTTTTTTCAAATTTTTATTTATTTAACTTATGGACGCTATACTATTGTGGGTTAACGCGAACGCCCTCTATTAGTTAACATACTGTATAATGTAAGTGGTGCAATTAATAGTTTGATATGTGTATAAATTAATACATTGTATAAAGTATAAATATAATTAATGAGATGGACTGGAGATCATTGGCTCGGAAGAGGTGAGTTTTGTAGGATGTCCCATGCTAGTTCATTTTGTATAGCATTTTATTATCTAATCTGTTTATAATGTCTTAGAAGCTACTAAGCGAACTTTGTTCTCATTTTCAGATAAGTAAGATTTGCAACATGTCTTAAGAGGGTCCATTCTCACTAGCCACATTTCATATTTCCATACAGTAATATTGCCAAATTAATCAAAACAGCAAAATATTTGACAGCTATTTGCGACGTTGCCCACATTCAGAATAAACATTCTAAGATAATTCTGGAAGTTGTCAACGAGCTGTCAATTATTTCGCAACTTTTTAATTTATTTTTTAAGTATTTCTAAATGAAATGTTGTAATATCGCTCTGTAGTGCACTAAAATATTCAATCTATACTAATATACGAGATAATTTTTTTTTTTTTTTGCTTGTTTGTAAGTTCGCATGAAGGGGGTAATCTCCGAAACTACCAGTCTAATTTGGAAAATTCTTTCTGCATTGGATAGCCCAATTCTTGAGGAAGTTTCGCGGACGAAGTCGCGGGCAGAATTTGGTAATTAATATAGTTACACTGAATATATATTTTTAGGTATAAAACGGATTTGGAAACTGCTGCAAATGCGTTTTTTTATATTAATTCGGTGTTATAATTGTAATTTATAATTTAATTTAGTAATATTGATAACAATTTGTGACGTTGTCAAGATTCACGATGCACCCTCTTTAAGAAAAGAGTTAAATACAATTTAAGGAACATCAAAATGAAACTAGCATAGGAAATAATATACAAAAGAACAATAAAAATAACTTTAAAATAAAAACACAAACCGAGACACAACCTAGTTGGAAATCACAAATAAATTGTTCAATAAAATATGTTAATCAGTAAATTAGCTAAGTACTACTTAGTATACAAAGTAACGTAAGGGGGATGCGCCAAGGTAGCCCCCGAAATTCAAAGTTCCTTAAGTTTTTCGCAATTTGCAGGTCAGTGTCAGGTTGTATGTTGATTAAAATATGATTCGCGACCGTAACAAATATGGCTTTAAGATTTATATCATTAGAATTAGTAATACAACTGCTTTAGTTAGCATACTCCTCAGATATCATGATGTCATGAAATAGTCATTCAATAGGGTTACATGAACTTAGAGAGTTGTATTGATGATTTTTATGATTATAATTCTATAAATAAACAGAATTGAATTTCGCGGGCTATACTGACGCTTTCGTCATAAGCAAGGTGCAATGAGAGTTTTGTGAAAACTCTTATTCCTAATGTCATTCACTAGGTGGCAGCACTGAGACATCAGGGCCCCGGCCCCTGTCAAGTGTCAAAGCACCTATATTTACTGTGTGTCTATACAGAAAGTGGGCAACGACGCAAATAACTGTCAAATATTTCGCTGTTTTGATTAATTTGGTTATATTACTGTATGGAAATAAGACATATGGCTAACTAGCGAACTAAAACATTGATTACGAAATGTAATAATTACTATCGTAACATCGAATATTTAGTTTTAGATGTAAAAATGTCTTTGGAAACTTTCCAAATGCTTTTTTTTACACCTAAAATGGTTACAACATCAAATTCATTGTTATAATTGCAATTAATTATCAATATTCTAGTTCACTAGTTAGCCATATTTCTTATTTCCATACTACTACTAATATTGCCAAATTAATCAAAACAGGTAAATATTTGACAGCTATCGGAGACGTTGCCAGCGTTTTGGATGAACCCTGACTGAATGAAAAACGAATGATGAACGTCATCATAATTCATTGTAAAAATGAACGACCTCATGTCAAACAGGCGCCAAATAGTGGTGTGTTTTTTTTTTGAAAACCCTCATTCTGTTGTTCATTTTCATGACAACATAAATTATATTATTGGTTTTTGTTCTTTCGGTCAACTCATCACAACAGCATACGACATTTTAAATTAGATTTTTCTTACTACTATTTTTCGAGATTTAATAAAGGATCTTATAATTATTAAGTTTATGGAAGTTTCATTCGATTTCAGATTATTTATTTTACAATAGGCGCTATATTCGCGTAAAAAAAATAGTGACTCATCTTTGTAGCCCCTCGACCAATCTGGTCGCAAAAGACACAAGCGAGGATCTGAGGTCAATGGTCAGCTTTCTAATTTTGCGAGCCGATTGGTCGAGGGGCGGGACTACAATGATGAGACTTTATTTTCTTAACGCGAATGGACTATATACTATAGTCAGAAGTCTGAAAGTTTAAAAATTGGGTGTCAAACTATTTGAAAACCTGATAGGAATAAAAAAGACTATTTTATGATTATTAGAAAAGGTACAATCATAATTATGTGGAAAAAACAAATATGTCAAAAGTTGATGAATTTGAGGGCGAATACACTTTTGAAGTCACATGAACTGACCAAGATTATGTTTGAACTTCAAAAAGTTGGCAACGTCGTAAATAGCTGTCAAATATTTCGCGGTTTTGATTAATTTGGCAATATTACTGTATGGAAATATAAAATATGGTTAACTAGTGAACTAGTTAACCATATTAATAATGAATTGCAATTATAACACTGAATTGGTAACCGTTTAGGTGTCAAAAAGGAATTTGGAAAGTTTCCAAATACTTTTTTTGCATCTAAAACTAAATATTCGATGTTACGATATTAATTAAGTATTGCATTTCATAATCAATATTTTAGTTCACTAGTTAGCCACATTTCTTATTTCCATACAGTAATATTGCCTAATTAATAAAAACAGCGAAATATTTGACAGCTATTTGCGACGTTGCCAACTTTCTGTATGGCTCTTAAAAGAGACTGCGACCTCTGAGTTTGTTTCGGCCTTTCTTTTCAGAGTAGTCAGATAGGAAACGCCGACCAAATCTAGTTTTTAAAATATGATTGACGGTTTGTACAACCCTACTTATAGAAATAAAATATATTTTTTGTGGATTGTTTATGTCGCTCGAAACGAATAAAATAAAATAAAATTGTCTACTACCCTATTTTACTATACTATACTTTGGCCATTTTTTCAAGACAGAGTTATAGTCTCTGCACACAGCGGGCGTGGCGTGGCGGGACGGGACGGCGACGTGACGCTGAGCAGTTGTAATGTACTAGATACTACGGACGACTCCACACAGACCCGTCCCGCCCGGCGCGACGGTACCCGTCGCGCCACGCCGCCGCCCCGCCGAGCGGGAATACAAGTCAGAAGCGGCGGGGCGGGGCGTGACGGTTACATTCAAACAAAGTTGAGAGATTGTATTAAAGCTTAAAACTGTAACTTATAACTGTAACTAATAACTTATAACTGTAACTAATAACTTATAAGTTGCTTTTACTAACTTAGTTACTTTTAACTTATCAACTGTTTACTTTATTTTCATTCTTTCTCTCTCAATTCGCGGCGGAACGGGACGCAGTGTGACCGCTGCCGCCCCGCCCCGCCACGCCACGCCCCCTGTGTGCTATACCTTAAACTTTTCAGTAATTTCAAGATTCTAATAATATTTTCAAACACCCTAAGTTTCTATCTCTCGGCTACATAAGTACTGTAGACAATATGTTCATAATTACTTGATATAAAAATACTGACATTCAGTCACATTTGATAAAACTCTTCGCCACTACAATATAGGGAAAAGGCTTCTATAATACATGCCCTTTAGACCTATGCCTTTTCTACAAAAGTGGGTATAATAAAGATGTTTGTCCAACGGTGGGCTTGTGCTGTTTTAGTCCGGAAGCCAATGCTGGGTCCGCCAGAGGAGGCAGTAGTAACCGTTGTGGATATTAGTTGAGTTTGAAGACTGAAAAAGAAATTATAATAATATTTATTTGCAGTTTTTGATTCTTAAGTTGAGATTAGAAGTTGGCAACATAACAAATAACTGTCAAATATTTCGCTGTTTTGATTAATTTGGAAATAATACTGTATTAAAATATGAAATATGGCTAACTAGCGAACTAGAATATTGATTTATTAAGTTTTTAGACCTTTGTATCCTGGATAAATAAAGGTCTGAAAACTTAGTTAAGAACAATTTCGAAATGTCTTATTTAAAAACAGTTAACTGGAAATCTGTTTCTATGGAAAATTTAAAATCGGTCTAATTTCAAATTCAAATTATTTTATTTCACATAAACCAACAAGGGCACTTATGAAACGTCAGAAGCTAGGTGCACGGTTCCAAATGGTCGCTTCCTATGGAGAAGAGCCGGCAAGAAACTCCACGGTTACTCTTTTAAAAATAAATGGTTTTTACAAAGGTTTTTTAAATTACAGTGATAATAGGTATGAGAGGACAGTGTAGGCCTATCAAAAAGTACCAGATACTTAACTAAATAGAAACTGGACCACAGATATACAGTCTGTTAAGCCTACAAGGTTCTCACATTCACAAAATCTAAAGGAAAAGAATCTACCCATATAAAAGATAAATAAAATAATAAAAATCTATTTAAACCTAAAATTGACTGTAACACTATTTTTCGAAAATGTTCTTAACTAGTTTTTAGACCTTTGTATCCTGTGTATGAAGTTTCATTAAAATCGGTTCAATCATTTCGAAAAACAAGGGCTTGAAAGTTTGTATGAAATGCCGTACGACGTAAACCCTCTTAAGCAGAGCGTCGAAAAAATAGTGTTCGAAAAAATTATCCGCGGGAAACATTCGCCCGTGTGAACCTGGACTTAATTTCAATATTTTTGGTAGGTACTTACATGTGGTGCATATCTCTGTAGGAGTGGTCGGTACCCGTGCCCGAAGGTTGCTATCATGCCGGGCTCGTCATCCTTGTGCGGCTGTAGGGGGATAATCACTTGGACCTGCGGGGTTCACAACATGAAAACTCAAACTCAAAAAGGAACTAGATTTAGGCGGGAATAAAATAGTTTTGTTTTTATTATAAAGAACACCCTTATTTTTTTATTATTTTTTGTTCGGAATTTATTAAATAACTTCTCCCGCTCTGGGCAGAGCAGGAGGGCGTGTCAGACTCTTACTGACTAAAACCCACCCGTGTTCCTTCAGTTGCCTGTACGTTGCCAGGGGCCACGGTAACCTTTGGGTCTTTCCCGCAACCCCGGCAGGCATCGGCCCTAGCGGACCCCGTCAGCCCCTCTGACACCTCAGCTTGGCGCGCGTGGAACGCAACGCGCCGTCGGCCCGGGCCTGGTCCTTATCGGACGGCGAGCTACCCATTTCATAAAGAACACCCTGACCCTGCCTCGTAGGTCTAGTGGTCGCAAGCGCTACTGCTGAGCACGAGGTCTTGGGTTCGATTCCCAGGTCGAGCTAAGTGTTATTGGGTTTTTTCATCAGGAATTTCTCAGTTCGGACTGGATTTGTACCCAGTTGATGGCAATAGGCTCGCCCCCTGTTACATGGGACTTACAACATAACTGGCGAAATGTGAGTGTACTATAAGTACACCTCTGTCTAACTTTTCGGGGTTTAGAGGCGTGATGTTGTGTTGTATTGATAAGACACACACAACACAACATACAAACACGTTGTATAAGTGGAATTGTCGGGCGGTGTGGCTCACTCTGCGTTCGGCGCTTGGCGTGGCAACACGTCATGTATGACTTCGCAACAAGCCAACCGTCATCCTGCGCATGCCTCGTTGAGAGGTGAAACACGTTTCAATTTCTTCCGTTCTTTATGACTCTTTAAGAACAGTTAAGCGGATTACGCTACTAATTATACGTCGTCTATTATATTTTATAATGGATTTCCGCAAAGTCACGCCTGAGTCAGTTAACTATCTTAATATTAAACTTACATCTTCTTCGTAAGGTCTGAACACAGTCAACGGTCTTAGCGACGCCGCATCGGCCACTATGACGCAGCCCCACGCTGTGCCTATGTACAGCTCGCCTCGGAGAGCACATAGCGCTGTCACCTGAGACGAGAATAAGAAATTAATCAATCAAATGTTGGTTAAAAGGTAAAACTCATTAAGTGATATTTTTGGTAAGAATCACTTTTTTTAATCTTCGTCACTAATTCGGCACTATCTTTTAAAGGAAAAACTCGTTAACTGTACTAGTAAAATCCGTATGTAAAGTTTTTAAGAAGATTATCAAGAGGAAAAAATCATTATACATTTCACAAAACTGATATTATTTAAAAACACTTAATGACTTTTACCTTTGAACCAACGCAATCTGCCTAGCCTTTTTCCAACTATGTTGGTGTCGGCTTCCAGTCTAACACTCAGCGAAAATGCATAATTGCATGGAACGCAAATATGCACATTCGGTCGTTCACCTAAAAGTTCGCGTTCATTCTCTCGAGACACCACGTACTCAAAACCATTCCCATTTTACCAAGTTAGTTATATAGTTTACCATTTTCTACCATTTCTTGTAACTAAGTGCAATAGTGATTCAATGTAACTATTTCCCTTATAATTCGAGACTAACTTTTAACATATATACCTATCAATACGAGAATGGAGTGTTAGGTTACCATAGCACCGAGCACTACTTTCTACAATAAATTCAAATTCAAAACATTTTATTTCACATAAACCTATTAGGGCACTTAAGAAACGTCAGAAGCTACGCACGGTTCCAATTGGTCGTTTACTCTTTTAAAAATTGGCTTTTACAATAGGTATTTTCAAAAAGAACAGTGTTACTAGGTATGCGAGGACAGTATAGATCTTTCAACAAGTGCCACCAATAACCGAATGCAGTTTAATACCAGTATTTCACATGGAACGACTGCCTATCTGACCTCCACAACCCAGTTACTGGTTCACGATATCCCTTGGTAAGACTGGTTGTCAGACTTTCGGGCTTCTGACGACCCGTAACGACTGTCAAAGATCCACGAATGACAGCCGGGACCAACGGCTTAACGTGCTTTCCGAGGCACGGAGGAGTCTCGGTGTGTGAAGATGGTCACTCATCCACGGACCAACCCCATCAAGCGTAGCTTAACGTCATGTATCGACCCGTGCGGCTGTTATTACTTAGCCACGAGCTCCTCGAGTATAGTAACATTGTTTATTAGACAAAGATATCAGTTTTTTTTTTGTTTTTTTTACCTACTACCGGTAAGCTCTTGGCCTGCATCTCACCTGATGGTAAGTGATGATCAGACCGAAGGTGGAAGCGAGCTTCACCCGGAATCCTCAACCACAGAGGAACTGGCTATCTTATCTCTAACTGCCGAAACACAACAATGCTGTTAACATTGTTGTTACGGCGACAGACTTAGATAAGATGGTGATTACTCAATACTTTATTTGCATTCCACAATGTGTACTCAGGTGGTAAGTTAAAATTATATGTGATCATTATGGACCCTGTCGGGCACAGCAAACTAGTAGGAGAGAGGAAGCTTTGAAAAAACTTAGCTTATCATCAGTCTTTTGAACTAAAGGAGAATGGGCGCTATTGTATGGGCTCCGTCCCCAGACTGTATCAAATTGAGCAATACGTCTTTTTAAAGCTTATTATAATGGCTTTATTTTATTCTATTACACCAACCACCGCACTCATGCAGGGGAAGAACTACGAATGATAACATTTTTCTTCAGAAAAAAATTATTTTCTCTTAGTTTACCATCGTCCACCTCTTTTGCCCTGCAAATATCCTGGGGTATGCCTAGCTAGACTATTCTATCCATCCAAAGTTTTTTTTTTTTTCTATTTTAATTAGGGCCAGTTAGGCCCGAAAAGTAATAATTACAAATCGACTCCCTTATCGTCGTTCTTGTATTAACTAAAATGTCGTCATCATCATCATCATTTCAGCCAAAAGACGTCCACTGCTGAACATAAGCCTTCCCCCAAGCACCGCCTCTTCGACCGATTTGTGCTTCCCGCATCCAGCGGATTCCTGCGGCCTTTACAAGGTCATCGGTCCATCTTGTGAGAGGCTTTCCAACGCTTCGTCTTCCGGTACGCGGTCGCCACTCCCAGAACATTTCGGCCCCATCGGCCATCTGTTCTACGAGCAATGTGCCCTGCCCATTGCCACTTAAGTTTGGCAATTCTTCGAGCTATGTCGGTTACCTTGGTTCTTCTACGGATCTCTTCATTTCTGATTCGATCACGTAGGGAAACTCCAAGCATAGCCCTCTTCATTGCCCTTTGGGTGACTTTTAGCCTTCTGATAAGACCTATTGTGAGCGGCCAGGTTTCAGTCACCCAAAGGGCAATGAAAAGGGCTATGCTTGGAGTTTCCAAGCATAGCCCTCTTCATTGCCCTTTGGGTGACTTTTAGCCTTCTGATAAGACCTATTGTGAGCGGCCAGGTTTCAGTGCCATAAGTCATCACTGGCACTGACACGCACTGGTCAAAGACTTTCATCTTGAGACACTGCGGTATGTGGGACGAGAAGATATTGCGTAGCTTTTCAAACGCTGCCCAACCGAGTCGGATTCGACGATTGACCTCTTTCTCGAAGTTGGACCTACCTAGCTGGACAGTTTGTCCTAGGTAAACATACTCGTCCACAACTTCGAGCGTAGCGTTTTCGATCTTCATGAGAGTGGGTGTTAGATGTTAGATGACCTTTGTCTTGTCCATGTTCATTTTAAGACCCACTCTTTCGGAGGCTCTACTAAGGTCATCGAGCATTGTACTGAGGTCCTTCATGGTCTCAGCCATACCAACTATGTCGTCGACAAACCGAAGGTTAGTAATATACTCGCCATTAACATTGATGCCTAGCCCTTTCCAGTCCAGAACCTTGAACACATCCAGCGGTGAACAGTTTCAGAGAGATAACGTCTACCTGTCTCACACCTCGCTGCAGAAGGATAGGTTTCGAGGTCTGGCCCTGGAGTCGGACTGACATAGTGGCGTTTTTGTACAGACACTTTAGCACTTCGATGTACCGATAGTCGATCTGGAGCCTTTGAAGAGACTGCAGTACAGCCCTTGTCTCGATCAGATCGAAGCCTTTCTCGTAGTTCACAAACGCACAAATGCATGTGGTCTACGGTGCTAAAGCCTTTATGGAATTCGGCTTGTTCGTACTACAATGTTGGAGTAATATATTCGATTGGATATATGACGTTATTGAACACGGCCTCTCAAAAAAAAAAAAAAAAAAAGTAATGGATTCATGCCTCTTACCCTGTCTCACATATGGCTGTCAAACATGGATTTTTGATTCAACAACCAACAGGAAAATAACATCATGTCAAAGAGCCTTAGAACGCAGCTCACTAAAAATAAAATTGAGGGACAGAGTCAGTCACAGGAAAATAAGAAAACGAACTGGCGTGATTGATGCATTGTCCCTCGCACAAGGTCTGAAGTGGAGGTGGGCAGGTCACGTGGCACGCTACACCGACAACAGATGGACGAAGACCGTGACTATGTGGAGAGGTCCTCAGGGACACAGAAGCAGAGGGAGACCAAAGGCAAGGTGGAAGGACGAGATAGAGACCTTTGGAACTCGTAACTGGTCCAACCTCGCAAGCAATCGAAAAGAGTGGCAATCTCTAGAGGAGGCCTTCACCCGAAGAGGGGTCCTGACGGCATGTATATCAGACTAACAACATCCACACTTGTTTACTACTCATACGAATGTACATGCCAAACGGAATAATAAAGGCTTTTTTATTTTTTATTTTATTTTATTTATTTAAGTGGCGTGTTTGTCACAGGCTCATTAAACGTGTTTGTAAGAGCGGCAGCAGAATTGCTGCCGCTCTTACAAACACGTTTAATGAGCCTGAGAGATGTACGAATGTACATCTTAGAACATATGAGGCAGTGCTCTGTTGAAATATTCTTGCCGTAATATTTTAAAATCACGTTTTAGGCGACAATTTATTACCTCCACGACCCATCTGATTATTGTCACCAGCCGGGACTTATTTGCATCTTCGGTGCTGAGTTGTGATTCGGTGGGAGGCATATAAGCATTACAACCATGGTCTTCTATATCTCCAAAGAGTCCCTGAAGCCCCTGTCTAAAATGAGTACGTCACTATCACTAGCATGAAGTACAACATGTATTGGAGCTTCATTATGAATTGATTTCGACATAATCGCAGCATCTGATACGTGATGCGTGCGGTCCGGTAACATCAACAATAGCAAAGGAGCGACGGCGCTGACAGGTAACCACCCGCACCGCACTGAATACCCGCACCGCACTAAATACGCCAAATAAATAGTAAAAAATACACAAAATAATTGTCCAAGCTAAAAATAATAATATTAAAAAAATAAAATTAAAATAGTTTATGGTTCCTTCCCTGCACGAGTTTCGTTGTTGGTGTCATACAATAAAATAAACCTATTGTTATGATCTTCAAAATGACGTGTATCACATCTTGATACACCACTGGGGACGAACCCGCCCATTCTCCTTTAATATTATTATATTAGGTTATTTTTTATTATTTTTATTTTACATAAATAGTTTACTCAATACTTTATACTGTGTTAGCCACAGATACAAATCTAACTAGATAACGCAGGTCCCTCCATCTGTATGAAAACCAGGTGTGCCACTTTCACACACAAATTAAAAACGAATTTACTTACCAATGAAAGAAAACATTTTCAATGCCTAGGCCAACTTTTTCTATACAGTCTTTACAGCTCAATCTATACTAATATTATAAAGAGGAAAGATTTTTTTGTTTGTTTGTTTGTTTGTTTGTACCGAATACGCTCCGAAACTACTGGTCCGATTTGAAGAATTATTTCAGTGTTAGATAGCCTATTTATCGAGTAAGGCTATAGGCTATATATATATATCATCACGCTAAGACCAATAGGAGCGGAGTACTAATGAAGAATGTTTCAAAATCGGGTTTTTTTTTTAGCGTTAGCCCAAAGTAACTATTCCACGCGGACGAAGTCGCGGACAGAAGCTCTAGTATGGCATAAAAAGGCATCTTTCTTGATTTAGATGGATTTCCGGTGCCGATAATGCTAAATGAAAAACTCAGATTACGATCATTGATCGTAAGTTTCTCCGTTTTTTGACACGCGAAGTACATACAATGGCGTCATCTAGTTAGATTTATATCTGTAGTGTTAGCACTTATATTTTATTTATCGATGAAATATTCGTTTAAACTATAATAGCATTTTTTATTAGAAATAGTTTTAGTTTGTTTTACAAATATATTAAATCTTTAGAATTACTAGGATAGAAGGATTATTTATAATAGCTTACTCTGCATTTATCTTCAGTAAGATGCTCATCCAAGGCTATGGACTGTAGACTCTCGGAGCACGGCACCAGCTTGCTACAGTCCAGTCGAGCGCACTGTTTTTTCGTGCGAACTGACCATTGGTAGACGCATACTCCTGAGAAAGATGGTGGATTTTAAAACATTAATATACATGTAGTACAATAATACGGCGTTGGTGAAAGCAGTTTGTATAGGATAAAATACTAAGTAAATTTCAGAATTTTAAAACAAAAAATGAAATTACTGAAATTTAAGGCAACTGTCTCGTAGCAAGATTATCTGATACCTAGTTGATTAAATTGTAAAAAGTAAAAAAAGTCTCTAGATTTTGTATGGTGCACAGTAGGCCCAGAAGCAGTGGTGGCCCAGTGGTAACGGCCCCGACTTACGAGTTGTAGGTCGTGGGTTCGAACCCAAGCAGGCGCTTTACTTTGTGTAAATAATTTCATCACCACTGCTCTCAAAACGGTGAAGGAAAACATCGTGAGGAAACCGGCATGTATTAGAACCAACAATTCGAAGACATGTGACATCTACCAACCCGCACTGGGCCCGCGTGGTAGATTACGGCCCACTCCCTCTCACAGAGAGGAGGCCTGTGTCCCAGCAGTGGGAACATTAATAGGCTGATGATGATGATAGTACGCCCATGTTTAATTATTTTATGGACAGCATTTCACAACCTACTTAACACCTGTCGTAACCATTTGTCGTTTGCTCCACTTTAAAATCTTTTTACTTTATACAGTAATTTTATTCTAGGTGCATCGTCTTCACATATAATTATATAAATAATGTACTGTTATGATGTTTGGTGTGGAATAATAAACGTTTGACTTCTTTATCATTTAGATTTATTATGATGCGACATGAACCAGACAGACTTATTTCTAAGAGAGCGATACATCTTGAAGTGAGGTTGACAGTCCTCTATCGTCAGTGACCGGAAACTCTAGAGATGTCCCGGACCAGATCCAGATAATTAATATAGTAACACTAATACTAACATGTACCTATACAAAATATTGTAAAACATTTTAAAAGAGTAACGGTGGAGTTTCTTGCCCATTCTTCTCCATACGAAAACTACCTTTTGGAAGGGGCGGTAGAATCAATACTATATTTTGTAAATTTTGACGTTCAAAAGTGCCTTCAAGGGCCTATTTGAAATAAATGATTTGACTTTGACTTTGACCGTATTTGAAACTGCATTAAGATTAATACCGACATTGCCGGTCAGACGCCTCGGTCCTGCTATTGAAATGTTATTTTGTTGACTATTTGGTGCAAATCCGTTTGTTCGAAAAATCAGAATTCTGTAATTTACTTCTTATAAAATACGTTATAAATTACATTTAAAACTTTTAAAATGATTATTAATCTGTTCACTTAGTTAGCTTAGTGGTTAACTCTATCTTGTGAAGTGTATTGTGCTACAATGTTGCCCATTATTTATCTTCTGAATCTTTTGTTTGAGATCCATAATACATAAACAAAAACTCACCCGGATCACAATACACAATAACAAACGGCTCGTCGTCGGGCGCCGCCATGAGCGTGACGCGCGGCTGCGCCTGCAGCACGTCGGCGCCGCACACGCCGCCCGCGCTCACGGCGTACGCGTACAGGCCGTCCCCGCCCGCCCACACTTCCCAGCTGTGGGATGAGTATGGTTTATTAGGTTTGAATAAGGAAATGTATAGACCGTCAAAGTTACGGAAACTTGACATGAGGTTGTTTTTCAGGTTGGGTTATTTAGACAACCCTATTCTTTAAAAAAAAGTGAGTGATACTGAGTGCGGAGTTGCGGACCCAGACAGGCGCTTTACTTTGTGTATTTAATTTCATCACCACTGCTCTCAAAAACGTGAAGGAAAACATCGTGAGGAAACCGGCATGTTCTAAAACCCAAAAATTCGAAGACATGCGACATCTACCAACCCGCACTGGGCCCGCGTGGTAGATTACGGCCCACTCCCTCTCACAGAGAGACCCGTGTCAGTGGGAACATTATAGGCTGATTATTATGACAAAATTTATAATTAAAATAGCAAAATAGTAGTAACATTCATTTTAACTTACCCATACGGGGATGCTACGGCTGCTAGACAGCACAGCTCAGTAGCAGTGCCCAGCTCAGTCAACACGAAGCTGCCTTCGGCTTCAGGACGTCTGGAAGTCACTAGGAATAGTCTGGAGACATGAAAAATAGATATTTTTATAAACTGCTTCGTTGGCCTAGTGGTCGCAACCGCTGCTGTTGAGCATGAGGTCCTGGGTTTGATGCCCGGGTCGGTCAATGTGTAATTGGGTTTTTCTATCAGCAGTTAAAATTCTATGCATACCTGCCACAACTAAGCGCGACTGCCACTCGCTGCAGCCGGGGCAGGCCCTGCAGCGCCGCCACTGACGACGGAGCGCCTCCTACTGACTCCTGTACGCGCACGCACCAGATCAGGGCGCAGCTTGATGCGCTGCAAAGGAAACACGCTTTAACACATTGGCAATAAGGGCTCTGTTTCAGTAACCGGTATATTTAAAGTCATTAAGGCATGAAAATCAGAATAGGGTTTTTTTTACCATCTTTTTTTTACAAATTTAAAAGTTTGGCCAAATTGCGTGTATAGCTTATTGTGTATGTTAAGCCGTGTACGCACGAACGAACAAAAATATGGTGAACACGAAAACGTGGTGCGCCAACCCCACGTATCATAGGACAAGCATGGAACGTGGGGTTGGCGCACCCCGTTTTCTTCTTCCACTCTCCCCTGTCAACCGTCACGCGATCATTCACTCCCTTCACTTTCATATCATTCCTCACACAGTCCATCGAAGATTATGTTGACATTGATACTCACGAGTAAACGGAGATCCTGCCGACTGAGTCGCCGAGCCACATCTTGTTGCCAACGCGACAGATTGCCGTAACCATCACGGGATCCGCTTTGTCTAAACAGAGTAAATTAATTCATGTATTGAGTCACTTGCAAAGGGACTTGTGGCTAAATAATAACAGGTGAACGCGTCGATCTTCGAGGTTAAGCAACGCTTGCCGAGGTCGGTCCATGGATTGGTAATCCATAGAATACCGTCGGAAAGCAAGTTAGGTAGTTGGTCCCGGCTGTCATTCGTAGATCTTTGACAGTCGTTACGGGTAGTCAGAAGCTCGTAAGTCTGACAACCAGTCTTGCCAAGGGGTGACGTTTTGCCCAGAAGTAGGTTAAGGAGATCAGATAGGCAGTCGCTCTATGTAAAATACTGGTATTCAGCTGCATCCGGTTAGACTGGAAGCTGACCCCAATAAAGTTGGGAGAGGGCAGGCAGATGATTTAGAGCAGTAGGATCATTCATTCTTATTTTTCGAGTGGTTAGTGTCAGAGTTTTAAAGCCGCCCATGGACATCTGACTTGACTTCAAATGTCTTCGCGAAATATCTCTCAGGCATCTCTCAGGTTTCCTCACGATGTTTTCCTTCACCGTTTTTGAAGCAAGTGATAATTATACGATACACACATGAATCCGAAAAGTCAGAGGTCAGAGGTGCGTGCCTTGGGTTCGAACTCGAGATTTATAACTCGGCAGTCAACGGTGAAGGAAAACATCGTGAGGAAACCGGCATGTCTTAGAACCAAAAATTCGAAGACATGTGACATCTACCAACCCGCACTGGGCCCGCGTGGTAGATTACGGCCCACTCCCTCTCACAGAGAGGAGGCCTGTGTCCCAGTAGTGGGAACATTAATAGGCTGATGATGATGATGATGATGAGTCAGACGGTGACTTTCCGGGTTGAGTTCTACTCCTGCTTACCTGTCAACACTCTGACGGTGTGATGGTGCGTGAAGCTAGTGGCGGTAGCTAGCAGAGTGTGAGCTCTCTCTGGCTCCCCCCCTCCGTACCACAGCTCCCAGCCTGGGATGCCTTCCTCTGTGGAAGAACGAGCTTCGTTTTACTTGCATTATCCTGGTAAAGAGTATTGCTTGACTGGGACAGTAGGAGGAAATAAGGAGAAAACTAAATCATTTCGTTCGATTGAAGTGACAAATCGAAGGAAATGATTTCAAGGTAGCACCGAATTGGCAGCTCGCCGTCCGATGAGGGCCAGGCCCGGGTCGACGGCACGTCGTGTTCCACGCGCGCCTCAAGGAGATGTCAGCAAAATTGACGGGGTCCGCTGGGGCCGATGCCTGCCGGGGTTGCGGGAAGTCCTAAGGGGAGACCGTAGCCCCTGACAACGAACAGGCAAGGGAAGGAACACGGGCGGGTTTTGATGATTTCCCACCCAAACAAAAAAAAATAAAAACATTTTCCGCCAGTCATTAAAAAAAAAAACGGCTGTTCCATACATTTTGACCGCTAAGGTATTGCACTTTTCTATGAAACAGCAGATTTTTTTTTTATAACCGCCTCTAAATTTCAACGCAAGGGGGTTCAGAATCATGTACTGAATCCATGGTAACAGGCTTCGCGTCGATGTCCCTGACACCCTGTATAAACGGTTCCAATGGCATAGAGTCAATGCCATAGACCACGGGAGCAAAGTCTTGGTAAAAGCTAGACAAACAGTACATACCACTAACTCCCAGCACACTGCAGGCCGCCGCCGCCGTGGCCGTCCGCGCCGCCGCCGCGTCAGCCAGCGCGCAGTACTCGGGCGCCGCCGCCACGCTCACCAGGGCGGCGGCCGACGGGCGCAGCTCGGGTGAGCCGGACCAGCAGCGGCGCATGGTCTCTAACATGCAGCAAGGGTATTCTAGGTCCTGGAGAAGAGAACATGACATAAAATTACTCTTTTAGTCTACGAAGAGCTGAACCGAGATGTTCAGAGCCTCAATTTTGCGCCAGTTGTATCACGAATCCTAAATAACAGGGAGCGAGCCTAGCTCAGCTGTAAGTTTTCTCAAAATTAATAACTGAATGCCCGTTTTCACCTTCACTAAGTGACACTTAAACGAATCCGTAAATAAAAGTGCATTGTTAGATTTTCAACTCTCAGCGCTGAGTCTAGCGTTGAAAACCTAACAGTGCTGCACAGTGAGGTGAAAACGAGCATAATTCTATATAAATAAAAAAAATATGCTGTTGGTTGGTACTGGTAATCACATTACTTGATGACGGCTGGACGATTTGGCTATTTTTTAGGTATTCATTATCAGCCTTTTAATGTTCCCACTGCTGGGACACAGGCCTCCTCTCTAAGAGAGGGAGTGGGCCGTAATCTAACACGCGGGCCCAGTGCGGGTTGGTAGATGTCACAAGTCTTCGAATTTTTGGTTCTAGGACATGCCGGTTTCCTCACGATGTTTTCCTTCACCGTTTTGAGAGCAGTGGTGAGGAAATAATTTACACAAAGTAAAGCGCCTGTCTGGGTTTGAACCCACGACCTACAACTCGTAGGTCGCGGCCGTTACCACTGGGCCACCAATGCTCATTTTTTAGGTATTGTTTGTATTAAAATGTTCGTAAAAGTCCGAACTAGGTTTTTATGTAAAGAAAAATGGGAAAAAATTGCCGGATAAATTAACAATTCTGGAAATACTGAAAGTTGTATGTATCCTTATGGGATTTTTGTATGAATTATTCCAATTTGGTCTGGACGTCTGTCAGGTCAGCTGGTAAATAATAATAATATCCTAACTAAAATTACAAATGCGAAAGTGAGTTTTTTGTTTGTTTGTTACGGCTTCCACGCTAAAACGGCTGATCGGATTTGGATGAAATTTGGCACACAGATAGTTGACACGTGGATTAACATATAGAATACTTTTTATCCCGGTAGAACGTTCCCTTGGGATAATTTCCGACCTCCACGCTGGCGAAGTCGTGGGTGAAAGCTAGTAAGTTTATATTTCTACTCACCCTAGGTGACAGCGAAGGCCGGGCCCCTTCCAGCACAGCTTCCTTCACGGCCTCGTGACCCTCAAACGGCTGTCGAACAGTCACTATCTCGTATAACAGCATGCCGTATGAGAAACAGTCCACCTGAGAACAATAACAAAATAATTGAATGTTAAAGCTCAACGCACACACAAGGCGGGTGCATGTCGGGCGCGGGTCAGGACGGCACACGGTGGGTCGAAACTGCTATATGAGGGACATAGGGATCTTTTTTGCTTAATTCCAATAAAAAAAATACCTATCGGAAGATGTCATTTGGATGAATAATTGTTGTAAAACGTTTTTCTGTAAAACTGATAGTTTGCCCGGAAAACAATATTTTCAATTTTTGTGGTTATTACTGCCGACGCACATTTATTTGCGGTAAAAATGACGCAAAAAAAGAACACAAAACAAAAAAAAAGAACAAGTTGAGGGAAAATATGCGTCACATCCACGCAAAACGGCCATCGGTCAGCACCTGCGACCTGCCCTGCGACCCTATGCGAGACAGAGCCCCAGTGCTGATTTTCAGCGACAGCCGGCGGTATTATTTGTTATTTATTATTATTTTAGAGGTATGAGGAACAGGGTGTAAAGTTCACTCATCTGCCATAGAAAAGGGAGGATCCTCCGACCAGACGGGTGTTATGTCTGGCGGGCAACTGCCCGTAAGTTGATTTCGGATAGTCTTATCTATGTTTTTCGATCGGTAAACTCTAACTGCGCGATGCAGGAATTATGTGACGTCATGTCTTTGCTGCGTAGTTCGCATGTGGCGGTGTAACCGCTACATTATTATTGGTTGTTATAACGGAAATAGAATTACACAATCTGTGAAAATTTCAACTGTCTACCTATTACAGTTCATGAGATGCAGCCCGCTGACAGACAGACGGACAGCGGAGGCTTAGTAAAAGGGTTTCGTTTGGCACTCTTTGGTTACGGAATCCTAAAAATAAAGTGTTGGTTCTGACTTACCTTTTCATTATACTCCTCTTCACCGTTATACCTCATGATCTCCGGCGCCATGAAGCCTTCAGTGCCTCCAAAACCTTTGGTGCCTGATGGAGGGGCTAAGCGGCTTATACCTGGAGACAAATAGGGACAATGAATATTGAGCTATACATAAACATAATTAATCAGCCTATTAATGTTCCCACTGCTGGGACACAGGCCTCCTCTCTGTGAGAGGGAGTGGGCCGTAATCTACCACGCGGGCCCAGTGCGGGTTGGTAGATATCACATGTGTTCGAATATTTGGTTCTAAGACATGCCGGTTTCCTCACGATGATTTCCTTCACCGTTTTGAGAGCAGTGGTGATGAAATTATTTACACAAAGTAAAGCGCCTGTCTAGATTCGAACCTACGACCTACATACAACTTGTAAGTCGCGGCCGTGATCACTGGGCCACCATTGCTCTCAATGACTGGTATATAAGACGTAATTTAAAACCGACTTCAAATACTTCGACTTCACAATGTCTTGTTTTCTTCTTTATTTATCTTTGGTATATTGGCACTTTGTATTCATGTATTTAGTTATTATTTAATCGAGTTTTTGTATGTTGTGCTATTTCTTTTGTGTGCACCAAATAAACGTTTTATCTATCTATCTATCTAAAAAGTAAGGTGGTTTTTATTTGTGTTAATGTCTTTGTACTTGATATTTCTTTTAAATGATTTAAATCGTTTTTGCTGTGTAACATCTTTCCTCTTGCTTTCCTGCAATCTGTGAGAGTGATTTAGTGAAAAGGGACGGAAGTGTGTAACAGGAAGCCGGGGAAGCGCGCGCTATTTGATTTGACCAATGAGCGCGCGGTGCTAGAGTTGGCCGTCAGATGGTACCAAACTATTTTCCGAGAAGTTGCTACTGTCAGCCATGATGTCAGATGTTACACATCATATGCCACTACTGTAATGCTTGCTCGTTTTTTACACAAAGATTCTCGGTGTTTTACATTTTTGAAGTGAAAACTTCTTGAGCACTTTTTGGGATGGGTAAAAAATATTCGTCGGTGCTCCATGGACCAATTGAAATTTGACCAATTGGTCTATGGGGAAAATTACATGTTTCCATCGTCCAACTACCAACTGGGCTATGGAGAACACTGGACTTAAACAAAAACTATGTTCCATTACGCGTCAGGGGTCACGTGACCTGGTCGAAAATTCATAAGACGGAGGGAGAGTTGTCAGCGCACTCTCGTATTATTTTTTTGGAATTGTTTTAATGGAGCTACAGCTTTCGTTCTTGTACTGACAGCAAGCCACATAAATTCCTGACATTTTCGTTAGATGACGTTACTTAGTTTTCACTTCCATCGGCAGTCGCCAAAGACTTCCCCGCATGTTTTTTTTATTATTAAAAAAGTGTTCCGAATTAGTGTCAAGTTATAGAAACTGTAAACCTTTTGAAAATAATTCATTCGATTTCAAGAATTTCTACATTAATTGCTGAAAAATGTGCTGTACTGACCATAATCTCCTAATTTGACGTGCACGTTAAGCGGGCCCCCGCTTAACTCATCTCCTGGTCGTGGCATCTTCCATACTAGTACGTTTTCAGACTAAAACACACAAAATATAAGATACACTACATTTTCTCGACATGCCTAAAGTGAATCCTAATGATAAATAAAAAAACCGATTCTTAAGAGCGTGCATTCTGAATGTGGACAATGTCGTAAATAACTGTCAAACATTTCGCTGTTTTGATTAATTTGACAATATTACTGTATGGAAATAAGAAATGTGGCTAACTAGCGAACTAATTAATTGCAATTGTAACGTTTAATTTGATGTTGTACCCGTTTTTGGTGTAAAAAAGCCATTTGGAAAGTTTCCAAATACTTTTTTACATCTTAAACTAAATCGGCGAGAACTAGTTCGGTGTAAAGATATTAATTATTGCATTTTATAATCAATATTATAATTCGCTAGTTAGCCACATTTCTAAATCGTTCGGTGTAAAGATATTAATTATTGCATTTTATAATCAATATTATAATTCGCTAGTTAGCCACATTTCTCGTAAATATTTGACAGTAATTTACGACGTTGCCAAATTTTAGGATGCACGCTCTTAAACAACATTCTCAAGTAACAACTTTATACATATGTATTGTGTAAATAAATTTAATTTCAGAATAACTATAGATTTTTTTAAAAAATCATAAAAATAATAGTTATCGTTCAATCTGAACTTTATGTGTAAGTATTAAAGTAATTGTTCAAAAACATTTTGTTTTTACATTGGTCTCTTGGAGAGAGGCTTTGAAATAATTTAATTGGACCTGTATTGAAGAGCCACCCCGATACATACACATCTAGCTTCATATTTCTGACTGACTGACTCCTTGACAATTCAAAAGTGCCTGTATAATTATGGTTTCATTGAAATAAATGCTTTGAGTTTAAGTTTGACATCAGTAACATACCTTAAGATCCCTGTACACGACCCTCCTAGCGTGTAGATACTCGAGCGCCCGCGCGACTTGCAACGCGAGCGCCCGCGCGAGCCGGGCGCTGCAGCGCGACCCGCAGTCGCGGTAGCTGCGGAGTACGCCGTCTAGAGCACCCTGTATACATATACATGCATTTGTAAGTACGGCAGCGTATAAAGATTTCAAGTCTTTTCATCATCACCTGCCAAGCCTTTCCCAAGTATGTTGGGGTCAGCTTCCAGTCTAACCGAATGAAGCTGAATACCAGTATTTTACATGGACCGACTGCCTATCTGACCTCCACAACCTAGTTGTCAGACTTTTAGGTTTCTAACTACTCGTAACGACTGTCAAAGATCTACAAATGACAGCCGGGTCTAACGGCTTAACGTGCTTTCCGAGGCATGAATACTCTTTATTATGTACACCATAAAAATTACAGACATATAGGGTGACACAATGGGCGGTCTTATTGTAGCGGTTAGACCGCCACATACAAAAACTACGAAACAAAAAGACATGACGTCACACAATTCCTACATCTCGCAGTTAGAGTTTACTGAGCGAATAACATAGATAAGACTATCCGAAATCAACATATGGGCAGTTGCCCGCCAGACATAACAACCCGTCTGGTTGGAGGATCCTCCCTTTTCTATGGTGGATGAGTGAACTTTACACCCTGTTCCTCATACCCCTAAATTGGTGACCCCGAGTATGAACGTCAACGCAGCCTTCGTGCAACTACTTCAGCGTGACGTCATCATCATCACTCCCGCAAGCTTTCGTGAGGCGAGTCACACAGCCAGCCAGCACCCACGGCTTCTACGGGTATCCTGACCACCAGCATGCAGCGAACGCGCATTCCTGGTCATCACCCTCAGCCTCATCAGCAACCTTGGCACAGCACCTGCACTTCCGGCCGGTCTCACGAGCAGAGCCTATTCTACCCTCTCCTGGTCGACGCAAGCAGTCAGCCAAAAACCCGGCGCTGTACCACATCCGACTCACTGGATGACGACGCAGCGCCACCCCGACTCACTGGGGAATCACCGCAGACAGTTCCGACTCACCGTGAACTATGCGGCACCCGGTTCCGACTCACTGGAACCACGGCTGGCACTGTGAAGCATCGCAAGATCCAAGACTCAGCCCACTATCGACCTCCGGTCTCCGGAGGGGAGTGATGTAGCGGTTAGACCGCCACATACAAAAACTACGAAACAAAAAGACATGACGTCACACAATTCCTACATCTCGCAGTTAGAGTTTACTGAGCGAATAACATAGATAAGACTATCCGAAATCAACATATGGGCAGTTGCCCGCCAGACATAACAACCCGTCTGGTTGGAGGATCCTCCCTTTTCTATGATGGATGAGTGAACTTTACACCCTGTTCCTCATACCCCTAAATTATCGCTAAAAGCGATATTTTACAGACAACCTTTGGATGGATTAAAGTAAGAAGGAGAGACAATACTGCAGGTACTCAGTGGTGTACCATTTACATACCAATTTACTGGAAGTATTTGTCAAAAGTGGTAAAGGAATTACGAGGTTAACAGTACTTACAGCAGGTGCTAGCGCCAGCAGCAGCGCCAAGGGAGCCGCGCACACGGCCAGCAGCGGCACGACGTGCTGGTGCCTCAGCTGGCTCAGGATGGACAGCTCCTGGCGCAGCCCGCAGTAGGCAGATGATGATGATGCCAGTACTTACAGCAGGTGCTAGCGCCAGCAGCAGCGCCAAGGGAGCCGCGCACACGGCCAGCAGCGGCACGACGTGCTGGTGCCTCAGCTGGCTCAGGATGGACAGCTCCTGGCGCAGCCCGCAGTAGGCAGATGATGATGATGCCAGTACTTACAGCAGGTGCTAGCGCCAGCAGCAGCGCCAAGGGAGCCGCGCACACGGCCAGCAGCGGCACGACGTGCTGGTGCCTCAGCTGGCTCAGGATGGACAGCTCCTGGCGCAGCCCGCAGTAGGCGCGGCAGGCAGCAGCTGTTGGCTCTCGTTCCCAGCGGGATAGAGCAGCCTGGGGGAGACAGAAAGAGCTATTTAGTAAGTTTTTACCCAACTACAACGAAGTTATGATTTTAACCGGTATGTATTAATGTATGCGGGTATGTTATAGTGGATCCACATAGCCCGGCGGCACCGCCGGTGGCTTTGCGTGCGGCAATCGCAGCAAATCCGGCGGCCATTTTGCCGGCGGTGCCGCCTGCCGCACGTCGCGGCATCGGGGGAACATCTTTGCTCTTTTTTTTATTTTTGAGACAGAAAACATCCACCAAATTTGCAGCAGCAATTGCGTGTTATCGTCCATTTTTGTCGCCAGTATCTGCGTAGAACTCACTTCACCGTAAGTCACAAGATAACTTAAAATATCTATTCACAGCCGCAATTGCCAGTTTCTGCCGGCGGCTCTTGCCCGGCGGCTTTCCTTGTGGTCAAGCCGCCGGCCGTGCCACCGGCCGTGCCGCCGGGCTGTGTGGATCCACTAAAAGGTTTATTCAGTCAGTTTGTATACAGCGTTTTTAAGATATTTCGGCCACATAATGCGAAGAGAGAGATAGCGGAGATAGCAGTCTTGAAAAGCTGGTCTTTGTTGGCAATACCGAAGGAAAGAGAGCACGAGGCCGGTCGCCAACACGATGGTCCGACCAAGTAAAAGAATCTATGTCCTCAAGCAAATTTCAGCAACTGGTAATGGCAACTTTTGACCGGAACTGATAGAGGCAGATTGTCCATTTAAAGGGGTCCTGTGACCACGATCCTCAGTAATGAGGTACCGATTGAAGAAGAGGTCTATTCAAATCCTTGTTTTAAATTGATGTTATTTCCACTTCAACAAACATCAACTTTATGCAAGTGTAAATAAAGTTGATTTTTAGACTGACTAGTACTGTTGAAAGTGTCTTAAAAATATAAAGTTGTAGCGCAAACTGAACCTTATGTGTAGGCATTACAGTAGTTTTTCCTAAAACTATTTCCTAAAACGAGTCTTAATGGCCGACGTTATAACACGACGAAGAAAATTATCAAGATTTTTTTCAAAAACTTGATATTAATAAAAAAAATTTTTTTGTCCGTTTTGTAGATTTATTAAAAAATATTGCACACATATTGCACGACTATTAATGCGAAGCATTACAGTGTGCTCTACGATCGAAAAATTTTTTTTGCCCCATTTCTGTAACTGTTTTTATTGTTACACTCCTGCTAGTACACAGAACCTACTTAATTTATATACCATTGTATAGATGATTAAATGGAGATTAATACTGTACTTTTTAATAATTGATTTTATGCAGCAGAAATGGAAAAAGCATCAAAATAGTTGAAAAAAAATTCCTGTCCGTCAATTTATGAACCCTGAAAACATTGTAGCTTGCGATAAAATCAATTAATCGAGTCAATTTTTTTTTTGTACATTCGTTTCAGCCGTAGAAGGAACCCTATTGAAAATGGCTCTTTTATTTAAAGTAGTTTAATTATAATTAATAAAATACTAACTAAAATATAATATCTTTATCTAAATATTTCCAACCGTTTTCCGTAAGTTGCCTAGCAACCGCCAAGTAAATATCTTTGTCAGTCTTTGACATTACGACTTCATGAAAAGTGATAAATTGTTCATTTTTGTTAAAAACTATGTTTTGAATTTCTTTTTCGTTTATGAATGAGTGTTATGTATGAGGCGTGCACTTTTGGATTTTCCAAACTTTTTTTTCTTTTTAAACGTTATCAAAAGATTACGGCGATACATTGAGTTAAAATGTGCCATGACGTCACGAGTATGTAGATTTTATACTTACTTGTGACGTAGCGACCCCCACTCCCCAACTTTAATGCGTTTTATCTAAGTCATTCTTTATTAATATGATGAAGCAAAAAATACGTATCTAATATTTTTTTATTATCTGGCTGACGGACTAAATAGAATTTCTCTTTTTTGACCTAGGCATCATCCATATTTTCTAATATTCTGATTTACCTTATAAGCATGATGCGCAGACGCCTCGCTGCTCGCAGGCGGCGGCACCGGCTGCAACGCTTTAAGAGCCACGTTGATAGGTTCACTGGGCCCCGGGGCCCCGGGCGGGGGCCGCCAAATGGCCGACAGGACGGTACCGAAGGCCCCCCGGCCTGCGACGGCGCCCCGGGTTATGTGCTCCCAGCGAGCGCGTTTTGATTCTTCTACGTCGAGTAGTAGCTGTGGATAAGATAGTAAAAATAGTTTGGTTGTTAATCATTAATTAAATTTTATTAAGAGGGACCAGGGCCTGCGAGGAATTTGTAAAATAGGTATTTGATGAAGATAATAATATAATATAATGATTGTTGATATCGCTGTCCCTCATGACGAGAATCTCGTGAAGGCTGAGAAAGATAAAAAAATCAAGTATCTTGACTTAGCACACGAGGTTGTCGACATGTGGGACGTGGACTCTGCAATCATTGTACCGATAATCGTAACGGTTAATGGCCTAATAGCGGAGAGCCTCGACCAACACCTCAGGAGGCTCTCATTACGCGGCTGGGTCAAGGGCTTGATTCAGAAAGCAGTACTCCTAGACACGGCACGCATAGTGAGGAGGTTCCTCTCTCTAGAGCCCTGACCACCGGCATCCTGGACCGTGTTCCTGATGCCGATGGGACACAATTTTTTATATTTTTAAATGTTTTTTATATTTTTTTTTAAGAAATATTTATAATGTAATTTATATGTATTTAAATGAAATAAAAGAATAATATATATAATAATGTCCGCAAATTCAAAAGTGAACTGTATTTATTTCTAATAGATAAGACGAAGAATTTTTTTATTATAAAATGTGACATTGCCTGCAATTTAATTTAATTTAATCTGATTTACCATTGACATGCATGTAAAAATAAATTATAATTGATTTATTAAAAACACATATAATTGACATTATTTTGAATACGATGAAATATGACATTACTAGCCTATTAATATAATTTACCATTGACATGCATGTAAAAAATAAATTATAATTGATTAATTATTTATTAGTAATACATTTTATTAACACTATTTACTCGAACATGACTTTGTATTGTATAGATTCAGAATTATTACTAAAAAACTAATATATTTGTACACCAATTTCATTGGTAGGACATAGAGATCGACGTAAATGTATACATAAGACCTGTATAATATTGTAATACCTATGTTCACGAATAAAGATTGATTGATGAAACTATTGCCGTCGTTTTTCCTTAAGTCTGGCCCCGTAGAGTGCGATAGGGACAGTTGCAGCTCAGACCAATTATCACAAAGAAAATTGACGAGATCGACGTTTTGTATTCCCCTTTTTTCTCCTCGAAAACTGACCGGTACCCTAATTACGTAAAACGCAATCAATTCGTTTTGAAACAGATTACTAATCCATTGCTTCATAAGTTCGAAATTTAATTCTGCTCTGCAACGTAATTATCGCATTGAATGTTGTTGAACTGTCAAAATGAAACAAATGATCGCTATCGCATTGCTTCTGCAAGATACGTAATAACCCTACCGATTCTAACATTTTCCTATCATTTTCTTTTATATTAAAAACTTTTTGAATTTTTCTGGTAATCTTCTAATGACGGCGGTAAAAATGAGGCTTTTTTGTAATTTTTAGAAGTTCATACCAATTTCGTTCTTTACCAATAAGTTGCTGAAAAAAAAGGGAATAACAGGGATCCCAACAAACAAACTAAGCTTATAAAATTAAGTCTATAAGGTCTCAACTCTTATACTTGTTATAAAAGAGCATTTATTATGTCAATGTTCCTTATAGTGGCACGTTATTAGAAGATTTGCCTAATATTACCTTTATTCTTATAATTTGGCTGGGTAAACGTTAATAAATCCAATTAATATGGCTACAATAAGGGTTCAAAATATGTTCTTCTTATGGAGGCTAGTTACATTGCTTTTTAGCCATATAATATTCAAAGTCATTTAAAGGCTTTTAACATGGTCAATTATTCTTAGAAAAGTAATGCACAAGGTAACTATGATGCTTTTTAACTTATAAGCGCATTTATTAAGACGTCTATCCAACAAACAAACTCTAACACTTTACATGATCTTTACAAGGATGAAAGCAATCCGTATTCCCTTGTCCAGTGATTATAAAGATATTGTTCTCTATATGGTCACATTAAAATGTTTTACATAACTAGATTCGCCTTTTTGAAGTACAGCAGATGGTGCGAATTTATTACGGCGCGGAATTTACATGATATGGATATGGTGTGGTATATGAAAATGGATTCAAAACACTGTTTAAAAGGAGCGGTGGTTACAGAAGAAAAGTAAAAAACATGGTTATGAGCATTACACCCACCACCTCTACTCTTACGATGCTACAAAATGACCAAGCCGATACCAACGAATCAGCCCGTGGTTCCGCAGAGGATTATTTTATAGAAAATGAGAATGAGACTCTTTAGAGAGAATATTTTATTGAGATATATTATTAACAATTAATTAAGGATTACAATACTCGCATTCATCTTCATTAGAGTGGTCGTAAATCCAAATACGCTTGACAATTTTGGCACAAAATCAAAGTGACTTGTTGCAAAACCTTTATGTTATACGACCTATAACAAAGTGTAAAGGCCAACTAGAAAGGGTCGGATATGTACATTTTTTTGAATAAAATGTGTCCACTTCCATGGCCATCGCATATTATGTAAATTAAGATCTTTTCTTTGTAGTAATTTGTCAACATCTGCCAAATGTTTACTGCCATTGCAATCTCTGCGGACAAACATATTATATATATAATTAATTCTTTATTGTGTACTTACAATTATAATTATTTTATATTTCAACTAGTGCACAAAAGCAAGCTTATCCCTTTAAAGAGATCTCTTCCAGCCAACCCAACCATAGTGAAACATAAATTTTATAAATATGGGAACAAGACTAACTAGGTACAGGATTTTGTTCGTGAGAAAAGAACCCTAACGATATGTAAAATGGCGATATGACAAAAGCAGCAAATGATGCCATTATAAAGTTTTCAATCTCATAGATTCCTTGTAGACGATGTGAGAATCGCTTTGCTCTTATAATAGCACTGTTTATAACATGACTAAACAATTAATAACGTTTGCAGCACAAAAACAGCTTAAATTCAAGGGCGCGTTGATACTACAACACACAGCGTACCACATTTTATCATGCATTTGAATTCCCATACACTTTTCACTATAAACGAGCACATAAATCACTACATAAAATAATAACTTACCGTTCACTTTTCAGTAAAATGGTTGACGTTCTCTTTATTCGCCAAACTGTTGCGAAAATGTAAATCACAAAAAAAAAAGACTTATTGCAGAATCATAAACAGAAGGCTATAAGGGCCTACGGCTTTTTAAGAGCCTTTGATTTGCCGCAATGAGTTTAACTCCCTTGTATCGGACCATAATAAAACATTTATAAGGGTGATCGGCCGTATTTAACGCTTTCTATATGATTCTTACAAGTGTATTGACCTTGTTTCTTGTCATAATATAGCACGTATAAGGAAAAAAAGCGAGCAATAAAGCAACTATACGGGCGGTTTAAGGTTATTGTCCTTATAATTTGTGCCCAAATGCACCCTTATTAGCGATAATGCGGCTCCTATAAGAATATTATTTTTGGCAATATAAGCCACTACAAGAGCAATTTTTGTTAGTTGGGATGTGTCTACAGCAGACCTCGTTTTTATGATAAAAAACTGAGAAGTGTCAAGGGACACCCGGATGGAACGAAGTTATGGAATGAACCTCACAAAGGCATGCCATTAATTAGTACCTGTGGTCGCTCACAGATGGCGTTATAATAAAAAAATGAACCTCACAAAGGCATGCCACTAATTAGTGCCTGTGGTCGCTCACAGATGGCGTTATAATAAAAAATAAATAAAAAGTGTCGTTACAACTTTTGGTCCCAATTTTTTCCGTCTAGCCCCCTTTAGCAACGCGCGAAAGGGAACTTCGTTCCAAAAAAAAAATTACTGCTATAAAGTCATTATTCAGGAAGAAAAAAGGGGAATCGATTTGTATGGAGGATAGTAGGCCCTGTTCTGTTCCCGCTTAATGTCCAGATTTTTCAAAATGATAGACGAATAAAATAACGGAATAAACACATCGGGAATCATCTTTTTTTTACTTACAGTGTCGGGAGCGACCAGTCGCAGCTGCACGAGGCTGTCGCTGTGTAGGGGGCAGTGCAGGCGACTGCTGCTGCAGGCTGCAAGGATGCACTGCTCCACGGTCCAGGCGGTCGCTATGGACCAGTTCTGTGGTACTTACAGTGTCGGGAGCGACCAGTCGCAGCTGCACGAGGCTGTCGCTGTGTAGGGGGCAGTGCAGGCGACTGCTGCTGCAGGCTGCAAGGATGCACTGCTCCACGGTCCAGGCGGTCGCTATGGACCAGTTCTGTGGTACTTACAGTGTCGGGAGCGACCAGTCGCAGCTGCACGAGGCTGTCGCTGTGTAGGGGGCAGTGCAGGCGACTGCTGCTGCAGGCTGCAAGGATGCACTGCTCCACGGTCCAGGCGGTCGCTATGGACCAGTTCTGTGGTACTTACAGTGTCGGGAGCGACCAGTCGCAGCTGCACGAGGCTGTCGCTGTGTAGGGGGCAGTGCAGGCGACTGCTGCTGCAGGCTGCAAGGATGCACTGCTCCACGGTCCAGGCGGTCGCTATGGACCAGTTCTGTGGTACTTACAGTGTCGGGAGCGACCAGTCGCAGCTGTACGAGGCTGTCGCTGTGTAGGGGGCAGTGCAGGCGACTGCTGCTGCAGGCTGCAAGGATGCACTGCTCCACGGTCCAGGCGGTCGCTATGGACCAGTTCTGTGGTACTTACAGTGTCGGGAGCGACCAGTCGCAGCTGTACGAGGCTGTCGCTGTGTAGGGGGCAGTGCAGGCGACTGCTGCTGCAGGCTGCAAGGATGCACTGCTCCACGGTCCAGGCGGTCGCTATGGACCAGTTCTGTGGTACTTACAGTGTCGGGAGCGACCAGTCGCAGCTGTACGAGGCTGTCGCTGTGTAGGGGGCAGTGCAGGCGACTGCTGCTGCAGGCTGCAAGGATGCACTGCTCCACGGTCCAGGCTGTCGCTATGGACCAGTTCTGTGGCTCGCTGTTGACCACGCCTTCGACGGAGCCGAGCCGGGATGATGCTGGCAGAAATAGAAGAAAATTAATCGGGCAGTCTTTGGGGACTGCCGATGGAAGTGACAACTAAGTAACTTTTTGATTCCCGCGTTGATGTCTTTCGTTTATTTATTTTTTTATTAAGGACAAAAAACAGTTACATGCTACAAAATACAGAGAAATAATTAACCTAATATTTAACAAACATGTAACCCACACGTTCGTTAAGTAGCTTGTAGTAAGATCTCGTCTTGTAGTAAGATTCTCGCGTTGATGTCTTTCGTTCGATACATATCGCTCATGGAAAGCGTTAGGTGACTATGACGCGAGTTCACTCAAAAAGTGCTCAATGCGCCTAAAGAAGTTTTCACTTCAAAAATGCTGTAAATTCACATTATTTTCAACACAGTCTTAAACGATTGTTTCAGGTTTTCAGTGGATGCGAAAGAAGCCTTAATTGTACAGTCCTGATGCTGAAACCTTCGTCAGTTTTCAAGTTCATTCCTTTATCAAGTCAGAAGACATAATACCTTTAGGAGCTACGGCACTCAGGAAATTACTGTTGCTGTTTTCACGTTCAAAATCTACTCACAATCTCATTTTAGCGACAATTAAGCTCAAAAGATACACAAAGCGGGTGCTTGTCGGGCGCGGGTCGGGACGGGAGTACGGCGGGGTTGTAGCTATTACCTTTAAACGAGCAATTCATGACAATTCAACAGTTTCGATGAAACTTGCAATTTAGGGGTTTAGGTGGGAAAAAAATCGAGGAGCTCGTGGCTAAATAATAACAAGCCGCACGGGTCGATCCATCAGGTTAAGCTACGCTTGCCGGGGTTGGTCAGTGGATGGGTGACCATATTTACATACAGACTCCTCCGTGCCTCGGAAAGCACGTTAATCCGTTGGTCCCGGCTGTCATTTGTGGATCTTTGACAGTCGTTACGAATCGTCAGAAGCCCGAAAGTCTGACACCAGTCTTACCAAGGGGTACCGTATTACCCAGTCACTGGGTTGTGGAGGTCAGATAGGCAGTCGCTCCATGTAAAATACTGGTATTCAGCTGCATCCGGTTAGACTGGAAGCCGACCCCAACATAGTTGGGAAAAAGGCTCGGAAGATTGACGGGGGTGAAAAATCGATCTAGCTAGGTCTCATATCTGGAAAAGTCATTTTCTCTATTTTCACAGCCTCGGGAATCTGATAAAACGTTGATGTACCTGGACTATATGTTTATATTTTCACCCAAGCAGAGCTAGGCTAAGAGTGCGCGGGCCGGGCGCGGGGCGGGTCGGGAGCGGGAGCCGCGCACGCTTTTCGTTTGCTGAGATCCATATAATACAAGGAATTACAATATATACAAGCCCGCCGTAGTTCCCGTCCCGACCCGCGCCCGACACGCATCCGCATTGAGCTTTAATCCTAAATCATTTTGAGAAATCACGACCGAGATTAGATTGCAACCGTTCTTAAAAATCCGGTTGGAACAATGGTCTCTGTGCTAGTTAACTCCGCTGAATAACAACAGTATTTCTTACCATTAGACTCTGCACCAACTCCACTATCTCCATCTGAAGCCCTGGACTCTTCAGATAGACGCAGACGTCTCGGTTCAGCGGCACCAAGTTCCAGTCTTCTGAACGCCTGGAGACAAGTTACAAAGGATAGATCAATCAACTCAGCGTAACACAGTCTACTCAAACTCAAACTCATAGCATTTATTTCAAACTAGCTTTCGTCCGCGTGGATGTCTGAAATTATCCCATGGGAACGTACTACCGGGATTTCATACCTAATAGCTGAGGTCATTGACTCCTACTGCTGCGCCCGCGTTGCCGTCAACCATAATTACTTTGTTACGCGTAATTTTGAATATCTTATAAAATATTCATTTAAATGATATGATGTAAAGGCATATTTCAATCTAAATTAAATACACAATTTAAATTTAAATAATATAATACCAGACAAAATAGCTTCGGAAATAACAATATTTTTTTTTATCAAATTCTAAAAGATAAAAATGGTTATTGTGGGCCATCCTGAGAAGATTGACAATATGCCATCGCGGACTTTTTTGTTGAACTTTTTAAGATGTACAATCCTATAGAACGTACATTTTATTTATCTCTCATGGTTTACGCAGCGCGCGCCAGTATTATCGCGTTCATACAGACAGACACGGCGGGGGACTTTGTTTTATAATGTGTAAGGATATGGATAAACTTGAATTGTCAACGAGTCGGTCAGTCAGAAAGATAAAGCTAGTTGCCCATTCCAAAGTGTAGTAGGTACCTATGGAGAAGAACGGGCAAGAAACTCTACGGACAGTATTTTAAAAATAATTAGCTTTTATAATATTTTCAAATAACAGTGTTAATAGGTATAGGAGGACAGTGTAGGCCTTTGAACAATAACCAGGTACCGCCGAAGTCCCGCCCCTTTATACACGTTTTAACGTACGAGCCCTGCGGTTTAAGTCACTTTTGATACATTTCAGAATTGTTCGGTGTTACCTGTAATTTTTTGGTAATTTTACTTCTAATTGACGAGAATATCCGTCAGGCCATAGAGAGAAACAGCCCACAGACGATATTAGTCATTATTTAGCAGTAAAAATAGTGATCTAAGCTGCTTGTAACCGCCGCCGCCGTGTACCGATGTACACGGTGGGGCTTGACGGATATTTCTTTTCGTGTACATTTGTACACGGTGGTACTTCGGCGGTTAACAAAATAGAAAACGGCCAAAAAATCTAGTAGTCTACTCTAGTTCTCTTACTTGAGCTAGCTGCTGTTCCTGTTCCTGGTGCTGTGCTTGAGGACCAGCGTGTTTGAGACACTCGGGGCACGGAACTACTCGTGTGATGAGGCACCTGCCTTCGGACGTGTGGACGAAACGGGTACCTGTAGAGAAAGTTGGTTGTAGATACTTTGAACTGTTGATTTGCAAAAGGGTAATTTTTACTTTTCTAAAGGAATAATAGAGCAGTGGTGGCCGAGTGGTAACGGCCCCGACTTACCGAGTTGTAGGTCGTGGGTTCGAACCCCAGCAGGCGCTTTACTTTGTGTAAATAATTTCATCACCACTGCTCTCAAAACGGTGAAGGAAAACGGCATGTCTTAGAACCAAAAATTCGAAGACATGTGACATCTACCAACCCGCACTGGGCCCGTGTGGTAGATTACAGCCCACTCCCTCTCACAGAGAGGAGGCCTGTGTCCCAGCAGTGGGAACATTAATAGGCTGATGATGAAAGGAATAATAATACTAAATATATTTATTTCCAGTTTTATATTCTTCTTCTTTTCGTGTGGTTACCTGACTAACCTGGTGTCAGAGTTTTAAAGCCGCCCATGGGTCTCTGACTTGACATCACATGCCGGTTTCCTCGCGATGTTTTCCTTCACCGTATTTGAAGCAAGTGATAATTATACAATACGCACATGAATCCGAAAAGTCAGAGGTCCTTGGGTTCGAATTCGAGACCTATGACTGTGCAGTCCGTCGGTCACACCCCTAGACTATCACTGCTATAGATTGTGCAATCCACGAAGGCGCGCCCCACTCCGCGATTACTGTACTGTAAGCTGTACTTTAGTACGGAGCGGAGTGGAGTGGGGCGCGCCCTCGTGGATTGCACAATCTATATTTATATTTACCACGTGGTACAACCACAGATAAATACAGATTAATGCACAAGAAAAACACTCCGCAAAATAATTTAAATAAAAAGTTGTTGAGAGGTGAAACACGTGTCGATTTCTTACAGGGTTCTTTATGACTCTTTAAGAACAGTTAAGCGGATTAGGTTACTAAATATATCTACGTCTATAGTATTTACATACCGGCTTTAAAAAAAACATGCAATTAAAACAGCTTTCACTTCTATCGGCAGTCCCCAAAGACTGCCCTCTTTGGGGACTGCCAATAGAAGTGAAAACTAACGCCATCTAACGAAAATGTCAGGAATGTATGTGGCTTGCTGTCAGTACAAGAACGAAAGCTGTAGCTCCAACAGAGTGCGCTGTCAACAAAAAAGTGCTCAACGCACCTTCGGTGACGATGACGCGAGTTCCATGATTTTTGTTCACACAAAAAGCGATCAACGTGCCTAAAGAAGTTATCACTTTAAAAAAATACTACTCTGTCTGAAATAGGATACAAAGAAAAATTTTTTAATTTAAAAAGTAAACTTACCAAGTGATGGGTACCAGTCTTCTAGTAGTAAGTCCACGTGGTCTGACACTAGGGCTAGCACTTTAGCGAGGGTTTCCGGGTTCGGTTCCAAGCTGATGCTCTGGTGAAACACAAAACACATGAATATCAAGCCTGTATTTCCAAAGAGGAGTTCGTGGCTAATTAATAACAGCCGCACGGGGCGATCGATCAGGTTAAGCTACGCTTGCCGCGGTCTGTCCGTGGATGGGTGACCATCTTTACACACCAAGACTACTCCGTGCTTCGGAAAGCACGTCAAGTCGTTGGTCCCGGCTGTCATTCGTGGATCTTTGACAATCTTTACGGGTCATTAGAAGACTGAAAGTCTGACACCAGTCTTACAAAGTGGTATCGTATTACCCAGTAACTGGGTTGTGGAGGTCAGATAGGCAGTCGCTCCATGTAAAATACTGTTATTCAGCTGCATCCGGTTAGACTGGAAGCCGACCCCAACATAGTTGGGAAAAGGTTGGCAGATTCTAGACACAAGCAGTGAACGCGTTTAGAAACTGTCGCGTTCCGTATAGTTGTGTCGTGTACCTACAGTATGTGAAGTGCTAGTGTAATTAATTTGTTCGTCAATTATTATAATTTGATCTGTACTGCAAACGGTTTTTCAATTGCGCAATAACTACTACCCACAGTAGATAAAATATAGCTGATGATGACAAGAGAGACGCACCTTCTCCGTTATGTGTATTGCACTTCACTTCCAACCATCTTTTTATAACAAGTTTTTATACAAATAAAAATAACTTCTTATTATTTTCACAATTACCTGATATCCAGATATAGGAAGTCCATCATCTCTTCTGATGACGCACACTTGTGCTGGTAATAGGATCTCCACACAGGCTGAAGACTGCACGTCTAGCTCACACCATGCACCTTCCTGACGCACCCTGAACCTGGTGGAATCGGAAGAAATATGTGTTTCTTATCTCTAGCCATCGTTTTCACTGTGTCGTGACTTGTGACTATCGTTTTTAGGGTTCCGTTGTCAACAACGAACCCGTATAGAAAGAAAGAAAGAAAGAAAGAAAGAAAGAAAGAAAGAAAGAGAGAAAGAAAATACGTTTATTTGCGGTAAACATGACGCATAAAAAGAACACAAACTAAAAAAAAATTAACAAGTTGAGGGAAAATATGCGTCACATCCACGCAAAACGGCCATCGCTCAGCATAATGCTGCGACCCTATACGAGACAGAGCCCCAGCGCTGGTTTTCAGCGACAGCCGGCGTTGACGTTATGACGTCGACCAGTGCAGCATACATTGAGATATAATATTATGAAATAAATATACAACAACTAATTATATAATAAGTATGTGTGAATAAAATATAATATGGCAACATTTCGTTCAGTCGACATCGTCGACTCACGCGCCGCCTTTGAGTAATCTGTGCGCGCAGCTGTCAGAAAACTATTGGTATGACGTATAGTTTCGCCATGTTTGTCTGTCTGTCTGTCTGTCTGTCTATCCGCGGTTTAGCTCAGAGACGTACAGACGCCAGCACATCAACCTACTTCAATCTGTAAAATTTTCCCAATCAACATCGAACATTATTCTGTAGCTATAAAGTTGAAAATCTATTACAAAAAAATTATGTGCTAATTTTGTAAAGCCATATTAGTTTAATCGACATACAACTTGACACTGATCCGGAAATAGCCAAAAACTAAGGAAATTTTGAATTTCGCGGGCTACCTTAGCGCATAATATGGATCCTCTTGTTTCCCTAGTCACCACCTCTCGTCTAATATAGATGGGACACTCCGCATTTTTTGTATGAAGCTACAAGTACGCGGCGGGCTCGTCTGGTCGGGCTAATTCAGTGAGTGTAACGTAGTCAGAAGATATAAGAGTTACGCGATAGAAAGAGAGGCAACTTCTAGGTGAATATAACTGTAGGTAATTAGCGCTGTGCGACCTGAATTGCACTTTATTGTGTCGTAGCAAGAGTCGCTTTTTATTTAATGGATTATGCGGAGAGAACTATGAAACTACCATGCCTAATCCTCACCTGATATTATGGTACAGCTCGTCGTGCAGCTCGTCGTCCTGCGCGCCCGGCAGCAGCGCGTCCCTGCGCGGCGCCAGCTCGCGCAGCGCCAGCATGCTGAGCGCGCCGGCGCACACGCGCGCGCCGCGCAGCCACAGCTTCCAGCCCCAGGACAGCTCTAGGGCTTTGGAGATTGTCTCGTCTAGTTCCATCTGAGGAAGAAAGTAGTAAGATATTAGGAAATAAAGATGGCGTTTGAAAATGCACGTCTGACGCGCACACGAATGGTGCCGTACATCATCATCTACCTAGCCTGTTCCCAACTATGTTGGGGTCGACTTCCAATTTAACCGGATGCAACTGAATACCAGTATTTAAAATGGAGCGACTGCCTATCTTACCTCCACATCCCAGTTACGGGGTAATAAGGTATCCCTTGGTAAAACTAGTTGTCAGACTTTCGGGCTTCTGACGACCCTTAACGAGTGGTGGTACGAATGGTGCCGTACCATCGTATTATAAAGAATAAGTAAAAAATCTCTCGTATGGGGAACCCCCTTTAATTTTAACTTTATTTTATTTTTATTATTTTAGCGGCCATAGTTCCAATTTGAAATTTTTCCACTTGTAATAAACAAAAAACCATGTCAATAACTCTCATTATTATTTTTTGACTGCCCCGTTGGTCTCGTAGTCGCAAGCGCGACTGCTGAGTGTCCTGGGTTCAATTCTCAGATCGGGTAAAGTGTTATTGGGTTCTTCCATTAGGAATTACTTAGTAACAGCCCGAAGTTTGGAAGTTGGCGGTGTGATGCCTCCGTGCTTTAGAAAGAGAGTGCACCTGCGTCTGCGCACACACTTGTGTACTATAATATGTCCTGCGCTGAAGGATAGTCACCGTTCATTGGCCGCCGAGGCCGAAATACGGTCTGGAGAACTATTTTTATTATTATAGTTTTTAAACCCACTCACCTCAGGCGGCAACTTATACACAGAGTACGGTGCGTCAGCCAGCTGCTGGTCAGCCAGCAGCCTCGCACAGAGCCTGGGCCAGAACCCGCACGGCACGTACGACAGGAGCAGCAGACGTCGCAGTGGCCGCCCGCCCCGTCCTGACACTACCAGCTTGTGGCAGTCCTCTGGCAAATAACAAATACTCTTCATCATCTGCTTATGGAGCGCGCCATGTTAGGCGTATCGTTGAAAGATCGAGTCCATAACACAGAGATCCGATATCATAATCAGTCTATTAATGTTCCCACTGCTGGGACACAGGCCTCCTCTCTGTGAGAGGGAGTGGGCCGTAATCTACCACGCGGGCCCAGTGCGGGTTTGTAGATGTCGCATGTCTTCGAATTTTTGTTTCCTATTTTGTAAATAGGTTTTCAAAACACGTTTAAATATTATTTTTGAACTAGATGAGGTCTGCATTGCCTATTAGACTATTCTAAACATAAACACGAAACAAACTCAGAGGCGATTTTTATAATGATCAGGAAATGTAAGAACATTATAGGTTTGAGGAAGGAACCACACAGACACTTGTAACAAGTAAAATTATATAGTTCGATTTAAAGTTAACGGCGGCTCGGAAGTTAGCTACTCGCTGCGCAGTACCTCACCCCTCACCCCCGCTGACCCATGATTTTTTTACTGCGCAGCTACTCGCCTCATGTTCCGAGCCGCCATTAAGTATGAATCGGGTTGTAATTAACAATTATCACAACAGTTTTTTTTGCAAATGGCGGATGAAGAAAAGTTAACCAATGAAATGTAAAAGTTAGCCTCATGTTCCGAGCCGTCATTAAGTTTCAATCAGGCTGTACTTACCGTTGAAATCCGATGCATGTTTTTTGGGGCTTTAAAAACCGTACAATATACAAATTACTTACGTATCAACGTAGGGGAGTCAGTGCCTCTGCTGTCCGGCGCGGGAGTGAGCTGCGCCGGCCACGTGCGGCGCGGAGTGCCGCGGTTTGAGCTGCTCCACGAGCGGGAGCGGACGGGGAGCTGGGAAGCAAAGATGTTTAATGAGAAGCATGATAAATGATATTTATTAAAGTAAAAACTTCTATAGCGGCGTTGTGCACTTTTTTTGGGATGGGTAAAAAATATTAAACTCGCGTCAGGACACGTGACCTGATTGAAAATTCGTAAGACAGAGGGAGAGTATAATTTGTTGACAGCGCACTCTGTTTTTTTTTTTGGAATTGTGTTAATGCTACAGCTTTCGTTCTTGTACTGACAGCAAGCCACATAAATTCCTGAAATTTTCGTTAGATGGCGTTACTTAGTTTTCACTTCCATCGGCAGTCCCCAAAGACTGCTCCTCATGTTTTTTTTTGTAAATAGGTTGTAAATAATAATTTTACACGTCAAATAATTATTTTTGAGCTAGATTGCGCGCAAAGTTAGTCTGCGCGCGGCTGAAATCTAAATTAATCGTAGCTGCCGTCGAAAAAACACTATCAGGCAGTATTTACTAAGCTAAGCGTCACTCAACAAGACATAGAAAGGATGGGTATCCATTTCTAATATCCCTATCAACTGCCGATACCAGAAAAGTGCAACACTCCCCGCGGTATAGAACTGGATGGGTGGACGGGTGGCCGGGTGGTGGCGCATACCTGGTGCTGCGGCGGCTCGGCGCGCGGCAAGAGCGGCGGCACGAGCAGCAGGCGCGAGTCCCAGCACAGCGCCAGCTCGAACTTGTTCAGCAGCGACACGCCCAGGGAACTGGCCTCGTCTCCTCGCGCCAGCATAGGAGATGCCTTGAAGACATGCGCTAGGTCTTCGATCTTCATTATTCCTGGGGTGATAGAAAATTTTAATAGAGGTGCTCGTGCCAAAATAAAAATAGAGTCAACCGAAGGTTAAGCAACGCATGCCGCGGTCGATTCGTGGATGGGTAACCGTTCATTACATATCGAGACCGCTCTGTGCCTCGAAAAGCACGTTAACACGTTTAGTGAAGGGAACCCTCCTGGAGGGTTCACTCAAGTCGCATATGGGATGCCGAGAGCCCTCCCGGAGGGCTCATTTTTAATGTAGGTTTTTCTTAGCGAATACAGCATTACAAACTGTGAAGATAAAATGTGATGTATATTTTAACTTATTAGTATATGCGTTGGTTTTAAATATTTAATTTCGCGGTTACAAATATTCACTAAAAATTTTAAAGGTTGGAAACTACGTATAGCGACAAAACGTTTCGTTTTACAACACGGTTTTAAACATAATGCCGTTGACCGTCCGCGATGGTTAACTTTAGCGCAAACGTAATGCATCCCTCTCGGAGGGGTCACTTCCAATATGTATGGAGGTATGGCGTATGAGTTCTATGAAAATGGGTGGAGTTGTAAGTGTTAAGCAAAGCATGTCGCGGTCGGTTCGTGGATGGGTCATCCATTACATAATAATATCGAGTCTCCTCCATGCCTCGGAAAGCACGTTAGGCCGTTGGTCCCGGCTGTCATTCGTGGATCTTTGACAGTCGTTACGAGTCGTCAGAAGTGCAAAGGTCTGACAACCATTCTTACCTAATTGAGATACTTACCAGTATCTCTACTTCAGCTGCGCAAAAAAACAAGAAAATAAATCAATCTGCCTAACTTTTTTCCCAACTATGTTGGGGTCGGCTTCCAGTCTAACCGGATGCAGCTATATACCAGCATTTAACATGGAGCGACTGCCTATCTGACCTCCACAATACATTATTGGGTAACACGATACCCCTTGGTAAGACCGGTTGTCAGACTTTCGGGTTTCTGACTACCCGTTAATGATCTACGAAAGACAGCCGGGACTAACGGCTTAACGTGGAGTCTCCATATGTAATTGATGTTCACCCATCGACAGATTGACTTCAGCAAGCGTAGTACGGCTGTTATAACTTAAGGGCGGCCAACCCGCCATACTTTTCATACAAACGCTCGTACGTGATCATGGCGTAGTATCACACCTTTCTTTGAATTTTTTAATGTAATATGTATCTTGTGCACTATATCTAGGTTTCTATGAGAACATAAAATAAAATAAATTAGAAACAAATTCAGTATAAGCCTCCAAAAATCAGCTTTTTTGTACAAATTTTACCTGAACTTTGGCCGGTCATGATGTACTCGTGAATTGGAAAAGTAAAGAAAACATCTTCCTAGAAACCTCGCACTTGTAATGAAGATTCTAAATGACAAACATTTATTTCACAAACTTACCAGGCTTACTCAAAAACACGTATGGCCTGAAACAAATCTTTACACACTATTCTTCATACAATGTTATCGCGTTCTCACTTGCTTGTTAGTAGTTCTGACTTGCGCTGGATGAAATAACAAGCTTTTCGACTACGCTCGCGTTGACGATAGACGGACCGGGAAGGGCCCTCTTAAGATAACAAATGATTGAACTCACCATTGTTGGCAAAAGGATTGATCTCTCTGACGGTGACGACGTGTGCTAGTACGTCACATAGCCACTGTGGTCGCAAGAAGTATAGTTCTTTGAGAGTCGCGTCATCATAGTGCAGGAGAACGCCTGTAACAAAAAAAAAAACATATATAGAGGAATGAGGAACAGCGTGTAAAGATCACTCATCCTCTATAGAAAAGGGAGGATCCTCCGACCAGAGAGGTGTTTTGTCTGGTGGGCAACTGCCCGACGATTGATGTTGGAAAATTGTATAGCAAGCGCTTGTCGTGGCGTCACCTCGTGTCCGGGTTCACAACAAGTCAATCGTCATCCTGAGGATGCCTTGTTGAGTGATGAAACACGTGTCGATTTCTTAGAGGGTTCTTTATGACTCTTTAAGAACAGTTAAGCGGATTTAGGTTGGTGTTCCAAGGTTCTGGAGTGGCGACCGCGTACCGGCAGACGTAGCGTTGCAAGGCTTCCCACAAGATGGACCTTGGAAGGCCGCAGGGAGCCGCTGGATGCGGGAAGCACAGCGATTACTGACAAATGCTTGCACTGACTGGACAGGTCCACTCAAATCTGTGTGGTTCTTTCCTCAAAAGACCATTTCAGACACTAATCTACATGGTCCTCATATGGCTTGACCAAGATTATGTCTGGACTTTAAAAGAGACTGTGACCTCTGAGTTTGTTTCGGCCTTTCTTCTCAGAGTAGTCAGTTAGGAAACGCCGACCTCATCTAGCTTATTTTAAACATTTTTTTTAATATGACGTGTAAAAGTGATTCCGATATCCTATTTACAGAATAAACAATTTCATTTAATTTCATTTCACAGAATCGGTCGAAGTGGCGGTGCTTGGGGGAGGCCTATGTCCAGCAGTGGACGTCTTTCGGCTGTAATGATGATGATGATGAATAATTAAGATACGTACCGTTTTCATGCAAAAACATGGTCGCTTGATGCAACTCGGCCGCATCTCTGAACATGCGATGATTCTTCTGTTGCATATATTGTGTTACCTGCGAAAAGAACTGAATTAGTATTTGTACAGCATTATTTTCTTTATTTTAAAGTCTTTTTAGCACAGTCTAAAGATCATACAGTCGTCCGACGAAGACGTGTAGACAGAGCAATCGTGAAGGGCGAGACGGGGGAGGCGCGCTCCCGAACTGCTTACGCTGCGGGGCGTGAGAGGCGAGACGGGGGAGGCGCGCTCCCGAACTGCTTACGCTGCGGGGCGTGAGAGGCGAGACGGGGGAGGCGCGCTCCCGAACTTCTTTAGCTGCGGGGCGTGAGGGGTGAGACGAGGGAGACGACTTCCCGAACTGCTTTAGCTGCGGGGCGTGAGGGGCGAGACGAGGGAGACGCGCTCCCGAACTGCTTTAGCTGCGGGGCGTGAGAGGCGAGACGGGGGAGGCGCGCTCCCGAACTGCTTACGCTGCGGGGCGTGAGGGGCGAGACGAGGGAGGCGCGCTCCCGAACTTCTTTAGCTGCGGGGCGTGAGGGGTGAGACGAGGGAGACGAGTTCCCGAACTGCTTTAGCTGCGGGGCGTGAGGGGCGAGACGGAGGAGGCGCGCTCCCGAACTGCTTACGCTACCGTGTTAGTCGTTCTAGGTGTCGCGACAATGCCTATACGTTGTCGGCATTTACAACGAGATCAAAAGCGTCGTCCTACTCTAGGTTTATATATTGTGCTTTTTAGGATTCCGTAGTCAACAAGGGACCCTTATACCCTTACCCTGGTTCGTGGATGGGTGACCATGGTCAATCTATGGATGGTTCATTACATACCGAGACCCCTCCGTGCCTCGAAAAGTACGTTAAGAGTGTTTATTCTGAATGTAGACAACGTCGCAAATAGCTGTCAAATATTTACCTGATATGATTAATTTGACAATATTACTGTATGGAAATATGAAATGTGGTTAACTAAGTACAGACGCCAGCACATCAACCTACTCCGATCTGTCAAATTTTCCCAATCAACATTGAACCTTATTCTTTAGCGATAAAGTTGAAAATCTATTAAAGAAATTTGACAGATTGTAGTAGATGTGCTGGCGTCTGTACCTAGAATATTGAATATAATTGCAATAATTTATTTAGTTTTATATGTAAAAAATGTGTTTGGTAACTTTCCAAATGCCTTTTTACCCGACTACGGCAAACCCAAAAGGAAGGGTTATGATTTTTTACACCTAAAACGGTTACAACATTTATTTCAGTTAGCCACATTCCTTATTTCCATACAGTAATATTGCCTGATAAATCAAAACTGCGAAATATTTGACATCTATTTGCAACGTTGCCAACTTTCAGAATAAAGGCCTTAAGCCGTCTTAAGCCGTTCTGCCGTGCTAATTAGAAACGCAGTAAGAAAGAATTTTTGGAAAATTGAGTTACCTATACTGCCGCGCTTAGAATTATTGCAGTAAGGACGTTTAGTCTATAAGTAACTCAATTTTCCAAAAATCCTTCCTTACTGCGTTTCTAATTAGCACAGCAGCGTTGGTCCCGGTTGTCATTTGAAGATCTTTGACAGTCTGACAACCAGTCTTGCCAAGGTGTAGTGTAGTGTAGTGTTATCAAGTAACTATATGTTCTGTAGGTCAGATAGGCAGTCGTTCCATGTAAAATACTCCGGTTAAACTGGAAGCTGACCCCAACATAGTTTGTAAAAGGTTTGGCCGATTTGATTAAGATTTATGTCGAGAATACCCAGGCACATGAGTGAAAAAGGGCAGGGGTGTTGAAGGGATGAAATAGTAGATTGTTTGCCAAGGGAGCAAACAACTATTTTTAAGGCGAGAGTGTTTCTTTGAATCCAAAGCGGAGCGAAGGATTCTAAAGTAGAATCCTGAGCGCAGTGAGGGATTCAAAGTACATCAATCGAGCTTAAAATAGTGTTGCTCCCGAGGTGAAAATTTTCGCATCCGCCATCTTGGATTTACATTTTGACCTCACTATCGGCTTTACCACCGTCGAAAACTATGAAAACGATACCCATGACGAAATATTTGAATATTTTCGCATCCACCATCTTGGATTTTAATTTTGACCAAATTCACACTTTCTCCTCTCTCTTGCCAGCCTGTTACTTATTCATACAATGTTCGTGATTGATTTCTTTGGTGACTAGAACTTTTACTAACAATATCCACATTCCAAATTCAAATCACTTTTAATCCCTAGGGATTAAAAAGCTATTTTGGTTCCTGTCTACGAGGATTTAACTACGTCTTTTTGAATATATGTGATAAAAAGAGTATTTTTTCCTTTACTTTAGACTCACCAGTTTCCTATACTCCTCGTGTCTCACCACCGGTTCCCGAAGATCAGCAGCCAATGAGGTGATACACTCTTCTAGTGCGAGGTATGTAGCTGGGATTCGTTGTTCTAGTAATGGTTCTTTACTACCTGCAGAAATATTTGAACATATACAATTTGGAGACGACAATACAATAATAAATAAAAACACTGGCAGTACTAATGCATAAGAGTATTTTGGAACTATCAAATAAATCTTAGAATCGAAATTATAAAAATGGGTTTTTCAAACTTTAGTAGTAGTGTAGCCCGACGGGTTATTCCGTTTATCCACCCTAAAAAATCCACCCTTAGGCTGTCTATCCACTGGAGCGGAGAGGAGAAAAGAGGAGCGGAGATGTGCCAATATTAACCAATAGAATCTTGACTCCGCCCCTGAGTTTAGATTTGATTGGTTAATAATGGCACATCTCCGCTCCGCTCCTCTCCGCTCCAGTGGTCAGGCAGCCTAAGTCTCGGAAACGTATATTCGAGAATCCGCCCTAAGCCTAGTTGGATAAACGGAATTAATGAGCTTAGGGTGGATTCTCGGACATAAGTTTCTGTTCGTTCTGGCTGTCATGGTCTACCCATGCGCCAAATTTCATCCAAATCCGTTCAGCCGTTTTAGCGTGAAAGCGTAACATACAATCAAACAAAGTCTACATATAATATTAGTTAGGATAAGGATTATTGAATTTCACTTATCGGCACGATTTCGTTTTACAGTTCGATTCAAACTTAATGGCGGCTCGGAAGTTAGCTACTCGCTGCGCAGTACCCCACCCCTCACCCCCACTGACACTTGAATTCGTTACTGCGCAGCGACTCGCCTCATGTTCCGAGCCGCCATTAAGTTTGAATCGGGCTGTACCTGTTTTAAAATTCAAGAATATGGAGGCAAGTTTCAAATTAGAATCATACCTGGCGGTTTGACACTGAAGGCGACCGAGTATATGATGTCGGCCAATAGCCTGATGTTATGTCGAGTATTGCAGGACACCTGTAACAAGTTATTACAAAACTGTAGGAGTGAAATGAACTACAAACTAAACAGGTTCAACATCATAGGTTAGGCAATACACAAAAAATATCAATCAATCTTCCTAGCCTTTTTCCTAACTATCTTGGGGTCGGCTTCCAGTCTAACCGGATGCAGCTGAATACCAGTATTTTACATGGAGCGACTGCCTATCGGACCTCCACAACCCAGTAACTGGGTAATACGATACCCTTTGGTAAGACTGGTGTCAGACTTTCGGGCTTCTGACGACTCGTAACGACTGTCAAAGATCCACGAATGACAGCGGGGACCAACGGCTTAACGTGCTTTCCGAGGCACGGAGGAGTCTCAGTATGTAAAGATGGTCACCCATCCACTGACCAACCCCGGCAAGCGTAGCTTAACCTGATGGATCGACCCGTGCGGCTTGTTATTACTTAGCCACGAGCTCCTCCGAATACACAAAAAAATATATATGTATATATACATAAAGATGGTGCCAAATTAGTAAGAAAAAAAAAAGCAACCCTGGATGTCTCAAATGATTCTGTAGTTAGTAGTGTAGCATAGATAATATAATACTACGTAGTAGTCTAAGGATCAATTTACACCGCCGGAATGGAATGGAAGCGAATTTTGGAACGAAAGTATAAGAAACTGTATATCAACTGTTTAAGGTTCAAACTAGATTCGAGCTGCTAGCTGCGAGAATTTCCAAAAATGCGCGAGTATTCCCCGAGAGACGCGCGACCTGTGTTTCTGCTCATATTTAGTTTGTACGTTACACTATTTACATAAAGTTCATTATGCTTTGTACATAAAAATTCGCTTCCATTCCGATCCTCGGCGCTGCAAATTGAGCCTTAAGAGCGTGCATTCTAAAAATGGGCAATGTCGCAAATAGCTGTCAAAAATATCGCTGTTTTGATTAATTTTAGGCTTGTGTAGTACATGTACTATGAACTATTAAGAATTCATACATGACAGTGTACTAGAATGAACTATTCCGTAAGCTTAATAGTACTTCGGTCATTTAGTACTTCGTTTCAATCACGTTCAGTCCGATCAGTTGCTCGGACTTGGATCCACAGACTAAGAACGAGACCACAGAGCACTATTATAATACTGAACGAGACGCACTCTTCACTTTTGTTACACTCTGACTACTCTAATTTACGAGAAAGAAAGAAAGAAAAGAAAAGAGTTTTGCTTTATATCTCTCGAAACTAATGGGTATGCGAGTATGTCGATTTTTGCACGACTCGTAATGCGAAGCATTAGAGTGTGCTCTACGAACGAAAAATATTTTTTGCCCCATTTCTGCAACTGTTATTATTGTTACACTCCTGCTAGTACACAGAACCTGCTTAATTTATATACCATTGTATAGATGATTAAATGGAGATTAATACTGTACTTTTTACCAATTGATTTAATGCAAGAGAAATGAAAAAAACATCAAAATAGTTGAAAAAAAAATCCTGTCCGTCAATTTATGAAGCTTGAAAACACTGTAGCTTGCGATAAAATCAATTAATTGAGTCATTTTTTTAGGGTTCCGTACCCGAAGGGTGACAAACGGAACCCTATTCATAAGCCTCCGCTGTCCGTCTGTCTGTCAGCGAGCTCTATCTCATGAACCGTAATAGGTAGGCAGTTGAAAATTTCACAGATTGAGCATTTCTATTGCCGTAAGAGCAACAAATAATAAAATTAAAAAATAAAGGGGGGTCGCCATACAATAAAAGTAAATTTTGAAAAAAAAAATATCTGACCCTGGCATGTGGGGTATCATTTTCTAGAGCTCATCGAGTAGAGAATAAATATAATTTTTATTTGTTTTTATCTTCAAAAATGATGAATTAGGGGGCCGTAGAAGTTGTCTGTTTTAGACCATTTTTATACGAGCTCTATCTCAACAACTAAACAAATTAGGAATTTGAAACTTGTGTGTATCATGTAACATATACTGTTTATAATCAACAAATACTAAAAACGCCGATTCATAACGTATTTTATATAATATGGGCGATTTTCTGCAACTTAAAGTAATAATTTTGTATTTCATGCTAATATTATGCGATATAAATTCCACAGATAACTATTTAATAGTCGGAGTAATGACATGGAATTAGTAAGTACCTACTATCATGGCAGCATATACTATTTCGATCATTTAAATTTCGATCATCCAAAAAGGTCTACAAAATAAACTTTCTTCACAAGATTTTAAAACCGGCCAGTATTTTTTGAGTTTAAGAACTTTATCGACTTTTTTCAAAGTATCCCTAGACGGTGTTGATGTGTGTACCTCGTGTTAAAACTACACTCCAATAGACAATATATTCAGTAACATTGAAATGAATGCTGGCACATACAGTGTACTATTCAGTTACCTAGCTTAAACCGTTCTGGATACAATTTCATATTGAGAAAAATTATTGGTGTAAAAATATTCGGTCATGGCGGCCAATCTCAACGGAGACTGGCCTTCGGCGCGGGAGATATTATTGTGCACAAGTGTGTGCGCAGACACGAGTGCACTCTCTCTTACCTCACTCTCATAGTCCGATGGGATGTGTAAAAATAATAAGTAAGAAATAATAGATTTCTGTATGACTATCAAAAATAACGTAAATAAATACCTGTATTGACCCGTGCGTTTGCACTGGCGAAACATCACGACAAAACATGTTGAAATCTCTAGTTCCTGTCAAACATTGTATGAAAAATTGACAGAAAATAGAGATTCCAACATGTTTTGTTGTGAATGTTTCGCCAGTGCAAACGCACAGTTATAATAAAAATTTGGCGTACTACTTACATTCTATTTTGTACAATATAGTCTGATGTAGCAAGAGAAATCCTTTTATTTATAAGTAACTAGCTTTACCTGACTGGCTTCGCACGGTTAGCACTAAGTACTTATCTACGGCGCATCTACATTTCCTAATTACCTATTTCTACCTAATTACCTACCCTACCTACCTACCCTACCTACCCTACATATCTACCTGCTTTTTTTTTTTTTTTTTTGGGTGGGAAATCATCAAATGACTTCTCCCGCTCTGGGCGGAGCGGAAGGGCGTGTCAGACTTTTACTGACTAAAACCCACCCGTGTTCCTTCCCTTGCCTAGACCGGAGCCACGGTTTCCCCTAAGGACTTATCCGCAACCCCAGTGGACATATCTACCTGCTTACCTACCATATATACCTATTTATACCTACCAATACTATATTAGTAGCAAATAAATAACTTTGACTTTAGTTAATGCATGTTACTGGATAAAGTTAACTTAATATTTTTCTCTTAAAATAAATGAAATATACTCCTACACCTATATTTTAACACAACAACATTTTCTCATTAAAATTAGACAATTTCTTTACAAATCTTTGTTTTTTTATAGCGCCTCTGTTGTTACCTTTACGAAAGTATTACAAAAATTCATAGTGTTAAATCTTGTACGACATGGTATGGAACCCTTCGTGTGCGAGTCCGACTCGCACTTGACAGATTTTATTTTTAATACATTGGTTTCGGCCATAAAAGGAACCCTATTGAAAATGGCTCTTTTATTCAAAGTAGTTTAATTATTACTAATAAAATACTAACTAAAATATAATATCTTTATCTAAATATTTCCAACCTTTGTCCGTAAGTTGCCTAGCAACCGCCAAGTAAATATCTTTGTCAGTCTTTGACAATACGACTTCATGAAAAGTGATAAATTGTTCATTTTTGTGTGTTATGAGGCGTGCACTTTTGGAATTTCCAAACTATTTTATATTATTTTCGATGTCATCATCATCATCATATCAGCCGAAAGACGTCCACTGCTGGACATAGGCCTCCCCCAAGCACCGCCACTTCGACCGATTCTGTGCTTCCCGCATCCAGCGGATTCCTGCGGCCTTTACTAGGTCATCGGTCCATCTTGTGGGAGGCCTTCCGACGCTACGTCTTCCAGTACGTGGTCGCCACTCCAGAACCTTTCGGCCCCATCGGCCATCTGTTCTGCGAGCAATATTTCCTGCCCATTGCCACTTAAGTTTGGCAATTCTTCGGGCTATGTCGGTTACCTTGGTTCTCCTGCGGATCTCCTCATTTCTGATTCGATCACGTAGGGAAACTCCAAGCATAGCCCTCTCCATTGATATTTTCGATGTAAGTAATTAAAATAATACATTTTGAATTTAGTACACTGTTATTATTCTCTGTTACTGTTATCAGAAACCATTTATTGTTCATTTAAAGATTTGTTTCTGGTTTTCGGTGTAAACACCATATGAGCGTGTGATACCAACCATAAGCACTCGTAAAACTCTTCATTCAGTCAGTGTACTAATAGTACTAGAAGTCCGAACTAGTACATTTCACAGATTGTACTAGATCGGAGCGCTCCGTTCAAAAACAGAGCAAGAACAATTAATTTGGCAATGTTTTGAAGTTTTTGACAGCTACTTGCGATGTTGCCAACTTTTAGAATGAACGTTGTTAAATAAAGGCATTCAATACTTCGTTTTATTCTTTAAAGACCACAATTCTGTTATACAGGGTGTTAGGGTAAACACAGTTATCCTTCAAACCAGTGGTTTGGTTTCGTTTATAGAACATAAATTCAATGGAAAATCACAACTTTTTTTTTTAAGATGTACATTTAAAATCGTCACGCAATTCCTAAGGTAGGTATTTTTGCCTGTCTTAAGCCAGGAAAAGGTTGTATTGTATTTATTCATGTGTTGTGTAGGTAGGTAGGACGGGCGGCGATCGATTACGTCACTCGGGCGGGTCCATGAATTTGCGGACGGTGTCGGACAATAACCTTTTTAATATTTGTTAAAGAAAATAACGTAATTTTTTTTTACTCGGTTTTTTATGTTTATATTTAAGCCAACTACCCATAGTTTGAGTGACAACGGTGTTTACCCTTCCATCCTGTATAAAACCAGTCATGTTTGTTTAATTTGACTCACCTCAACAGAATCCAAAACACGAGGCAGACCAAGCTTGTCAGCATCAGGAGCTCCCATGATAGATGAACGTATTAAGCGTTGAAGAATTTCAGGACTTTCGCTCTCTGGTAGATTGCACTGGAGACAAGAGAAAGGTTAGCCTGAACTATGATGGAATAAGTCACCCAAAGCACGTTGAAATAAGGTCGATAATAAAAAAACTGAAGTGCTTGTGACTACTTTGTTGGTTTGCGGAAATGGTTAATGTTTATTTATTTTAGATTTTATTTCAACATCTGCAAAGTTGATATTTTATTGGCAACGGAAACTGCGGTACGCATTGCCAGGCAAAATGTCGGGTCGGCGGACTAAAGCACATAAGTCAGTTCCCTTGTTCGAGCTTGAATCTCAACTTATGTGTTTTATAACGTCGCAAGATTCATGCTAATAAAGAGGTTTATAACGTTTATAAAATTAATAATATTTATAAATAAACTTCAAATAATTTATTTCATTATAAATAAACTTCAAATAATTTATTTCAAACAGGCACAAAGGCAAATTTGAACGTCAAAAATTCCATAAAAATAAAGTTTATTCTAGTCGCCCCCCTTCCAAGAGGTAGTTTTAGTATGGAGAAGAATGGGCAAGAAACTCCACCGTTACTCTTTTAAAATGTTGTACAATATATAATACACATTTATTATCAGTGGCGAATCTTGGCTTGAGCCCGGTAGAAGATCCGCTACTGAAATATATAATTATTTGTGAAGACGATGCACCTAGAATAAAATTACTATACCACAATAAATGAAGCAACGACAGATATACATAGTGCACATAATATTTACAAACATTGTAAAAGTGTGTTACAAAAATTGTACTTACATTAGCTACTTGATCGTAGTGGGTAGCGACCATGATGACGGGTGAGCCCGGGGCGCGAGCTTGTATAGACCTAGACATAAATAAATAACATAGTTACTGACAGATTCTGAAAGGCAGATCTAAATGACATTCCAATATATCGGTTAAGAGCGTTTACGCTGAAAGTTGGCAACGTCGCAAATAGCTGTCAAATATTAACCTGTTTTGATTAATTTGGCAATATTACTGTATGGAAATAAGAAATGTAGCTAACTAAGTACCTAAAATACTGATTATGAAATGCAATAATTAATATCTTAATACCGAATATTTAGTTTTAGATGTAAAAAATGTATTTGGAAACTTTCCAAATGCCTTTTTTACACCTAAAACGGTTACAATATCAAATTCAGTGTTATAATTGCAGTTCATTATTGATATTCTAGGTACTTAGTTAGCCACATTTCTTATTTCCAATCAGTAATATTGCCAAATTAATCAAAACAGCGAAATATTTGACATCTATTTGCGACGTTGCCAGCTTTCAGAATAAACGCTCTTAACCAATCAAAACAGCTAACATAATGTCTGCTATATTTTTATGGAAAATATTTAATTGATCCTCTAAAATCTTATTGACCTTCTAATGATGAACGCTTTTTTAGGGTTCCGTACCTCAAATGGCAAAAACGAACACCCTTGTAGGATCACTCGTGTGTCTGGCTGGCTGTCAGTCCGTGTGTCACAGCCAATTTGCTCAGAGTGTACTGGACCAATTTAGTTGAAATTTGGTACACATAATGAATTTATGTGACACAAATACTGAGGTACATACATAACATCACGCCTTGTTCCCCGAAGGGTTGGGTAGAGGTGTACCTGTATCAGGTACACCCACATTTCGCCAGTTATGTTTAAGTCCCATGTAATAGGGGGCGAGCCTATTGCCATCAACCGGGCACAAAGCCAGACTCCGGACTAACGGAAAAACGGAGGTGTAACGTAAATAAATGAATTTTGAATATGGGGGGTCACTTTTCAGGTACAATTTTTATTTTTTTGTTATTTGTACCGTGTATACTTTCATTTAGCTGTTATTTTAACATTACAAACTATCGATTTTACAAATTATCGGTCGACGAACAATAAAAGTAGTTGTAGTTACCTGAGCCAGTTCAGTGCTCCAGCGAGTCCCTTCCTACCATCTGTTACCTTCCATAGGACAAGATACAGCGATCTTCTGGACAAGAAATACTGATGTGTAGCGTAGTATCTGTAAAATAATAAAACTGCTATCAGCGCCATCTAGCTTCTAAACAACACAACACAACGGCGCCAGCATGTCGGTGACGCAAATCCATAATCTATTTTGCAGTTTAAAAAGTACTTACTCCTGCTGCCCCCCAAAGTCCCAGGTCCGGAAAGTGATGGGTCCCCGCGTGGAGCGATGTTTCTCGTACACCCACGTGCCGATGTCCACGCCCACTGTTGATACATTGCCGCGCCGGGAGGATTTGTTACCCATGCGTTTTGCCCAGTGCTGACAAAGGGATAAAAATTCAGGAATTAGCTTTATCTACTATAATGAATGCCCTGTAAGAAATCGACACGTCTGTCATCTCTCAACGAGGCATCCGCAGGATGACGATGTCGAGCGCCGGACGCGGAGTTCTGGGTCCGGTGCTTGGCATGGCAACACGCCGTGTTCGGGTTCGCGACAAGTCAACCGAGAGGTGAAACACGTGTCGTTTTCTTACAGGGTTTCTATGACTTTTTAGGAATAGTTAGGCGGAAAAGGTTACTAAATCTCGTACCTACGTCGATTGTATTTAAAAAAAATAGCTCTTATTCAACAAGAATTTGCTTACAAATACATACCTCGGTTGGTTTTCTTCGATGTTGTATGGCAGATTCCTGTCTCAGACACTCCAGTAAACTAGTCTTGCCTATACCCTGCAAATAGCAATAATTATTATTACAGTTCTTTCCTCAATTAAAGAAAGAAAGAAATAAGAAAATATTTTAAAACACGCGCTACGACTTTTATTTTTATTTTTTATTATTTACTTTTCTATAGTTCTAGTCAATCTGAAATCAACTTTATTCACACTTACACAAAGTGGAAATACCATCAATTGGGAACAAGGATTTGAAAAATATAAAAGTCCCCGTCACGAGAAGCTATAAATTTTGTAAATAAAGAACTTTTACTAAGTTGCGTAGCGACAATTCAATCACCAACAAGTAATCCCAAATTCAATCAACTCAAAATAACATAGGTACGTGTAATATGAAACTAGCGAGCAATTTCACTTGACGGGTAATATTTTAGCGATATAAATCGCAGTCGTCTAATGTTCCTGCCGGGGTTGCGGGTAGTCCCAAGGGGAAACCGTGGCCCCTGGCAAGGCAAGGGAAGGAGCACGGGTGGGTTTTAGTCAGTAAGAGTCTGACACGCCCTTCCGCTCCGCCCAGAGCGGTAGAAGTCATTGGATGATTTCCCACACAAAAAAAAAAAAAGTCGTCTAATGTTACTTTGAGTTGATAGAATTTGGGATTATTTGTTTCGGTACGTAAATTAGTAAAAGATTTTTATTTACAAAATTTATAGCTTCTCGTGGCGGGGACTTTACGCTGGTTTATTAATTACTTGCTGCGCACCGCGGTTTCACCCGCATAAGCCTCAATCCCGTGGGAATATCGAGATAAAAAGTGTCCTATGGCCTAACCCAGGTCATGGTCTACCCATGTGCCAAATTTCGTCCAAATTTGTTCAGCCGTTTTAGTGTGAAAGCGTAACAGGTGCGTAAGAGGTGCACTTTCCTGGTGCGCAGGGTGTGGGGCAGCTCCAACAGTGTCTTAAGCATGGTTGCAAGTCGCCTGGGGGCCAAGTCTACTAATTTACAAACGTCACAATGGTCTCTCGATTGTTAGTTTTTGACAGATTCATCATCATCAGCCTATTAATGTTCCCACTGCTGGGACACAGGCCACCTCTCTGTGAGAGGGAGTGGGCCGTAATCTACCACGCGGGCCCAGTGCGGGTTGGTAGATGTCACATGTCACCGAATTTTTGATTCTAAGACATGCCGGTTTCCTCACGATGTTTTCCTTCACCGTTTTTGAGAGCAGTGGTGATGAAATTATTTACACAAAGTAAAGCGCCTGCTTGGGTTCGAACCCACGACCGACAACTCGTAAGTCGGGGCCGTTGCCACTGGGCCACCACTGCTCTCTGCACCACTGCTCTGACAGATTAGACATACAAAATCTGTCAAAAACTCACCATCGTGAGACCATTGTGACGTTTGTAAATTAGTAGACTTGGCCCCCTGGACTGTGTATACGTGGGTCACGTGGGTCAGGTATTATCAAAAAATTAAAAGTCTAAAGTCATCATCTCACCTGCAGTCCCACAAACATGAGCTTCATCCTGGTATAAGGCCGAGCCTCCTGCAGCACGGACTTAAGATACCCCACAATATCCATGCTCTTATATCGACCACATTGGAGCATGGATCGGAGAGGCTCTTGCAGACAACAGCCGACAGTGTTCAGGTTCCAGAGACGCGAGAGGAGGCCCATTTGTGGCGGGAGCTCTGTTATATCTATGACAAAACAAAAAAACAATTTTCAAAATCGGTCCACAATTGACGGAGAAATCGCGTAAAAAATATACAAAAAAAAAAAAAAAAAAAACTGACGAATTGAGAACCTCCTCCTTTTGGAAGTCGGTTAAAAAATAAACAATATTTATCATCATTGTCTTTGATCCATGGTCGCTCGTGGCTAAGTAATAACAGCTGCAAGCGCCGATCCATCAGGTTAAGGGGGATGCGCCAAGGTAGCCCGCGAAATTCAAATTTTCTTACGTTTTTTGCAATTTGCAGGTCAGTGTCAGGTTGTATGTTGATTAAAATATGATTTGCGAGCGTAACCACTACGGGTTTACAGAATTATAATTATTAGAATTCGCAATACAACTCCTTAGGTTAGCATAATCCCCAAATGTCATGATTTCATGAAATAGTCATTCAAAGGGATTACATGAACTTATAAAGTTGTATTGATGATTTCTATGATTATAATTTTATAAATAAACATTTGATACGGTCACAAATCATATTTATATCAACATACAACCTGATACTGACGAGCAAATTGCAAAAAACGTAAGAAAATTTTAATTTCGCGGGTTACCCTGACGCTTTCACCTTAAGCTACGCTTGCCGGAATTGGTCTGTGGATAGGTGACCATCTTAACATACCGAGACTCCTCCGTGGCTCAGAAAGCACGTTAAGCCGTTGGTCCCGGCTGTCATTCGTGGATCTTTTACAGTCGTTACGGGTCGTCCAGAAGCCCGAAAGTCTGACAACTAGTTTTACCCAGGGGTATCGTATTACCCAGTTACTGGGTTGTGGAGGTCAGATAGGCAGTCGCTCCATGTAAAATACGGTATTTAGCTGCATCTGGTTAGACTGGAAGCCGACCCCAACAGTTGAGAAAAGGCTAGAGAGATGATGAAATAATTGCTTTATATTTGGCAATAACTTACACGTGTTGTGTGTGTTGTCTCTTTCTTTTCTATGCAGACTGACAGTGACGGCGCTTTAGCTCTTATCGTCATAATTATTTTTATAATGAACTATGACCACATAACTATCTATGATTCAAAATTTATCTTGTTTTGCTCCGTTATTTAAATCGGTTTTCCCTGAGGTGTTCACGATAGGCGACGACATAACCTTTATACCAAAGGTCTTCAAACCGCGGCCCGTGGGCCGCGATTAACAACATAAAATTAAAAAAAAATAACGAATAGCCCACAACAACGAGAACGAAAACGAAAGAACGAATAACGAGTAGCGAATTTTATATATAAGATATAATAATATACCCGCGTATATTCATTTATAGCCGCGCCGTACGTAGGGCAGCACTCAAATCTGTGTGGTTCTTTCCTCAAAAGACCATTTCAGACACTAGTCTACATGGTCCTCATATGGCTTGACCAAGATTATGTCTGGACTTTAAAAGAGACTGTGACCTTTGATTTTGTTTCGGCCTTTCTTCTCAGAGTAGTCAGATAGGAAACGCTGAACTCATCTAGCTTATTATTAACATAATATGACGTGTAAAAGTGATTTTCAATATCCTATATTTACAGAATAAACAATGTCGTAGGCATATTGTATGATTCGTCATTTTACAAACGGCGCCGTCCGTTGACAAACGCTGGCGGTTTTTCAAAATGCCTAAGGTAACTTGTAAATTGCCTAGTCACTTTATAATATGCCACAATGTTTGATCGACAATTCAAACGCCATTTACAAAATGCCGCGGCAAGTTGACGTATTTCGTATCCAGCACGTAAATAACATAAGGTGTCCATGGAATGTGCTCGGAGGACTCCTGCGAAATATTATTGGAACAAAATTGTCGAAAAATATTGAATTGCTACAACAATTTAGAATTTAATGCTTTATTGAAGTGAAAACTTCTTTAACGGCGTTGTGCACTTTTTTTGGGATGGGTAAAAAATGTTAAACTCGCGTCAGGACGTGACCGTAAGATTCGTTGTCTAGCAACCGACAAAGTAAATATCAAAATAAATAGTCTTTGACATAACGTAAAGATTGCGAGGTAAGAAATTTTACCCATATTGGTAAATAAAAAGCAGTCCAAACATACTTCATGAAAAGTGTTTAAATTAATTGTTTATTTTTGTTAGACTATATTTTGAAAATAAATAAATATACTACTACTAATAATGAATATTGTATTTAACCACATAAACTATAGTACTTTTATACTGATAAATAAAGCAATTCGTGCGAATTTATTCCCTAACCATTCCAAAATATTCAAAAATGCACAACGTTAATGTTCAAGTTTTCACTTCTGCCGGCACGCCCGGAGTGCAACCCGTTGTTTTTTTTTTAAATTGTATTTTCGATATAAGTACCGTATATACTTTCTTAAGTATTTAGTAAAAAGCTGTCATTCTGACACTTCAATTTTATTTATTTGTATACAGGATGAAATTGAATTCATGCGACAACTCTTAATGGGTCATTTTACTCATCATTATAAACAACTTTCACTATGGGACCAACCCTGAAATCGCGAAAAAAAAATCAGCTGTTCCATACATTTATGTTTGCATAGCTCGTCAAAATGTAGGGAACAGTTGTTTTTTTTTTTGCGATTTCAGGGTTGGTCCCATAGTGAAAGTTGTTCATAATGATGAGTACAATGACCCCTTAAGAGTTGTCGCATGTTTTCAATTTCATCCTGTATACAGGATTATTTGTAAAACACCAGCAACCTCTTAAGGGGTCATTATACTCATCATTATGAACAGCTTTTACTACAAGATATGAGAACATAAATGTAATACATATATGAGAACATTTAATGATGAAATTAATTAATTTATGTATAATATATTTTAATTTAATGTCTATGTGCGACCTATTATTGGACCAATGAGTTGTCTTTTTGAATAAATGAAATTGAAAATTGAAATTGTAGGTAACAGCTGATTTTTTTTCACGATTTCAGGTTTGGTCCCATAGTAAAAGTTGTTCATAATGATGAGTAAAGTCACGTGTTTAAGTATCAGTCATTAATTACCATTCACTCAATATAGCCTAAATACATTTGTATAAATAAAATAGCCTAGAGATAACACGAAAGCAATGAAACTGAGTATACCACAGGGTTATCAAGTTATCTGGACGATAAAATAACCTATTTGCGACCTTTTTATCAGGGAATTTCTTATCATCGGAAGACTGTTGTTATATAAAGCTGAGGAAAAAACAGCTTTTTTCATTTAATATCACAAGAGCGTTCACTAGTGGAAGACGCAGTTTCTCCTTGTGAAATTACTTTGAATTTCTGAAGTATAAAATGTTTAGAACGCAATGTGTGCTAGCGTTGGTGGCGCTGTCCGTGGGGTTGGCGCAATCCTGGGGTGAGTATATTTAACAGACTTCCAAAAAGGATGACGTTCTATGTTCGTCTGTATTATTCTATTCTATTCTATTTTTTATTGAATGGCAAGCAAAGCCGATGTCGACTATTCTGCCAATGTCTAAAGTGAGTTGGAAAAGCAAGTGTGTATTGAAGTAACAAGTAAGATAATAGGAATCTTCGATGATAAATTGTTGAAATGTAGATCTTGCAGGGTTAGTATTGGACTGAAACAAACAAAAAGATAAAATTACACAAATATTATAATTGTTAGAACATTAAAATATACATATACCACATCCACACAGACCGACTATTTGGGGGATATAAATCATAATTTAATATTATTGTGACGGATGAAAATCATCAGCGCCACAAGCAGTTCTGGTGAGGGATATGTTAAAAGGGAAGGGAAATTAATAGGAAGAGGGATCTTAAATTTAAGGAGACGGCTATATAAATCTAGAGGTGGGATGTTGTTAGGACATTCAAAAAATATGTGTTCCAGGGTGCCCTCGTCCAACCCGCACTCGCAGAGAGAGGAATCACGGACATGGATTTTATGTAAAAAGACGGGAGTGCAACAAAAACCTAAGCGGATTCTACAAAGAACAGAAATAACAGTTTTTGATACTTTTTTGTGACCGAAAAACCACGGTTTTGGTTTTATGGTTGGTTGCACTGCATAAAAAAAACTGCCTTTCTTTTTACTGGACGTATTCCACTGTTCCTGCCAGGAACTTTGCAGATTCAGTTTTGGAAGGGACAGTAGATCGTAACCCTGGAATGTATTGTGTGTGAGATCTGACGCTAAAGATGAACAAGCATCTTTAGCCAAAGTATCAACACATTCGTTACCCTTAATGCCACAATGACTAGGTATCCAAACTAACTGAACATCTTTTTGATTATTAGCGCAAGACAATAAAGAGTTTTTAATTTTTAAAATAAGCGAACTGTGCAATTTACTTTTAAAGGGATTTTGGACTAAGGCTTGCAAACAACTAAGGGAATCTGTAAAAATAACGGCTTTCTCGATATTATGGTGTGACTCTATAAAAAGACAAGCTTCCAATATAGCCACACACTCACCTGTGAATACAGAAGACTCCTTAGGACATTTAAATTGTAGGATTATTTTGGAGCTTTGGTAATAGACCGCAGCGCCAGTGTGACTAAGATCGGTTAATTTCGAAGCATCCGTAAAAAATAATTGAAAACCATTCCATCTCTCGCCCACCGCCGCATTGAAAATTGAATTTGCTGACGGAGATTTTTTGGATATACCAATATTAAAGAAAATTTTTGGGATATAACATAGAACTTCATAAGCAAAATCGAAAAGGGGTAATCTGGGATACTGGACGATCGGGCTTACTAAATTTAGGATTAATTGAAAGGATTTTAGAATTAAGGGGATTTCTTTATTTTTCCAGTAATTTGAGCTTCTGCATAAGGCATCTAACTCGTTCAGTCTGCCTATAAGAGGATGGGAAGATCTACATATTAGTCTGGCCACGAAACGGGAGGCCAGATATTGTCGTCTAAGGGCTAGTGGAGGTTCAGCACATTCGACCTGCAATGCGTTAACGGGAGAAGACTTCATGCAACCTGAGATGATTCGAAGGCATTTGGACTGAATTCTATCCAGCCCAACCAAAGCACCTTTGTTGCAAGGAATCAGGAGATATGTTCCATAGTCTAAAACACTACGGACTAAGGCATTATAAACCAATTTCATGGTGTAGGGGTGAACACCCCACCAAACACCTGCAAGAACTTTTAAAATTGAAATAATTCTTTCACATTTTTGAATAAGAAAATTTATGTGATGTTTTCCAGTTAATCTGGTATCTAAAATAACGCCTAAAAATTTAACTTTATTAACTATTGGGATATTGTGGCTTAGAATGTTTACTGAAATATGTGGAATGTGTCTTTTGCGAGAGAAAATAACTGCCGAACTTTTTGGTGCCGACAACGACAGCCCATGGTTTAAAAGCCACTGGTTCAAAGAATCCAGAGAGAGGGACAAAGATGACGCAGCGTCTACTATGGAGGAATCTGTCACATACAGAACAATGTCATCGGCGTATTGCAACATCTGACAATTGTTATTTAGGCAGGACCCAATATCAGCCGTGTATAAATTGTATAGTATGGGACTGAGGACATAGCCTTGTGGGAGTCCCTTCCATGTCTGCCGCTCATCGAACTCCTCACCCTGGACTCTCAGAACCAATGAGCGGGACAACATTAGTTCACATATGCATTGTATCATCTTAACCGGAAGACTCAGCTGTTGCAGTTTTTGCCTGAGTACTGGAAGAAGTACATTGTCATACGCAGAGGAGATGTCAAGGAAAGAGGCAACAACGGATTCATTTCTAGTAAAGGCTAAGCGGATATCCGTAACTAAAATGCCAACACTATCCATTGTACTAAGACCTTTCCGAAAACCAAATTGGTGATTCGGCAGTAAGTCTCTCGATTCGACTATCCACTCGAGACGATTTTTAATAAGGTGTTCTAGTAATTTGGTTAGGACTGAAGATAGAGCAATTGGTCTGAGGCCATTCGGGTCATCCACATGTTTGCCCGGTTTCAACAGAGGAATAATTATTTGTAATTTCCACTGGTCTGGGACCCAACCATGAATATAACAAAAATTTAGTATATTTAAAAAGTAGGTTTTAGCCTTTTCGCCAGAATGGGTTATGAAAGAATACGGCACACCATCAATACCAGGAGCTGAGTCCCGGACATGTTTGAGTACCACATTCAATTCCTCCAAAGTAAATGGCGCATCAAAGGGATCCTCGGTTACATTATGTAGGGGCGCGTTTTGACATTCAGATGAGAGTGGAACATAGGGTGGAGCTATTTTGTCAAAAAAATGTTCAGCTGTTTCTCTAGGGATTGGTGAAGAGATTGATGGGGAGCAACCGCGTCTGAACCGATTTATATTTTTCCAGACAACTGAAACTGGAGTAGAGGGAGATAAGGAGGTGCAAAACTTAACCCAGCCCGTACGTTTCTTTTTACGAAGAAAACGTTTGCTTCTGGCATTAAGCTGTAAATAAGCCAACAGATTTTCAGTGCTCATATTTGTGTTGTTAACACACCTCAGCCTCGTCCCTATCCCTGATCGCCGAAGTGCATTCTGGATCCCACCACGGAGGTGAAGGGATTTTATTACGGGCACTGTTTTTCAATGGGAAGCTGGAATCTGCACTGGAGGTAATAGCTTTTATAAAACCATCATAACAGCTCTTGGCATGGCAGTGACCAGAAGGATCTGAAAAAGTGGAATTAAAATTTGGAAGGACATCAATTTTATCCTCCAGTAATGAAACAAATTTTGTCCAATCAGGTTTGGACAGGTTATATTTCAAAAGTGGAGGGGAAGTTTTTTCTAAATAAGTTTTATTGAGCAAAGATATGACTATAGGGTAGTGGTCACTACCATGCGTCAAGGTTGTGCATTCCCAGTGAGTCGATGCTGCCAACTCAACCGAACAAAATGTAAGGTCTACACAACTCTTTTGTTGTCCCGGAAGAGATCGTCGTGTTGAGCAACCGTTGTTTAAAATGCAGAGATCCAAGTCATCCAAAACATCAACTAGAGCCACACCAAAGGCATCACAGCGTTCAGACCCCCATCTATAATGGTGGCAGTTAAAGTCACCCATGACCAGTATTGGACCATGAACATTAGAAAAAATGTCTTTTAAAATTATCAAGAAATCATGGTGAGGATGTGCAATATAAATAGAAAACACTGTGATGCCCTCAACCCTCCCCGCAGCAATACTCATATCCCCCGTAAGTGAAGGCAAAGTAAAGGGCAAAAGTGGGACCCGGTTGTTGACTAAGAGAGCCGACCCTCCATAGCCATCGGATCTGTCACATCTTAAAATGTTGAAATGTGGCATACGAAAGCTAAGACTTGGAGTAAGCCAAGTCTCAGCTATAGAACAAGCCAATGGCTTGTACTTATTAAAAAGAGATATGAGGTCGTGCTTTTTATGCCACACGCTCCTCACATTCCACTGTAGGAATACTTGGCGAGACGCCATTTCTAATGTCTAAGAGAAGAGTTATAAGTTGGTCGGCAACGTTGGACGGTGATTGGGAATTAGAAGTAGAAGAAGAAATAATAATAGGTAAGAGTTTAATAAGAAGTTCGATAATAGAGGAGGTACTATTATTGGAAGAGACATTATTACTATTGAGAGCGCAGCCATTAGGCTGTGAAAGTTGAGGGGAACTAATTATCTGGTGATGAGCATCTATGTCATAAGATGGGGAAAGAGGTGCATGGGTCTTGGGTCTTAGAGTTACTGTCTTGCGATAAGACTGAGAAATCGGAGTTTTAGTAATGTTGGCATAGTTGCGGGAAACTATTGGGATGCATTTGTTAGCCTCAGCATAAGGAATAGATTTCTCAGCCATAACGGTCTTAATGGCTTTCTGTCTACCATGCTCGGGGCATGACCTGCTATTAGCAAAGTGATTACCCGAACACAGAATACAGAAGGCCTCGCCCTCAGAAATGGTGCAACCATCACCTGGGTGATCGTGGCCACATTTACTGCAGCGTGGTTTTGACCTGCATACATTTGCCACATGACCAAATCTACAACATTTTCGACATTGGATGGTGGGATATATGTATTGTTCAACGGGAAGGGATGTGTAACAACAGAAGACCCTTTTGGGTAAGACTTGTCCATCGAATGTGATCACACAAGTTTCAGTGGGTTTCCACTCGTTATCTCCGTCCTTCTGAACTTTTCTATTTATTCGACGAACTTTAAGAATTTGTCCGCAACCTGAAGGGACAGACAAATATGTAATTGCTTCATCTTCAGAAATGTCTGAGGGCACACCTGTAACTACTCCCATCCTTGTGATGTTGAATGTGGGGATAGAGGCAGTGTAACTGTACTTGGCTAGCAAAGTATTAACCAAGAAAGAGTTGGCATCCTGAGGGGAAACAAACTCTACTGAAACGCGGTTTCTACCAACTCTGTTAACTCCACCACGAACTATGTTCGCAATGTTGTGGGTCATTAAAAACTTACCGAAATTAACTGGGTGTAAAGTGGTACCTGAGTTAGATTGGGTCTCTAAACGGGAGACGTGGACGATATAAGGAGCCTTATCTACTGCCGAATATTTAACACGTCCAATTTGGCTTTTCATTTGTTTGTTTGGGGGGGTAGGTGTCAAAATATCTTCTTGACCGGGACGTTTACGGGATTGACTGTACTGGGATTGAGGGATTGATACATCCATCTCTGTAACACTACATACAACATCCGCGAATTGCGATAGTGGATTTGGGGAAAGAGGAGATGAAAGAATTGGAATGTCGGGGGGGTCAGGATCGGGGGGTTTATGTTTATCCATCTTGGATAAAAGAGATTAAAAAAGGACAATTACAATACAAACCTGTTTACGAACACAAGCACAACACACTTATATTAAAACAAGTCAAAAAAATTATCAACAATCACTAAAAACAGATAAAAACTCTAAACACACGTGCTAACCAAGAACACCGTGGCGAGAATCCTTCGTCTGTATTATTTTCTATGTATTACTGATGGGACTTATAAATCTCATGACAATCTAAGTCTTGATTTGACACCTATCAAAATATTTTTTGTGGAGTGAAGGGAAAAAAGCCCGGTTGCTTTATAAACCGATTTTCGAGACATTATATCGATACATCATTAAGAGTTTGTAATCGACACTTTTTGTCCCAGTTGGTTATTTTATTAATTTCTTTTAAGAATATTATTCCTTTTCGTATTATGTCATACCTTTGCATAATAATTTTTCGTGTGTCGGTTATTTTGTATTTAAACCCAACATTTTCCAGAATTGTTTTTAAAGCATCGTATAAGTTTGCAGACTTATATTGACATAATTTTCTTATTAAAATAAAGCTAAAAATATATGTGATCAGATTTTGTTTTAATACGTGTTCTGTTTTTACATTTAATAATACAATAATTATACGTTTCTCTCTTGTAATGATGAATGACGATGTAATTTTTGTGAAAAAATATCGATTCGGTCAAAAAACGGTTAAAACGGTCACAACACTACGGCAAAGAACCCAAAGACATGACATTGTAAAAATGTCCTGTCGGAATATTTTTCAACGAATAATTGGTGTTTTTTAATGTATTAGTTTTTTTCAATATAAAGTGAAACTTGGTGCTTACGAATGATCACATCATCAGCCTATTAATGTTCCCACTGCTGGGACACAGGCCTCCTCTCTGTGAGAGGGAGTGGGCCGTAATCTACCACGCGGGCCCAGTGCGGATTGGTAGATGTCACATATCTTCGAATTTTTGGTTCTAAGACATGCCGGTTTCCTCACGATGTTTTCCTTCACCGTTTTGAGAGCAGTGGTGATGAAATTATTTACACAAAGTAAAGCGCCTGCTTGGGTTCGAACTCACGACCAACAACTCGTAAGTCGAGGCCGATACCACTGGGCCACCACTGCTCGACGAATGATACTCATTGTTATAGTGTATGGATAACATAGTAATTAATTAAGATTAAGATTAATTGTTACGTCGACGTTCATATGTATAGTTATCGGAGCATGTATAATGAGAAACGTCAAATCGGGATTCTTAGATTGTCGCGAGATTTCATGTTTGGTCCCGTAGTGAAAATTGTTCATAATGATGAGTACAATGACCCCTTAAGAGGTTTGTAATGAATAAAAAATAAGGTTGTATAATAGCCAAACATGTGCTATGGTTCCTGTCGTTAACGTCACCTGTTGAGGGTTCATAGTTAGACAGATCAGCGATTCCAGCGCCGCAGAGCCATGTGCGTCAAGCGCGAGTTAATTCGGCCGTAAAAACCAAAAATACGCAGCCGCTGCAAAAAATTCAGCCGCTGTAAAAGCAAAGACCGAAGCTGGACGAGTTGAACCGATGACATCTGCGAGTACAAACCCTACGATACCCACAAAAACAGCTATTTATCATCCCTGGAGTGTAGGGCCACGAACCTAGCGGAAAGACGCTCGGACAAAACGATTGATACCTCCGAAGAAGGCTGGCAACCGGCCTGTAAAAAGCGTAATTCTAAACGGCTGTCACTGACAGTGGTAAAGAAGATGATGATCTCAAAACTGTGGAAAAGCTTAAATGTATTTAAAAAAACAAAACAAAACAAACAGTATATTTATTTATTTTCAAAATACAGTCTAAGAAAAATAAACAATTTATTACCCATCAATATGGGTAAAATTTCTTACCTCGCAATCTTTACGTAATGTCAAAGACTATTTATTTTGATATTTACTTTGTCGGTTGCTAGGCAACGGATCTTACGGGCACGTTCTGACGCGAGTGTAAGATTTTATACCTATCCCAAATAAAGTGCACAACCGCCGCTAAAGAAGTTTTCACTTCTAAAATACAAATAAATTTTATCGTCGAGTCTTTTGTATTCAACAAGCTTGGTTCTTTAAACAGTGAGTGAGTGAGTGTGGTGACACAACGGAGAAAAACGTGCTAAACTACGCCATGGGGTAGGTCGAAACTACAGAACGCCCTGCTATGATCCTAACATACTCCTTTTGCCTCGTTTACGTTCGTACATCTGGTCATACACGCACGCCAGTTGCGAGCATTATTTGGTCGAAAAACGAGATATAAAAGCTACAAGGCAGCTTTCGTGATTGCCTTTCCGGAGGGCATGCATGAGCGGATAAACACGCCGGGGGTGTGGCCCTCGGGTGTGAACTTGTCAGACTGGTTTCCGTTGCGTCCCCGCGGGCAGCGGAGGGGGGGACAAGCTCCGAAGTCCGAACCGAAACTCGCACCGGCCACACTCGGCCACAGTGCACGCGTAGTCGCCTCGCCGACGCGACGCCGCCCGGGTGCTCCTCTTCGAACACTACACGCGACAACGGACCAGCGATGAGAACTTACAGTGCAGGTATTCTAATCGTTATAGATTCCATTTGTAAAATTGCGGACCGGTGTGCTCAAATAGCGTGAATATAAACTGCAATTGATTGGGCAAGCCATTGCTGTCTAAAAATTCTAAGTATTTGTTAGATCTGATTTATCAAAACGTTAGAGGACTGCTCACGAAGTTAAGAACATTTTATAATAATACTAGCTTCTGCCCGCGTGGAATTCCGTGTTCCCCTGTCCCAACTAGATAATATGAGCGCCGATGGTCAATCTGTCGGCGGCGTGGCCTTCATATAACTACCATCATTAAAAAAAAAACAACGGGTGGCGTGCCGGCAGAAGTGAAAACTTGAACATTAATGTTGTGCATTTTTGAATATTTTGGAACGGTTAGGGAATAATATCGCACGAATTGCTTTATAATTTATGTGGTTAAATACAATATTCATTATTAGTAGTAGTATATTTATTTATTGCACGACTTAGAGTGTGCTCTACGATCGAAAAATATTTTTTGGCTCATTTCTGCAACTGTTTTTATTGTTACACTCCTGGTAGTACACAGAACCTACTTAATTTGTATACCATTGTATAGAGGATTAAATGGAGATTAATACTGTATTTTTTACCAATTGATTTAATGCAGCAGAAATAAAAAAACATCGAAATAGTACAAAAAAAAATCCTGTCCGTCAATTTATGAAACTTGAAAACATTGTAGCTTGCGATAAAATCGATTAATTGACTCAATTTTTTAGGGTTCCGTACCCGAAGGGTGACAAACGGAACCCTATTCATAAGCCTCCGCTGTCCGTCTGTCTGTCAGCGAGCTCTATCTCATGAACCGTAATAAGTAGGCAGTTGAAAATTTCACAGATTGAGCATTTCTATTGCCGCAAGAGCAACAAATAATAAAATTAAAATATAAAGGGGGGTCGCGATACAATAAAATTAAATTTTGAAAAAAAAATAATCTGACCCTGGCATGTGGGGTATCATTTTCTAGAGCTCATCAAGTATGCATGTCATTATGTTATGATTAAATATGTTAAGCTACTATTATATTACCACTGTACGAACTTTTGTAACCATATTTATCTGCAAATAAATCTTTGACTTTGACTTTGAATCTCAACGGAGAGTGGCCTTCGGCGCGGGAGATATTATAGTGCACAAGTGTGTGCGCAGACACGAGTGCACTCTCTCTTCCCTCACTCTCATAGTCCGATGGGATGTGTAAAAATAATAAGTAAGAAATAATAGATTTCTGAATGACTATCAAAAATAACGTAAATAAATACCTGTATTGACCCGTGCGTTTGCACTGGCGAAACATCACGACAAAACATGTCATGTTGAAATCTCTAGTTCCTGTCAAACATTGTATGAAAAATTGACATAAAATAGAGATTCCAACATGTCTTGTTGTGAATGTTTCGCCAGTGCAAACGCACAGTTATAATTAAAATTTGGCGTACTACTTACATTCTATTTTGTACAATATAGTCTGATGTAGCAAGAGAAATCCTTTTATTTATAAGTAACTAGCTTTACCCCGCCTGGCTTCGCACGGTTAGCACTAAGTACTTATCTACAGCGCATCTACCTTTTCTAATTACCTATTTCTACCTAATTACCTAACCTACCTACCTACCCTACCCTTCTTACCAGGATAGGTAGGTACCTAACCTACCCTACCTACCATAAATATCTACCTGCTTACATATCATATATACCTATTTATACCTACTAATACTATGTTAGTAGCAAATAAATAACTTTGACTTTAGTTAATGCATGTTACTGGATAAAGTTAACTTAATATTTTTCTCTTAAAATAAATGAAATATACTCCTACACCTATATTTTAACACAACAACATTTTTTCATTAAAATTAGACAATTTCTTTACAAATCTTTGTTTTTTTATAGCGCCTCTGTTGTTACCTTTACGAAAGTATTACAAAAAATCATAGTGTTAAATCTTGTACGACATGGTATGGAACCCTTCGTGTGCGAGTCCGGAGTCCGACTTGCACTTGACAGATTTTATTTTTAATACATTGGTTTCTGCCAGAGAAGGAACCTATTGAAAATGGCTCATTTATTCAAAGTAGTTTAATTATAATTAATAAAATACTAACTAAAATATAATATCTTTATCTAAATATTTCCAACCTTGACGTGTTGCCTAGCAACCCACAACGTAAATATCTAAATAAATAGTCTTTGACATTACGTAAGGATTGCGAGGTTAGAAATTTACCCATATTGATGGGTAAAACAGCAGTCAAAACATACTTCATGAAAAGTGATAAATTGTTAATTTTTGTTAGAAACTATGTTTTGAATTTCTTTTTCGTTTATGAATGTGTGTTATGAGGCGTGCACTTTTGGAATTTCCAAACTATTTTCAAAATAGTTTGGAAAATCCAAAAGTGCACGCCTCATACTTATCACTCATTCATAAACGAAAAAGAAATTCAAAACATAGTTTAAAAATGAACAATTTATCACTTTTCATGAAGTCGTAATGTCAACGACTGACAAAGATATTTACTTGGCGGTTGCTAGGCAACTTACTCAAAGGTTGGAAATATTTAGTTAAAGATATTATATTTTAGTTAGTATTTTATTAATTATAATTAAACTACTTTGAATAAAAGAGCCATTTTCAATAGGGTTCCTTCTATGGCTGAAACGAAAATATAAAAAAAAAAATTGACTCAATTAACTGATTTTATCGCAAGCTACAATGTTTTCAGGGTTCATAAATTGACGGACATGAATTTTTTTTCAACTATTTTATGCTTTTTCCATTTCTGCTGCATTAAAACAATTGTTAAAAAGTACAGTATTAATCTCCATTTAATCATCTATACAATCGTATATAAATTAAGTAGGTTCTGTGTACTAGCAGGAGTGTAACAATAAACACAGTTACAGAAATGGGGCAAAAAAAAATTTGCGATCGTAGATCACACTCTAATGCTGTACAGAGCATTACGAGTCGTGCAATATAGTCTTAACAAAAATAAACAATTTATTTAAACACTTTTCATGAAGTATGTTTTGACTGCTTTTTATTTACCAATATGGGTAAAATTTCTTACTTCGCAATCTTTACGTAATGTCAAAGACTATTTATTTTGATATTTACTTAGTCGGTTGCTAGGCAACGGATCTTACGGTCACGTCCTGACGCGAGTTTAAAATATTTACCCATCCCAAAAAAAGTGCACAACGCCGCTAAAGAAGTTTTCACTTCAAAAAAACAATTATTTACGTACAATTAAGATTTATTATAATTTTGCCGTGACAAACTCCCAACCGACGATATCGCATCGCTCGCCTGAGCTTCTACTTCGTTTTCCCTTAGCGTTCTTTCTGATTTTTTTGTTTTTGCTCGGCTCTTAATGGTCCTAGCGTTATGTTAAATAGCCTGTAGCCTTCCTCAAGAATTGGGCTATAAAATGCAAAAAAAAAAACAAATCCAACTGGTACTGCCAAAGATTAGCGCGTTCATGCAAACAAAAAAAAAACTAACTCATAAAGATAAAGAAATTTGATTTGCTCTTTAGCTTTATTATTACTAATATATATATATCTATACTAATATTATAAAGCTGAAGAGTTTGTTTGTTTGTTTGTTTACTTGATGTTGTTGTTGTATGATGATTAGACTGTGGGGAAACGTTGCCTGATAATGCGAACTAAAACCTCCGCCCATTGAAAACGTTTGTGCGACAGTACGAGTATATCGTTTTTTCAAATAAATGACAACCGACTTCCAAAAAAAACACTTCAAAGTGAATGAACTTTAATTTCGGAAGTCAGTGCCTTTGGTTTAGAATTTTCGTTTTTTGCCACCGTCTTCCGAAATTTAAAGTTACTATTCACTTTGTTTGAGTGCAGTGGTGGCCCAGTGGTATCGGCCTCGACTTACGGTCGTGGATTCGAACCCGAGCAGGCGCTTTACTTCGTGTCAGTAATTTCATCACCACTGCTCTCAAAACGGTGAAGGAAAACATCGTGAGGAAACCGGCATGTCTTAGAACTAAAAATTCGAAGATATGTGACATCTACCAACCCGCACTGGGCCCGCGTGTTACATTACGGCCCACTCCCTCTCACAGAGAGGAGGCCTGTGTCCCAGCAGTGGGAACATTAATAGGCTGATGATGTGATTCACTTTGTTGTTTTTTTTTGGAAGTCGGTTGTTATTTGGTGGTGTTATTTTTTTGTAAAAAGTTTTATTTTGCACTTTTTACTTGAGGTACCTACCCCTACCACTACCTGCTATGTAAATATGTAGCAGTGACGGGAACTTATAAATCGCATGATCCCCATAGACTAAGTGGAAAAAATACGTATTATTGAAGTTAACTCAAGCAAAGTTAATAAAATTTATATGGGACCACCTCGAGAGTTTACCTTTTCAAACAAAAAAAGAATTTTTTAAATCGGACCTTAATTGACGGAGGAATCAGTGACATACATAAAAACAACGGGTTGCACTCCGGGAGTGCCGGCAGAAGTGACAACTTGAACATTAACGTTGTGCATTTTTTTATATTTTGGAATGGTTAGGTTATTTATCAGTATAAAAGTACTATAATTTATGTGGTTAAATACAATATTCATTAGTAGTAGTAGTATATTTATTTATTTTCAAAATATAGTCTAACAAAAATAAACAATTTATTTAAACACTTTTCATGATGTATTGACTGCTTTTTTTTACCCATCAATAAGGGTAAAACCTCGCAATCTTTACGTAATGTCAAAGATTATTTATTTTTATATTTAATGTCGGTTGCTAGGCAACGGATCTTACGGTCACGTCCTGACGCGAGTTTAAGTTTTCACTTCAAAAATTAAAACAATACTAATTTTAACAATATTAATTTCTAAGGTGTATTACTAACAAAAATGGTTCCCATGTTGTCCCGAATAAAATAAATTTTATTTTTTTATTTTTAATACAACTCATGCCAAAAACAACGGGTTGCACTCCCGGAGTGCAAGTTGTTTTTTTTATTTTGTTATCTGTATTATGTGTTTCACGAACTGTGTCCAAATAAAGGTTAGGTATTCTTCTATTCTCCTTCTTTCTATTTGCCGACGATCTGAAGTTGTTCTTTGTTCCAGAAATCGCCGTGACTGCAGGAGATCGACTAGAATTTTACACAAACGGAATCAAAACGGACACTGTTCGTTTTAATTCCCATAACCTCACAGCGTTAGCTTACGATGAAGTTCACAACATGCTGCTGTACGTCGACAAACAGAGAGAAAACGACGCTATATGTGGTTATAACATATCTTCCGTGGAATACAAATGCTACATCGGGAGAAGTGGTGGAAACATTCAGGGTTTGGCCTTCGATCCCATTACTGAAATACTTTTCTTCACCGACACAAAGGAAATAACCATTAATTGGATTTCTTTGAAACTTGGAACTGAGAACAATGCTAACGGTAATCTGTTAATAAAGATGGCGGCAGGGATCCCCACTGATATTGCCGTGGACAGCTGTAGAGGGTACGTTATCAACAATAGTTTGTTCATACCTCTACCTAAATTGCCGTCAAGCACCGGGCGCCTTCGGACGGACGGACGGCGCGATAAGATTATGCCAGCGCTCACAAAAATTGCTCTCCTGCTCTTTCTATTGGCTGTAGGCACACAATGTAAACTGTGTAGTGTTCTTGAATAAACAGAGCATCATATTATGTATAAACAATGCTCGTAGGACGAGAATCGTATTTGAAGGCAGAGGGTCCGACATCTTAAATGAAAGTAACAAATATAGCAGAAATCATCTTCAATCAAGTTATATTTCCGATGATTTTATTCTAATTCGACGACGTCAATGACGGCGTCATATTGTAAACAGCACGTGCAGCGGGCCGAGTAACGCAGGTGCAATGCGTCACTAAGGCCTCCCTACTTTCACCACTACTCGAGCCGCTCTACATAAGCAAGCGCGCAGCGAGGAGGGGATCCCCCTGGCTGGAGGCTTTGCGTTTCTTTTAGGAGCTTAAGGCAGCCACAGGAAAGTCCGGTTAAGCAGCGAGTACCTTAGTGGTAACCTGCGAGATGCCCTAGTCAAAAAAAAAAAAAAAAAAAGAGGAGGGGATCATTCTTGTCGCAGGCTCGGCCCGGTGGTGCACATGTTGTAGCGTTTAGATACTGAATTAATTGTAGTCTGATTTACAATAAAATCATTGGAAATATAATTTGAATTAGTGTGTTAATACACTATGGGAATAAAAGATGATTTTTGCTATATTTCTTACTTTCATTTAAGATGTCGGACCCTCTGCCTTCATATTTATAAACAAAATGTTATTATCAGATACGGGGGGAAAAACGTTTGTTCCTGTTTCATGTGAAATACAGTACGGAGCGCGCACGCGCGACTATGACGTTTTACCTGCGATTGCGAGAACTGTCAGTTTCAACATTTTTTTCAAATGTTGCCTATTGATATTTTTGCATTTAAATGATTTAGTTGACGAGAATATCCTCCAAGCCATAGAGTAAAACTGCCTACAGACCATATTACCCCGTATTTAGAGTACCTACAAATAGAGATTGAAGCTGCATGAATCGACCGTCGCTCTTGAGCGACATTGATTTTCGTCTAACCCCCTTACTAATAAACGTTGTATATCGCCTGTATAGTTACACAACGCTTTGTCTTCTTCTTTGAAATGTCAAATTACTGACGACTGAAAGAGAGAAATCGTTGTGTAACTATACAGGCGATATACAACGTTTATTAGCAAGGGGGTTAGGTATAATCTATATTTTCGTCGCTCCGGTTAGACAAACGTCAACGAGAGGATTTTCACATAATATTTTCTTTTTCGTGATAAGCAATTGTGTTTTTTAATTTACAGATATATTTACTGGATCAACACGAACCTTCCGACGTCTACAATAGAGAGAGCGCGATTTAATGGCTCTGACAGAGAAGTGGTTATCAAAGCTTCATACAATAGGGACTTACACAGCTTGGCTATTGGCCAACAAACACAGAAAATATACTGGATAATGCCTGAAACTGATACAACAAACCATATTTGTCGTGCAGATTTAAATGGAGGAAATAAAACATCATTAATTGATTATTCCCTTTATGATAAAGGAAAGTTAACTCATCCAAATGCATTCACAATTTCAAAAGAATTCCTCTTCATGGTGAACTGGTGCTCAACCTGCGGTCTGAGAGGCGTTTGGAAATTTCCGAAGCCTACAATACAAACTAGAGATTACAGCAGCTATTTTAAGGTTGATACGGAAAGCCTTATCGGTATAGCCGCCAAGAACAAAATCAGCGAACAGATTCAGGGAGTTCAGGATTGCATAGGGCTAATAGGTCTGGTACCAAATAATAGTCATTTGGTACCAGATTTGTCAGCGCCTATGACCAACAACTCATTCAAAATTGCTAAAGAGTATATAGAGCCTTTTTGTGATCATGGTATTAAAGTAAATGGACTATTTTTTTGCAAATGCACACCTGGGTACACCGGTAAGCGATGCGATGTTTCAGTTTGCGAGAACTATTGCTTGCAAGGTATCTGCAGTTTCAATCAAGAGGGACTTCCCAAATGCAGGTAAAAAATATTCTTCTTTTATAAAAAATAAATATTCTCCTTATTTAATTAGGTTACCCCATTTCACATTTTCATCATTTCAGATGTAATGCCGGCTATTCCGGGGAAAGGTGTGAAGTCAACGCGTGTCATGGGTTCTGTTTGAACAACGGTACCTGCTCCTTGAATGCGGACAGTGCGCCAGTCTGTCAGTGCAAAGGAGATTATCTAGGTGATAGATGCGATATTTCAGTTTGCGAGAACTATTGCTTGCAAGGTAAATGCAGTTTCAATGAAGAGGGACTTCCCAAATGCAGGTAAAAAATATTCTTCTTTTACTGATGGTCTCCTTATTTAATTAGGTTACCCCATTTCACATTTTCATCATTTCAGATGTAATGCCGGCTATTCCGGGGAAAGGTGTGAAGTCAACGCGTGTCATAGGTACTGTTCAAACAACGGTACCTGCTCCTTGAATGCGGACAGTGAGCCATTCTGTCAGTGCAAAGGAAATTATCTAGGTGATAGATGCGATATTTCAGTTTGCGAGAACTATTGCTTGCAAGGTAAATGCAGTTTCAATGAAGAAGGACTTCCTAAATGCAGGTAAAAAATATTCTTCTTTTACTGATGGTGTCCTTATTTAATTAGGTTACCCCATTTCACATTTTCATCATTTCAGATGTAATGCCGGCTATTCCGGGGAAAGGTGTGAAGTCAACGCGTGTCATGGATACTGTTTGAACAACGGTACCTGCTCCTTGAATGAGGAGGATGAGCCATTCTGTCAATGCAAAGACTATTATGCAGGTGATAGATGCGAGGTATCAGACTGTCTGAACTATTGTCTCCAAGGTGACTGCAGTTTCAATGAAGAGGGTATTCCTGAATGCAGGTAAATAATAAAAAATAAATAAAAATAAAAATCATTTATTTCGAGTGACATAGACTCATATTAGAAAAGACACATTTACACATAAAATAACATAAAAAATGAAATACAATTAAAATTAAATTAAATTCAGTTATGTACATAGTTATATAAAAATAATAATAATAAAAAATAATAATTAATAAAAATCAAGCACCCGTAATATGCCTGCTACAACAATGCCCAACGTAGGGGCAATCCAGTCGCTGAGCAATCATGTCCAGGACAGTGTTGGAGCTAGCCCGCACCCTGCGCACCAAGGACGCGCACCGCTTGCGCATGGTGGCGTGGAAACAGTCGGTGCGCGCTTCCGCAAACATGCCCGAGGCGCTGCAGAAGCGGGGCAGCCCCAACACTGCCCTGAACGCGTTGTTGTATTGAACACGAATGGCACTGTAAGCAACTTGTGAGTATGATGCCCATAGGCTGCACGTGTATAGGGAGGTGCAGAAAGCTTTGAAAAGTGTTATTTTAACCTGATTTGAACACCGTGCAAACCTACGGGCTATCATATTTGCTCTCTTAGACAGTGCCCTCCGCTCCCGCTCAATGTCGATATGGTCTTTCAGATCGGCTGTTACCCAGTGCCCCAAGTAAAACATATTTTGTATTTTCTATTGACTATCTCGTTTATTTTAGTTATACTTTTACAGAGCAGTGATGGCCTAGAGGTAACGGCCGCGACTTACGAGTTGTTGGTCGTAGGTTCGTACCCTGACAGGCGCTTTACTTTGTGTAAATTATTTTATCACCACTGCTCCCAAAACGGTGAAAGAAAACATCGTGAGGAAACCAGGATATCCTAGAACCAAAAAAGCGAATATATGGGACATTCACCCGCACTGGGCCAGCGTGGTGGATTACAGCCCACTCCTTCTCAGTGAGAGGAGGCCTGTGTCTCAGCAGTGGGAACATTAAAAGCTGATTTTGCATTATGCATTCTTATTTTCATTGTTTCAGATGTCATGCCGGCTATTCCGGGGAAAGGTGTGAAGTCAACGTGTGTCATGGGTATTGTTTGAACAACGGAACTTGCTCCTTGAATGAGGAAGATGAGCCATTTTGTCAATGCATAGACGACTATGCAGGCGATAGATGCGATTTTCCAGTCTGTCTGAACAACGGTGACTGTTCTCTAAACGAGGAGAGTTCAAGATGTAAAACTGACAAAAAGAACACTTTATCAATTACCCCTACATATAAAACAGTAAAAAGAAACATAACCTTGGCTGATTTATTGACAAATTGGCGAAATCCTGTCACATCAATCGTTATTATTGAAGTAGAATCTAATTAATGTATGCAATTAAGGACCGGATACGAAACGCGATACTGCGTTCTAAAGATACAAATCGCTGACGTCAAACAAAAAGCAGTCAAGCTATATACATATGGGACTGGGCTGGATACATTTGTCCCATGTCGGATGCATTGTCGGCTAAGACTACCACAGCAGTGTTCAGGGTTCCTGAACACGTTGAACGGCATAGCGGAAGACCTCAATTAATTACATTTATATTTACTTAATTATTTTAAAGCTGCTACTTTTAATATTGTATTTAATTATTGTGCCCGAAAGGGTCCATGAGAACTTTGTAACTATTTGGACTTGCCCGCACTGCGATAAAAAATGGAGCGAAATATTTATTGAACCTGTATAAAGTTAAGATTTTTATTACATTATTACTAATACACTACCATACTTAAAAATAATTTTCTTATAATCTAAGCGTAAAAACCTGCTACTTGTAACTGTAAGGAATTAATAAAAAGCTTTTATATTTTTTATTTTATTTTATTTTTTTATTTGTAACGTCTGGTGCACTCGACAGCGGTTTTTGGGAAATACAACGTGAAATTTGAATCACAGTTTTGCTAGAACAAACATTGTTCAGACCATGGTCTACTACCATTCTATAACAATCAATTTAAAAAAAAACGTCAATGGTATTTGAAAAAACACAAAAAAAGACTGATTTATTTATTAAAATTTCGGCCCGCATTGGCCGGACATCCTTGTAGTCCACGTGGACTCATCATAACTCTTTTGAATGCCATTTTGCTACCGCGATGAGTCCTTAGATGTTACGGTTAATGTTTGAACACGTTTGAGCAACATAAGACTTATTTGAGAACGCCTAGTTTAGTTTGTTTTAATAACATATTGGATGCTATAGAATGATAGTAGACCATGGTCTGAACAACGTTTGTTCTAGCAAAACTGTGATTCAAATTTCACGTTGTATAGCCCGAAAAAGCAAATATCGCTGTTGAGGAGGGGTTATTAGGCTGCCTGTCCACTGGAGCGGAGATTAGAGGAGCGGAGATGTGCCAATATTAACCAATAGAATTTAAACGTCGCTCCAGAGGTGCGATTCTATTAGTTAATATTGGCACATCTCCGCTCCTCTCCTCTCCTCCGCCCCAGTGGACAGGCATCCTTAGAGGAGTATTTAAGGAAGTCCGTCTCTCCTTAATACAGATTACTCAGTGATCTAGTTAGGAGAACAGCGATTGACCCAACAATACATTGTACCTACACAATGTTGTAAAACCACTAAAATAATGCATACAAAAATAAGTCTCGCAGGTCTAGTGCAGAATATAGCCCGAAATACACAAATATCGCGGTTGAGGAGGGGTTTACGTATTAGAGGAGTATTTAAGAGGGTTTATTCTGAAAGTTGGCAACGTCGCAAATAGATGTCAAATATTTCGCTGTTTTGATTAATTTGATAATATTTCTGAATGGAAATAGATTGAGCGCCTTATCTTACTTAAGAGGGTGCATCCTAAAAGTTGGCAACGTCGTAAATAGCTGTCAAATATTTACCTGTTCCGATTAATTTGGAAATAATACTGTATGGAAATAAGAAATGTGGCTAACTAATTGACTAGAATATTAATAATGAATTGCAATTATAACATTGAATTTGATGTTGTACCCGTTTTAGGTGAAAAAAAGGCATTTGGAAAGTTTCCAAATACTTTTTTTACATCTAAAACGAACTATTCGGTGTTACGATATTATTTATTGCATTTCATAATCAATATTCTAGTTCGCTAGTTAGCCACATTTTTTATTTCCATACAGAAATATTATCAAATTAATCAAAACAGCGAAATATTTGACATCCATTTGCGACGTTGCCAACTTTCAGAATAAACCCTCTTAATCTAATCCGGCGCCGTACTTCGCGACGGCAACACGCGTTGAAAGTTCCGGCTAGTTTAGACAACATGTGCGTTCACATGAGATTGCAATAGCGAGATGAGTCGCCACCTAAGCCGCGGCCAGCTATTTCCCCGCGCACTATAATTTATAAGTTTTATGCCCTGGCTGGAGGCCTTAAGGTGGAACTAGTCGCGGGCTCGAACTCAATGGTGGGCATGGCCAAAAACCACGCTGTCTCACCTGGCATCGTATCCGACAGAGATAGTATCAGTGATGAGCAGTTAGAAGCTGGTCTACATGGACAACGTATAGTTCGCATGCACAGAAACACCGTACCGAGCATTTTTTGTAAAACAAGCGCGTCAAAAATTACGAAAAGGCCTTTGGAAAAAAGGTTTTTCTGAAAAAACCACTGCATAAATCAATTACAAATAAAATTTATTGAAATTTTCGATAATTTTTCTGTGTCGGTACGGATTTTGTTTTCGAGATTTCACACTTCTTGTATTATTTATTTACGCCCAAAGTTGCGTTAACATTAGCAAGAAAAACGAATCTTTGTTGGCTTATAACTTTTTAATGGCTTTTTATTTTACTATTCTGCGTCCGTGCAGACAAAATTAATAATGAGACGTAACGATATCATGTTAAACTTTGAATTTACGATGTCAAACAGTGGAGTAAAACCCCTCCGAAGTTTGTATGGAAAAAATAATATCAAATTGTTTCACCTTAATTTATTGAGCAGCCGACCCGTCCGTTGTCGAACCGTCCGGTTAAGCAGCCGACAACCGCCTAGTTTGGCCTGCGAGAAGCTATTCACAAAAAAAAAAACAAAAACATCTAGTGGTTGCAAGCGCCACAGCTGAGCATGAGATCCTGGGTTTGATTCCCAGGTTGGGAAAAGCGTTATTGGGTTTTGGAACGAAGTTCCCTTTCGCGCGTTGCGAAAGGGGGCTAGACGGAAAAAAATGGGACCAAAAGTTGTAACGACACTTTCTATTTTTTTTATTATAACGCCATCTGTGAGCGACCACAGGTACTAATTAGTGGCATGCCTTTGTGAGGTTTATTTTTTTATTATAACGCCATCTGTGAGCGACCACAGGTATTAATTAGTGGCATGCCGTTGTGAGGTTCATTCCATAACTTCGTTCCATCCGGGTGTCCCTTGACACCTCTCAGCTTTTTTGTTTATTTATATATGGATATTTAATTGACTCAGGCGGTGCAGAAATCCATTATAAAAAAATAGAATACGCGACGTATATTTAGTAACCTAATCCGCTTAACTGTTCTTAAAGAGTCATAAAGAACCCTCTAAGAAATCAACACATTTTTAAAACGTTTCTAACAGTTCTTGTTCTTTTTAGTACAACATTGTGTTCGGAACGAAAAGGAAATCAGGTTTATTCCGCTAGACGCAGGCGCGCACTGTGCGTGCGCCGACAAGCATGTAGTTGTTTAGTTAAATTGTACCTTATCTTCATTTCATTACATCATTGATTTCAATGCGCTTGCCGCTTACGTATTGATTAGCGTTGCGTTTCCTATCGATCAAACCAAAAATGTTTAAAAACGTTTTATTTACCGCGAACGATTAAAATTTTGTTGTTCTCCAAAAACGTTTTAATAACGCTCCGATCGAACGTAACCGTTACAATTAGTTGTTTAGGTTTTTAAAACGAAACCGTTTCGAAAAATATACCGGTATCCGAGCTCTGGTTTAGATAGAGACTGCCACAGGTAAGAGTGAAGAAGTCGAGGAAGCTACAATGTTGCCAAAGTCACAAAAGTCATAAAGTTACACAAAAACTGAGAAAGTCAAAGGAAATCATTATAGTAGCCCAGAAGTCGAGAAACTCATAAAAGTCACAAAAGTCGAGAAAGTCGAAAAGGTCTTAAATCCAAATACATTCACGGGAAAATTAAGATTGTTGATTTATTGAAGTGAAACCGAACCCCCCGTACCGTCCGAATAGACCCCAAATGGACGGGGGCAGAGTTATCAGATGCAACTATATTTTGATGGAAATGCGGTTGTTTTGAAGTTTTATACCCTATTGAAATAATAAAATAAACTTGCCACCCTTTAACACCGTTTCGCAGATAATATAATACTACGTACAGATTCCCAATCCCATACAAAGAAATGACACCTCCCTAGTCGGGCTATTGACTGGCTAAATGTGCTAAAGTAATGACAAACTGAGTAAAACGCCATCTATTGCAAAGAGCCCTAAACAAAAAGGTTTGATATTTTTTTGTTGATTTATGAGTTACAATAGATAAATCAGCATTAAACAAGGAAGTTTTGATTTTTACTAATCTTACTTCAGCCAAAATCTTCCGTTTATCGCTTTTTAGTGACTTTTAATTTCATAATTGTAACCTATGCTGCCATCTATGATCTTTTTTCAAGACTAATTATAATTTGTTCGAATTGAGACCCCATGACCGTTATAATTGAAATAATGTCTTACGCTGTATAAAATTAAGATTAACTAACCTTTATTCCCGCTAATATTGAGCACCGACAGATTTGTGAGCTCGTGTATAGCTGGCGGTATACCTCGCAGCAGGTTGCACGACACGTCCAGCATTGACAGCAGGGGGAAAAGGAGACGACCCTTGAGGGAGGAGCCTGAGTTCTGGAAGAGAATGGTGGGATTTAGCTCAGTGCTAGCTAAACAAGACTCTTGACAGAGGAGCTTGTGGCTAAGTAATAACAGCCGCACGGGTCGAGTTACGCTTGCCGGGGTGGGTGATCACCTTTACATACCGAGACTCCGTGCCTCGGAAAGCACGTTAAGCCGTTGGTCCCGGCTGTCATTCGCGGATCTTTGATAGTTACGGGTCGTCAGCGACCGAAAGTCTGACAACCAGTCTTACCAAGGGGTAGTCTTACCCAGTTGCTGGGTTTTGGAGGTCAGATAGGCAGTCGTTTCATGTAAAATACTGGTATTCAGCTGTATCCGTTTAAACTGGAAACGCAGATTGATTTGAGCTAGACAATACTCATTATTTTTCTGTCCTCGTCCCTTGGTACGTGGGGTTGGCGCACCCCGTTCCCTTCTTCCACTCTCCCCTGTCAACCGCTACGCTATAATTCACTCCCTTCTCTTTCATATAGACGGCACGGTTGGCGCAGTGGTTAAGCGATTGACTGCTGCGCTGTGTGTCGCGGGTTCGAATCCCGCACGGAACAAATATTTGTATGACCTACAAGTAGTTGTTCCTGGTCTGGCTGTTTGTGTATGTGAATTTGAATGTTTGTAAACGCACCCACGATACAGGAGAAGTTCCTAGTGTGGGGCAATATTTTCTTTAAAAAAATATAATTCCTCACACATTCCATCCATCGTTTCTTTGGTCTTTCCCTACTCTTATAGCAAATATTCAATACAATAGTATGTGATATCATTGTATACGTACCCATTCATCATCTTCTTCGTTCGTTTCATCTTGTGCAGCCGATGATAGGCCGTCATCATCTGTAGTCAGTTGGATGCGAGTTAGAAGATTGTTCGCTAGGATCTGAAAGAAAATATTTCTCATTATATACCTACATATCTAATTTCAAATATTTTTTAGTGCCTTTTCTAGACAGGATATTAATTCAGATTTGTTACAGTTGTAATGGTTTTGGACTCACCAGGGTCCTCAATCCCTCAAGCCTCAGAAGTCTCCTAGCAAGACAGGCAGCAATAAGCAGCTATGGCCTGACAGAGCCTCCAGAGCTTCGCCAGGAGTTAGAAAACTTGCCACGGTCCTCAGCGCTGCAAGCCTCAGATGTCTTATAGCAGGACAAGCAGCACTGCGCAGCTGTGACCTGACAGAGCCTGTAGCTATTCGCCAGGAGTTGGAACACTCACCAGGGTCCTCAGTCCTTCAAGCCTAAGATGTCTTCTAGCAGGACAGGCAGCACTAAGGAGCTGTGACCTGACAGACCCTCCAGACCTTGGTCTGGAGCGCACGTTGTTGTTTCCCGAGGAGTTGGGGCAGTAGCAGGCGAGGGGGTCACCTTCTGTGGAGCCGAAGCTTTCTACCTGTAGCAGAAGAGAAGAGCAGTTTAGAAATGGAAATAGTTTGGAAAATCCAAAAGTGCACGCCGCATAACACTCATTCTTAATGAAAAAAAATATAGTTTATAAACAAAAATTAACGCCGCCCGAGAACAAATATTTTGTCCCCGAGTGATACACACTATTTTTCATCACTACCTATGAGCAAAATAAAACGCTACGAGTACCCTACCTACTCGAAACTTTTTTTACATTAAACCTTCACGGATTTTTTCGGATTTAGCCGGTTCGATTCCCGAGTGTCGCGAGCGAATTTTCGAATTCGTTTCAGATATCCCATACATATTTTAAAATTCTGAGACCGCTATGAACTAAACCACATTTTAAGAGATGTTATTTTTAATGTACAATAGTTCTACCCACGAGCTCAAAAAAGTGTCGTCGCGCATTTTATGAAAAACTTGTTTCGGAATTTTGGCTTTACATAAATAATTAAGAAAAAATTGCAAAAAGCGAGGCCGCTATGAACTATACTAATAACTATTCCCTACCACTCAATAAGTCATATAGTTGTCGAAGTATTTCAGTTACTCAGAATAAGAACGCCAAAGTTGCTCATTTATCGCAAAAATCACCGTCGAAATCAGTCGAAATGTAAAAGGGCTATATGGGCTCTTAAGATGGAACTAGTCGCGGGCTCGAACTCACTGGTGGGCATGGCCAAAAACCACGCTGTCTGACCTGGCATCGTGTCCGACAGAGATAGTATCAGTGATGAGCAGTTAGAAGCTGGTCTACATGGACAACGTATAGTTCACACGCACAGAAACTCCGTTCCGAACAATTTTAGTGAAAAGAGCGCGTAAAAAATTACGAAAAGTTCTTTGGAAAATCAAGTTTTATGAAAAAACCGCTGCATAAATCAATTACAAATAAAGTTTATTGAAATTTTCGATAATTGAGCTGTGTCGGTACGGCTTTTGTTTTGGAGATTTCACACGCCTTACATTATTTATTTACGCCCGAAGTTGCGTTAAAATTAGCAAGAAAAACGAATCTTTGTTGGCTCCTAACTCTTTAATGGCGTATTATTTTATTATTCTGTGTCCGTACAGACAAAATTAACATTGAGACAAAACGATATCATATTTAACTTTGAATGTACAATATCAAACAGTGGAGTAAAACCGCCCCGGTATGGAAAAATTATCAACTAGTGCCACCTTAAAGAAAATTTTCGTGAGACACATGATAGACTGGCAAATTGCTGTTAAATTAACTTGCATGATCCTTTATTTTTGTCTACTTACTTGTGGTAAACTCGGCCAGCATGTGATCTCGTTGTGACTGAGATCCAACTGACGTAGACTTGTAGGATATGACGTCACGTACGACATAGATCTGTAGAACAAAGATAATACTGTGTTTACAAGACACTTGGCCAACATGAGCCATGGTATACAAGACATTGGGCCAAAATGGACCATCTCGTACAAGTTTTTATTTCGAAGATTTATGGTATTCAAAACCTTGGACCAATGTAGTCCATCGTGTACATGATAATTTGCTAACATGGTCCATTATATACAAGCCACTGGGCCAATAAAGGCCATCGACGAACAACTCACATGGCCAAAATGGACCGTCTCTTACAAGTTACTGGGCCAGCATGGCCATCGTGTAATTCAGGTCGCACAGCGCTAATTACATTCAGTTACATTCACCTAGAAGTTGCCTCTCTTTCTATCGCGTAACTCTTATATCTTCTGACTACGTTACGCCCACTGAATTGGACAAGTCGGGCCCGCCGCGTACCTACTTGTAGTTTCATATCATATCTAAAAAGCGGAGTAAGCCATCTGTATACATCTGTGGCCAAATTCAGTCTAGTTAGGTTAGGAGTGCTGCAGGCCAGCGCACAAGACACGCAGGTGAACTGATTATGTGCTAAATTCAGGGTTGAGGGGGTCTCATCACTTGACCAACATGGTCCATCATGTACAAGACATTTAGCCAACATGGTCCATCGTGTACCAGAAATTTGGCAATCATGGTCCATCACAATGATTTCATTACGATGTTTTCCTTCACCGTTGTAAGAGCAGTGTAAAATATGTCTAAGAAGTCTAACCTGAGTGAATTAAAAGCCATATTCAGTCTAGTCAGGTTAGGAGCCCTGCAGGCCAGCGCACAAGTCACGCAGGTGAACTGATCGTGTGCTAAGTTCAGGGTTGAGGGGGTGTCGTCACTTGGCCAACATGGTCCATCATGTACAAGACATTTGGCCAACATGGTCCATCACAATGATTTCTTTACGAAGTTTTCCTTCACCGTTTTAAGAGTAGTGTATGTCTTAGAAGTCTTACCTGAGTGAATTATAAGCCATATTCAGCCTGGTCAGGTTAGGAGCCCTGCAGGCCAGCGCACAGGGCACGCAGGTGAACTGATTGTGTGCGAGGTTCAGAGCTGACAGGGCGGAGCCCCCGCGGGCACAGCCCACCGAGGAGCCCTCCACGACGCCGCGCCATGTGTGCGCGCGACGGGCTTCGGACCAGCTAGAGAGAGAGAGAGAATGAAAAATTTTGAGTTAGATTATAGTAATCATTTTATGGCAGTACCTACATTGTAAATAAGTTGTAACTGCTGACATTTAAAGATGTCTAATAACAATTATCTATCTATATATATAAAAATTAATCCCTATTTCCTTGGTCACGGCATCACGCGTGAACGGCTGGACCAATTTCGCTAATTCTTTTTTTGTTGTGTTTGTTATAGTAAGGAAAAGGTTCTTAGGATAGGTAGGTGAAGGTAGGGTAGGTAGGTAGGTAGGTATGCAAGTAGGTAGGTATGTATGTAGGTAGGGTAGGTAGGTAGGTAGGTAGGTGCGCCGTAGATAAGTACTTAGTGCTACCCGTGCGAAGCCGGGGCGGGCAGCTAGTACAATTAATAAAATTGAAGTGTCTATTTGTAATCGCAAAATAGCAGCTTTGTATTATATGCATAAAAAAATATATACGGCATTTACAACAAAAAAAAAATTATACATTTGTTGTCTGTTTATAATAAATTCTATTAATTTTTTTAATTTATCTGATAGACATCACCTGTCTGTGGGTAGTGAAGCAAGCCCTTTATTAACAATATCATGGTACCCACACATTGAGCAGGTTGCTAATAGAGTCAGGAAATTAAGCTGGATGTTCAGGACTCTTAGATACGTCGTTCCCAAGACTGCCGCTAATCAGTCAGGCCATCAAAAAGATTTCCTTAAGATGATTTATGTTGCGCTAGTCCAGTCAGTACTTTCCTATTGCATACCTGTCTGGGGTGGTGCAGCCAAAACAAAATTTCTAGCGGTGGAAAGGGCCCAACGCGCTCTTATTAAGTGCATGTACTTTAAAAAAAAGAGATATCCTACTGAAGACCTATATCGACTTAGTAAGTTGCTCTCAGTCAGAAAACTTTACATTGTAAAAGTCATACTAAAAAAACATAAGTCTCTTTCCTATGATGCTGGCATACTGACAAAAAGAAGGAAACATATGATATTAAATATCCCTAGGACAAGGACTTTGTTTGCCAGTATGCAATTTAGTAAACGATCTGCTGCGCTATATAATAAAATTAATAAATACATCTACATTTATCCCAAAAACTACTATGACAGTAAAAAAATAATAATGGAATGGATACAAACGCTAACCTACGATGATACCGAAACACTTCTCAAACCTTGACACATACACACCCTCACACTCATGTACTCTCAGTTACACCTTCAGGCTAAACTTTCACTCACATATCACTCACTCACACACATACTTACACCCACTCATACAGACAATTAATTTAAGTTAATGTTAATTTATGTAGTTTTATTTAGCATAAAAATTATACGTTTGGCTTTTTATAAAACACGTCTTGCTATGGAAGAGCGGACTCTCCTAATACAGGCATTATCTGCCTAAAAGGAGCGTCCAATCAAAAAAATTTTGTTGATACCCATACTTGTTTTTACCAATAAACAATTTTTTTTTTTTTTTTTTTAATATTAATGAGGTAAATACTTACACAGCATTCCCCGCTCGGTTGGTAAGCACGGGTATCGAGTCCTCATCATCTTCGTCCACCGTCTCCGACTCACTGCGCTCTATCGACGGACTGCGGGACGATGACTTCTAAAACACAGAAAAGCATTTCAATATCATTTAAGTATTTATAAACATAACATTACGCCTGTATTCCGCAAAGGGTTAGGCAGATGTGTACCTATAGCACACCCACATTTCGCTCTTGATAAAATTTTTGGAATATCATACACTTCGCGCGTCTCTCGGGGAATACTCGCGCATTTTTGGAAATTCTCGCAGCTAGCAGCTCGAATCTAGTTTGAACCTTAAACAATTGATATACAGTTTCTTATACGTTCCAAAATTCGCTTCCATTCCATTCCGCGGCGGTGTAAATTGATCCTTAGACTACTACGTAGTATTATATTATCTATGCTACACTACTAACTACAGAATCATTTGAGACATCCAGGGTTCCATTTTTTTTTCTTACAAATTTGGCACCATCTTTATGTATAGGTATATATATTTTTTGTGTATTCGGAGGAGCTCGTGGCTAAGTAATAACAAGCCGCACGGGTCGCTCCATCAGGTTAAGCTACGCTTGCCGGGGTTGGTCAGTGGGTGAGTGACCATCTTTACATACTGAGACTCCTCCGTGCCTCAGAAAGCACGTTAAGCCGTTGGTCCCGGTTGTCATTCGTGGATCTTTGACAGTCGTTACGAATCGTCAGAAGGCTGAAAGTCTGACACCAGTGTTACCAAGCGGTATCGTATTACCCAGTTACTGGGTTGTGGAGGTCAGATAGACAGTCGCTCCATGTAAAATATTGGTATTCACCTGCATCCGGTTAGACGGAAGCCGACCCCAAGATAGTTGGGAAATGGCTAGGCAGGTTGATTGATCATATACTTCTACAATGTTTGTAACTATGTAAGCACCATTGTATCTATCACATAATTAGTTTATCTGTCGTTGCTACATTTTTAATTCTTTCTACCTATTGTAGTATATTAATTTTATTCTAGGTGCATCGTCTTTACATATATAATCAATGTATACAAAATATTGCCCACTCTTCTCCATACGAAAACTACCTTTTGGAAAGTAAATGATGACGTACAAAAACTTTTTTACAAAAAAAAAAAACACTACACAGTGAAAAATAACTTTAATTTCCTGAAGTTATCATCATGTCATCCATATCAACTAAGTGGGAAAAATACGTATTATTGAAGCTAACTCAAAAACTATCCAAGCAAAGTTAATAAAATTTATATGGGACCTCGGAAGCATACCCTTTCAAACAAAAAAACAATTATTTAAATCGGTTCAGTTTTGACGGAGAAAACGCTGAGCATACACAAAAAGAAAAAACTGCTGGGACACAGGCCTCCTCTCTGTGAGAGGGAGTGGGCTGTAATCCACCACGAGGGCCCAGTGCGGGTTGGTAGATGTCACATGTCTTCAAATTTTTGGTACTAAGACATGCCGGTTTCCTCACGATGTTTTCCTACACCTTTTGAAGCAGTGGTGATGAAATAATTTACACAAAGTAAAGCGCCTGTCTGAGGAACCTACGACCTACAACTCGTAAGTCGCGGCGGTTACCACTGGGCCACCGCTGCTCCCTAAGACTCTATGATTAACCCTCGTTAATAGACTTACCGATTGTGTAGCCATAGCGAATTGCGCGCTGCCTATGGAGGGCGAAGCGCTAAGCTGTGGCGAAGTCTCCGTTGGGGACGCTAGTTGCTGTGGACTGCTGCATTCTGACTGACCCTGGTGAAGAAAAATACAGGGTTTCAGGGACACAACTCGCAAACTGTTACTATGAATTCAGTACAAGATTCTAGACACCCCCACCGTAGAAAATTTTCGTCGGTTTTAAAACTACAAATTGCTGTTCTGGACATTTTGACCACGTATGTATTTGCACTTTTCAGCAATTTTTGAAGAGGAAACTTCTTTAGCGGCGATGTGCACTTTTTTTGGGATGGGTAAAAAACGTTAAACTCGCGTCAGGACACGTGATCTGATCGAAAATTCGTAATACGGAGGGAGAGTAGAAATGTTGTTGACAGCTCTCTGTTTTATTTTTTTGGAATTTTTTGATGGAGCTACAGCTTTCGTTCTTGTACTGACAGCAAGCCACATAGATTCCTGACATTTTCGTTAGATGGCATTACGTTGTATCAAAAAGTTACTTAGTTTTCACTTTTATCGGCAGTCTCCGATGTTTTTTTTTCTACGCTGGGGGTCAAGAATCGCGTGCGTCGATGTGTGTGTTGTGGGGTACAAGCCACAAGGACCTTGGGGAGAGACGCGGAGCAACACAGAGGCGATAAAATAAAACGCAGATCTTCTATCTTGAATCTTCTGTCAGGGTATCCGGCTCGAAGGACCATGACCCTGTCGTCTGCAACAGCAAGACTCAATCTCGAAGATAAAAAAACCTAAATAAATTCAAGCCTTTTTTTTTTTGGTGGATAGGCAGAAACTACAAATACCAACTGCTACGTTTTACACACACTCTTTTAAAATACAATAGACGACGTATATTTAGTAACCTAATCAGCTTAACTGTTCTTAAAGATTTATAAAGAACCCTTGTTTGCTTATCACACTGATAACGATCCTATATCCGAGGTGGGCCGAGCAGTAATCCTATACAAGTGGGGTTGTCGGGCGGTATAGCTCACTGGCGCTTAGCCACCAACGATGAGGGGCCCATATTAATGGGCCACTGTATGGCCTCCGCGGGCGAGGGGTGAAGCCCCGTCCCCGCTCGCCGCGTGGGCGTCGCGATATCTCGAATGAAGCTCACTTTGCGTTCGGCGCTTGCCATGGCTACACGTCAATCGTCATCCTGAGGATGCCTCGTTGAGAGGTGAAACACGTGTCGATTTCTTACAGGGTTCTTTATGACTCTTTAAAAACCGTTAAGCGAATTAGGTTACTGAATATACGTCGGCTATTGTATTTTATAATGGATTTCCGCAAAATCACGCCTGATTCAAATAACTACACACTCTTTTACCTATAAATACGTGCTAAACTCATTGTACCTAAATACGTTTATCAAAAACTACTATAAATTAAAAGAAGTACCCAATTAGATCGAAGGACGCGACGTGGGACGATGGTTTTATATGCTTTAGGAACTATCTGAAGAAACAACAAAGAATTGTTTTAGTAAGTTCAACTATTAAGCTCAACCACACACACAAGGCGGTGCGGGTCGAGCGCGGGTCGGGAAGGTTCACGTTGAACGAAAATAGCTTCAACATACCTTATACATCATTTTAATACTAAATGTCTTCGAGAGACATTTTTCGTTCCACGTTCCACAGTTCAAGACGAAAGAAGACATTTAGTGTTAAAAATTATGTATAAGGTATGTTGAAGCTGTTTTGTACTCTCCGTCACTTGTCCTTAGGGGTTCATTAGATAACCAGCGTCAGACAGCATCTGTCCGGTCTCTCAACCTTTTTGGTGCAGCCGTGAGGCACACACTATTATTGTTAGAATACTATTTTCACTTGTTTTTTATTTTGTTATTTTGTGTTTCACGAATTGTGTCCAAATAAACATTATTCTTTCTTTCTTTCTATTTAAGATTAAATTTTAAAGTTTTTAGTTTTTTTTTTGTCTGTTTTTTGACATTCTTTATACAAGGTGGAGACGACAATACAACAAAAAATTAAACGGCGTGTCCATAATGACGTTCCCATTCTGTATACAAAAATTCAATTGAATATCCAACTAGGCCTTGGATAAACGGGATTTATAGGCTTAGGGTGGATCCGGCTTACATTACATTTAATTTCTTTGAAAAACTCATTTTTTTATTTCGAAGCTAGGATTTATTTGACAGTTCCAAAATACTCTTTAGCATTAGTAGTGCCAGTATTTTAATTTTTTGTTGTATGGTAGTCTCCACATTGTATACTTAAAGAAATTTAGTGTGGTTTTTTTTCGATAAAAACCGCAGCTAATCTGAAAAACAAACAAATACGTCAAAAAAAACATAAATAAATAGTTACATCACCATGTGCATGGATATAAAAGTTATTCTCTCCGTTAGCTCCATACATTTTTTTTGCAAAAAATATACAAGTTACCAATTTGCCTTCCAGATTGTATCCTATGATGTATGTATGCATAATATTGGCTATTAGTAGTAATTTTAAGCAAAAAACTGATACATTAAAATGTCTTCGAGATACTTTTTTCGTTCCATAGTGCGGCAGTACGGCGGACGTAATTCGTTTTGCGTGGATGTGACGCATATTTTCCCCAAAATTGTTTACCGGAAATAAACGTATTTTCTTTCTTTCTTTCTTTCCTTGTATTTATATGGATGTCAGCACCGACTCGCTCCGCGCTCGACCCGCGCACGCGTTTCGAGTGTGTTTGTGCGTGTTGAGCTTTATAGATCATAAAAAAAGTGTTTTTTTTATAGCGTTCATAGACTTTATATAAACTAGAGCATACGTATCAGAGAAAAAAGCTAGCCTAAAAATTTGACGATCATAATTCTTAAGTCCACTATGTACAAGCCACTATTAGCCATCATGGCCCATTGTGTAGAAGACTTTCGGCCAACATGGGCCATCACTGTTTAATTTGCATTATTGGCCAGCATGGGCCACTGACCTCGTCCCCGGCGGGCAGGGCGCGCAGATGGTTGAGCGCCGCGTTGAGGTCCCGCAGCGCGGGCGCGGCCCACAGCGCGGCCGGCAGCGCGCGCAGCTTGTTGTTGGACACGTCCAGCAGCGACAGGCCCGGCAGGCGGAACAGGAGGGGGGGCAGCTCTTCCAAGCGGTTGTCCTGCGACAAAAATGCAGTTTTCTATAGGGAAGGAAAATCAGGAAAATGACATCTACATAAGACAAAAAAATACAGTACGCTTTAATTTGATATGTCACACGATACAGTTTGCAAAACTTTTTTTTCTTTTTCTTATGTGGCCCGGAAGAGTGACCCCCATATTCAAAATTCATTAAGAGGGTTTACGTCGTACGGCATTTCATACAAACTTTCAATCCCTTGTTTTTCGAAATGACTGAACCAATTTTAATGAAACTTCATACACATATGCAGGATATAAAGGTCTAAAATCTTAGTTAAGAACATTTTCGAAAAATAGTGTTACAGCCAAATTAGATCGATTTTAAATTTTCCATAGAAACACAGAATTTTGAAATCAGACATTTCGAAAAAAAACTTAACTAAGTTTTTAGACCTTTGTATCCTGCATAATATGCGTATGAAGCTTCATTAAAATCGGTTCAGTCATTTCGAAAAACAAGGGCTTGAAAGTTTGTATGAAATGCCGAACGACGTAAACCCTCTTAATTTACGTTACACGTCCGTGTTTGGGTTACAGAAATACATTATGTACACCAAACTTCAACTTAATCACTTCATTAGATTCGGAGCAAATTGGCTGTGACAGACGGACAGACAGACCCACGAGTGATCCTATGAGGGTTCCCTATTTTCCTTTATGAGGTACGGAACCCTAATAACAAAACATCACGACTGTATTCCAAGAAGAGTAAAGGTCATCGCCCATTATAACAGCACCGCTCCAGCACAGTAACGCCCCGGCAGCGCCTCGAAATATCTAGTCGCCAACGCGCCGTCAGCAAGGCGACCGCTCGCTGACGGCATGCCACCAGTGAGGTGAAAGCTTGTTGTTCATTCACAAGCGAGGCGTCACCGCGCGGTCTGCTAGGCGTCAACGCGCGGACGGCGAGGCGCCGGCGAGCGGGCTCTTCGCTTGAAGCGTGCAGTCAGCGCGCCGTGTGATGGCTCACAGGACGCTCACTGCCGGCGAGCCGTCCACTATTTTGTATAGCCATCGTAAAATAGACTTTAATACATTTGATTTAAAGTCCTAACTTGATTGACAAGTTATTTGCCGTGTCGGAGCCGTGCTACCGTGCTATAGTAAACCCACATTTTACCATCTTACCTGCAAATACAGCTCCTGCAGCACAGGTGCTGTATACAGTTCAGGTCTGAGCTTAGGTTTCTTCTTCCGTCTCTTGCCGTCTAGTTCTTCTTCAAATGGATCTTCAGACGTTGGAAGACGTTCTAGCTTGTTCTGAGCTGCGTTTAAATACCTAGGAAGAAAGTAACAAAGAATAAGGGTCAAAATGGAAACTACAAGCAGTTTTATAACATTTGAAAAATGGGCGTCTGATTTGTATTTTTTTTTAAACGGTGAAAGAAAACATCGTGAGGAAACCGGCATGTCTGAGAGATATTTCTCAACGGCATGTGAATCCAAGTCATGGCCCAAGGGCGGCTTTGAAACTCTGACACCAGGTTAGTCACTAACTTAGTGCTGGTGGAATTGTTTGTATACCATCCAATAGCAGAGAGAGAGAGAGGAGGAGGGGGAGAGGGAGAGAGAGTCTTTGAGAGTCGTTACGAGTAGTCAGAGTGGTTTCGTGTTAAAAACAGTTACTGGGTAAAATGATTAACAAGACCCATTAATCATCTTACCCCATACCAGTGTTATGGAGGTCTCATAGGAGACGCTTTGTCTTGGCCTCTAGCTCTGACATCAAGCAATAGACAAAATTTGTCAAACTTTTAAATTATTTGAATAATGATTACGAGGCTTTTGGCTAATTTGTCAAGGAGTACTAAATGTTTAGAGGTATGAGGAACAGGGTGTAAAGTTCACTCATCCACCATAGAAAAGGGAGGATCCTCCGACCAGACGGGTGTTATGTCTGACGGGAAACTGCCTGTAAGTTGATTTCGGATAGTCTTATCTATGTTTTTCGCTCGGTAAACTCTAACTGCGCGATGCAGGTATTGTGTGACGTCATGTCTTTGCTCCGTAGTTCGTATGTGGCGGTTTAACCGCTACAAATGTTGTATTTTTTTTGTAATGTGCGTTTAGTTTGTGCAGAATAAACCATTTTACTTTATTTCTTTTCTTTTTTTCTATAGGCAGTCGTTCCATGTAACATAGTGATGTTTAGCTGCATCTGGTTAGACTGGACGCCGAACCCGACATAAGTTGGGAAAAGGCTAGGCAGATGGTGACTCTTTACCTTAAACTCAGCATGGTGAACAGCTCAGGTGGTAAGAGCCTTAACTCATTGTTGGATATGTCGAGTCTCGTTAGAGCATGTAGGGCTCCACTGTTGCTGCTGAGTTTAGAGTTGACGCGAAGAGCCGCTTGACGTAGCCATGACATTCTGTGGAGATAAAAAGTAAGATAAACGGCATACCATACACTTCAACTAAGAATACTACCCTTTAGACTACGAAATAAAGGCGTTGTCAAACAATGTTGGACCTATTACACTACCCTGAGGCACTCCACATGTGATAAGCTGTTTTACTGTTTGTAAAAGCAATTGTCCAAACGCATTGTCATATTTGATCAACACAGTAGCGAAAAATGTCGATAGCAGTGCTTTTATTCCAATGAGTTCAATATTTCCACTACGATGCGAACGCAAACAATGTCAAAAGCTTTAGATAAATAAAATAAAACTGACTGTACTTTTTGACTAGTTTTGACAGAATTTTAACTACATTTGACATCGACACGCTAAAAAGTGAACGTCAATAATTACAAAGATAGTTAAAATGAATTACCCATTTCAAAATGTAATTTCCTGGAATTTAAAGTAATGTTATTTTCTACGTACCGTATCGTAGCTAGTTGCGCTCTCAGCTCCCTCCAATTCACCATAACAGCGGTAGTAGGACATAAAGCGTTGTAAGTCAGCGCTGAATCCCCGTCTCTATCGCTGAACAGCGCTTCAGACATCGTCGATTTGTTTAGTTTGTAGTCAGGGTCGGGGTAAGCCTGGAGAAAATAAAATAAAACATAGTTGTACTAAGTATGTGTAAATATATGGATATGAAATTTCGCATCTGGATACAGATATAGAAATAATATTATAACGGTTTCGGATATGAAGTTATTTCGGATTATCCGTTAGTTTCGGATAGTTTATTAGATTATTAAGAAATTATAAAAAACAAACACAAATCTATACATATTATAAAACAAACAAGTAGAATATTGATAATGAATTGCAATTTGTAACACTGAATTTGATGTTGTACCCGTATTAGGTGTAAAACAGACATTTGAAAATTTTCCAAAACCTTTTTTACAACTAAAAGTAAATATTCGGTGATTGGGTAAACATTATTGCATTTCATAATAAATTTTCTAGTTCGCTAGTCGCCACATTTCTTATTTCCATACAGTTGTATGTACAATTAATCAAAACAGGTAAATATTTGACAGCTATTTGCGACGTTGCCAATTTTTTGAATAAAAGCTCTTATGAGATGAGTTGAAAAGGGCTCGGGATAGAAAATCGGTATCTATGGATATTTACACGGCACTGGGACATACCTTGGTGGCCAGTAACTTAGCGAGTAGCTCAGTGAGTCCATGTGTGGCACACTCCCTGATGGCTCTACAATGAGGGTCAGTGGCGCCATGTTGTAGCAGTATTTCTACTATTTGCACGTTTTTAGCACGCGCAGCTATGGCGAGGGCCGTCCATGGGCTGTCTCCTATAACAATTATAAAAATACACAATGACATGGTAGCTGTGCTCCGCGTTTTCACCTGCTGCCTGTCCACTGGAGCGGAGAGGAGAATTGGTTAAGATTTGTTAAAGGTTAAGATTGGTTAAGATTGGTTAATATTGGCACATCTCCGCTCCTATTTTCTCCTCTCCACTCCAGTGGACAGGCAGCCTTATAGTCTGGATGCTGTCAGGGTATCGTGATAAAAAGTACTCTATCTCCTAATCCAGATCATGGTGTACCCATGTGCCAAATTTCATTTAAATCCGTTTTAGAGTGAAAGCGCAAGAAAAAAACAAACAAAATCACTTTCTCATTAATCTATATCTATACTTATAATAAAACAGTAGAATCCGGTGTCTGTCTGTTTGTTTGTTCGCGCACATCTCTGGAACTATCGAACGGATTTTCATGTAGTTTTCCCAGGTAAACAGAGATTAATTTGGAAGAGAATATAGGCTTTGTTTCATTAAAATCGGATGTTGCAAAAAAAAAAGTTATCGTCATACAAGACGGTATTCTGTTCACTACACGTTGTCACAATTTCTGAGAGCAACCTAAAAAAAGTACTAGGCTTTCATAAATTCAAGATAGTATTACAATCATTAGTTTATCCCACTAATAGTTTGGATGAAATATGGCGCACAAATAGTTTTTAACTAACAAAAAGTACTAGGCTTGCATGAATTCACGTTTAGTTTATTTGAGTACATAAAAAATTTTTTTGGATATTCCACCGGAAAAGTCGGAAATACATCGGGGCGACGCCGGACACAAACGAGGCGGTATTTTTTGCGGTACGATAACGTGGACGAAGTCGCGGGCAACAGCTAGTTAGTAATAAGTATTGATTGGAGCAGTGATGGCCCAGTGGTACCCAGTGGGTCGTGGATTCGAACCCAAGCAGGCGCTTTACTTCGTGTAAATAATTTCATCACCACTGCTCTCAAAACGGTGAAGGAAAACATCGTGAGGAAACCGTTTATTCTCCGTCTTAGAACCAAAAATTCGAAGACATGTGACATCTACCAACCCGCACTGGGCCCGCGTGGTAGGTTACAGCCCACTCCCTCTCACAGAGAGGAGGCCTGTGTCCCACCAGTGGGAACATTAATAGGCTGATTATGTTATGTTATGTAAGTATTGATTGGTTATTCACAATTGAAAGTGATATTATGATTGTCCACTTGCAAAATGTGCAACATAGTATAGTGATTTGTGGTCAAACTGGGTCATAATTTTGATCAGGCAAATATACTGAATAGGGATGCTGACTAGGAAATAAAAACTATTTAGTCCGTCAGTCAGATCATACAAAAATATTTGACACGTATTTTTTACTTTATCTTATTAATAATAAATGGTTTAGATAAAACGCATTAAGGTGAAAGCGTCAGGGTACCCCACGAAATTCAAATTTTCTTACGTTTTTTGCAATTTGCTCGTCAGTATCAGGTTGTATGTTGATATAAATATGATTTGCGACCGTATCAAATGTTTATTTATAAAATTATAATCATAGAAATCATCAGTACAACTCTATAAGTTCATGTAATCCCTTTGAATGACTATTTCATGAAATCATGACATTTGGGGATTATGCTAACCTAAGGAGTTGTATTGCTGATTCTAATGATTATAATTCTGTAAACCCATATTGGTTACGCTCGCAAATCATATTTTAATCAAGATACAACCCGACACTGACCTGCAAATTGCAAAAAACCTAAGATAATTTGAATTTCGCGGGCTACCTTGGCGCATCCCCCTTAAAGTTGGGGAGTGGGGGCTCGCTACGTCACAATTCAGTATAAAATCTACCGGAAAGTGACGTCATGCCACATTTTAACTCAATTTATTGCCGTAATCTTTTGATTACGTAAAAAAAGAAAAAATACGTGTCTATTTTTTTTTTAAACCGATATACCTATTTATTTAGGTACTTACGATCAGTGTTATACGCAGCTCGTGCTGGCGAGGGCCCGGAGGTCGACCGCACGCTGCTCATAGCGGCCGACGCGCTGCGGGAGCGGCGGCGGTCGCGGGTGTTGTCGCCGCCACCCATCTAGAGAAGTACGATGATGAATCCATTGGAAAGGAAATTCTATTCTGATTACTTATAAAGTGATTGTTTCGTTTTTAAACCCCTGAACCTATTTTAGCTGATGAATACTCAAACGCAGTGGCGGTTTCAACCAATCAAAAGGCTATAAAGGAGTTTTAAGTAATGCTTGAGTTTTGAATGGCGTTTCAGTAATCGGGTGTAAGCCTGTTGGAAAAATGTATACAATATGTAAAAAACCTTGTCCGATCCGAAAGGGCCACATAGGTACTGCAATAAAATTACCAAAAAGTAGTAAAAAATCTTATTATAACTGAAAATAAAAAAGTAATTCCTATTTAAAACACACATTTTTAAGTACCAAAATTACCCCTAATTAGCAAATTTTCAACAGGGGCATAAGTTATGACTTGTAGACACTCGCTTAACGACGGCCGCCCGCGTCCCATGTAAAAGAACCGGTAAAATTCCACATTGAAAAAAAAAAGTGGCGAATTATTTTTTATTTTTTTCTGCTTATTACCACATAAATAGACTCTCTAACCTAACCACAGCCACACGGATCCGTTAGTGTTTTAAGCTATTGCATAGCTTCTATCGCGGGCCTTGAGCGTGCAGACCAGAAATTCCGTAACGAAAATACCTAACAGTCCAGTCTCTTTAGTTCAGCAACTCGCCTCTAGGTGGCATTGGTTGTATTATAATTGCATAAGTTGATAAAAACAGCTATGCAATAGCTTTACCGCGGCAGTCCCCGAGTGCCACAGGTCTTTTTTTTTTTTTCATTTTGTATTTGTTAGTTTTGCTTGTGGCTAAGTAATAACAACTTCAGGGTTCGATCCATCAGGTAAAGCCACGTTTTCTGGTTTGGTCTGTGGATGGGTGACCATCTTTACATACCGAGTCACCTCCGTGCCTCGGAAAGCACTTTAAGCCGTTGGTCCCGGCTGTCATCCATAGATCATTGACAGTCGTTACGAGTCGTCAGAAGGTCGAAAGTCTGATAACCAGTCTTACCTAGGGGTATCGTGTTACCCAGTAACTCGGTTGTGGAGGTCAGATAGGCAATCGCTCCATGTAAAATACTGGTACTCAGCTGCATCCGGTTAGACTGGAAGCTGACCCCAACATAGTTGGGAAAAGGCTAGATAGATGAAGATGATAATTTGTTACTTTATGTGCTCACCATTTTCTATACTATTCCGTATCTGAATAAAAATGTTACCCTAAAGAAACTTCTACTTACCAAGTCACTAGGTGGCAGCGCAGAAGCGTTAGCGTCAGCGCCGGCCGCCAACAACCTCTTGAGCAGGCGCACGTGCCCGCCGCGCGCCGCGCACGACACGCACGCGTCGCCGCCGCGCCCCGCTTCTACTACCACTGGGGTGACACGACGCTCGGATGACCAGCGATCCTAGAAGGAAAATGTATAGGGACGAATCAATCAATCAGCCTATTAATGTCCCCACTGCTGGGACACAGGCCTCCTCTCTGTGAGAGGGAGTGGACTGTAATCCACCACGCAGGCCCAGTGCGGGTTGGTAGATGTCACATGTCTTCGAATTTTTGGTTCTAAGACATGCCGGTTTCCTCACGATGTTTTCCTTCACCGTTTTGAGAGCAGTGGTGATGAAATTATTTACACAAAGTAAGTAAGTAACTATAATCTCTCAGTCTCATGTAGACTACATAGACAGTTTACATTTACCACAATATAAGGCAAACCATATGCTAAGAGGCAGGTAACGCAGGTCAGCGCAGTACAGATTATGCAGAGTAGGACAGGCGAGGCAGACATAGATCGCGAGCCCATCCTAACTATGTAGTACAAACAATGGACGACTATGCTACGTTACCTGCGTCTCAGCAACAAAACAAGTAACGACCAGGGCCCTGTTTAATAAAGCTGACAATTCGATATATATAATTGACTTTGACTTTGACTTTGACAAAATTGTAGAATTGTCGCGCTTAGGCTGTTTAATAAAAGTGACAAATACGTCAATAATCGACAGGTGATACCTTGACGTATTTGTCATTTAAAAACGCGTTTAATAATATATATTGCTAATTTTCCACCATGACAATTATGTCGCCTGTAAGTTTTATTAAACAGAAAAATTGTCAAATTGTTACTTTTTGACATATGTCGGACTTGTCGGATTGTCAGCTTTATTAAACAGGGCCCTGCACGACGCAGAAATATGTACCGGCTCTACAACGAGACGCAGAGCAATACAGACACATGTTTGCGTCGCACGTGCCTGCGCCGCAATGTATGCAGCTCTCAGTACGTTCATACATTACTAAATCTGCTCTGCCCTGCGCTGCGTAACCCTGCGTCATCTGCCTCTCAGCATACGCTTAGCCTATAGTTTTGTCACCAATCTACTGACTGGCAATCTTTCCATTACAGAACACACTATTGTTTTGTACCTCATATCGAAATGGTAAAAGAATTTAAAAAAAATACAAAAAAAGAAAAACAACCGACTTCCAAAAAAAACACTACAAAGTGAAAAATAACTTTAATTTCGGAAGTCGGTGTCTTTTGTTTTGAATTTGTGTTTTTTGCCACCGACGTTTATTTACAAAATAAACAATTGGTAGTGTATAGAGTCCCACCAGTGGCACTCTATCCCTATCGGATAAAGTGCCACTACAGGCACTCTAGTAACACCGCCTCGGCCCGGCCAAAGTGCCGCAAGCATTGGATTGTCATTGTTACTGTCACTAAGTCACGTCACTTGGTATTTTGTTTGATTGTCATGGTTAAATCGCTGTAAAACACCACATTCCCAAAACATTACATTCTCTTGTGCCTAAACGGATCCTGGCACTTCGCCGGCCGCTACCGCGGCACCGCTCGCTACGCTCGCTCGGCCCGTGCGTTGTGTGGTCACAGTTCTAACCTAACCTAAATAACAAGTGACAGTGACAATACAACGCTCACGGCACCCTAGCCGGGCCGAGGCAGTGACACTAGAGTGCCACAAGAAACTCGCGGCACTCTATACACTTCGTAAACAATTTTATTTAATTTCATTTTTTTGTATAAAGTTTTTATTTTTCTTTTTTTTGTTGCGGTACCTACCCCACACAAATTCGAATACAGGAAAATATCATCATAATTATCATCCATATAAACTAAGTGGGAAAAATACGTATTCTTGAAGCTAACTCAAAAACTATCCAAGCAAAGTTAATAAAATTGATATGGGACCACCTCGGGAGCATACCCTTTCAAACAAAAAAAAACAATTTTCAAAATCGGTCCACAATTGACGGAGAAATCGGATAACCTCCTCCTTTTTGGAAGTCGGTTAAAAATAAATAAACTTAGAAGTACTCGTAGAAAACCATAGAAACAGATTTTCTACGGGTTTCTTCGACGAAAGAATAGACAAATAAAATATTAGTAAAAATCTTTTTAAAACAAGCTTTTATTGAACTAAAAAGTACAAAATAAAACTTACGTAAACAGATAACTTTAATGTTTTCTTAAAAGCTTGAGGCTTATCTTTATGTTTAAGAAGGACGTTCACGCCTCAAGCTTTTAAGAAAACATTAAAGTTATCTGTTTACGTAAGTTTTATTTTGTACTTTTTAGTTCAATAAAAGCTTGTTTTAAAAAGATTTTTACTAATATTTTATTTTGTGTTTTTTAGCATTAGTATTTTGATAAAATATCTGTTCTATCACTTTCACTTGTCTAAACAAATCCAACGAGTTCAACACAACAGGGCTACCTTGTAAAGTTGAGGTTTTCCTGTTATTACCTTCCGGTACTATCATCAGACCCTAGACTACACCTCGGGAAATAGTTTTTGTCAAAAGATCTTATTTAGTTCAGGATTTTCTGTGACCACTTTCTATGTGTCATCTCTTTTCAGCTCTATTATCAGACCCTGGATACTACTTTGGGCTATAGTTCTAGTCAAGACAAAACCAACCAGTTCAAACTCGATGGTAGTCTAGTTTTTTTTAGAAGTTCCTATGTTAATCTTTCGGCTCCATCACCAGACCCTGAATTCCATTGAAGTATAATAGCACAATACATATCCATGTATAAAATGTCGTGTTTATCCTGTTGATTATTGAGAAATCTCGTTGTCTGGAGCCAATCCCGGGTGCAGCAGCCAGGTCATGTTGGAATTTAGAACGGAATATCATAATTAAATGCGTATATAAAATTTCCTAGTTGTACTGTTGACCGTTGAGGAGCTACCTCGTCTGGAGCCAATCCTGGGTGCAGCAGTCAGATCATGGTGGACTTTAGAATGGTCTATCATAATTATAGCGTATATAATGTTACGTGTCTATACTGTTGGCCGTTGAGAAGTTCCCTCATCTGGAGCCAATCCTGGGTGCAGCAGTCAGGTCATAATGGACTCTAGAACGGACCATCATAATTCAAGCGTATATTAAATTTCGTGTCTGTACTGTTGATCGTTCAGGACTTCCCTCGTCTGAAGTCAATCCTAGGTGCAGCAGCCAGGTCATAGTGAACTTAAGAACAGACTATCATAATTCAATCGTATATTAAATTTCGTATCTGTACAGTTGACCGTTCAGGACTTTCCTCGTCTGAAGCCAATCCTGGGTGCAGCAGTCAGATCATGGTGGACTTTAAAACGGTCTATCATAATTAAAGCGTATGTAATATTTCGTGTCTCTACTGTTGCCCGTTGAGGAGTTCCCTCGTCTGAAGTCAGTCCTGGGTGCAGCAGCCAGATCATGGTGTAATTTAGAACGGACTGTAATAATTAAAGCGTATATAAAATTTCCTGTTTGTACTGTTGACCGTTGAAGAGTTCCTTCGTCTGGAGCCAATCCTGGGTGCAGCAGTCAGATCATGGTGGACTTTAGAATAGTCTATCATAATTAAAGCGTATATAATGTTTCGTGTCTGTACTGTTGGCCGTTGAGGAGTTCCCTCGTCTGAAGCCAGTCCTGGGTGCAGCAGCCAGATCATGGTGTAATTTAGAACGGACTATCATAATTAAAGGATCTATAAAATTTTGTGTCTGCGCTGTTAATCGTTGAGGAGTTCCCTCGTCTGGAGCCAACCCTGAGTGCAACAGCCAAATCATGGTGGAATTTAGATTGGACGGTGATAACTAAAGCGTAACTATATAACATTTCCTGTTTGTACTGTTAACAGTTGAGGAATTCCCTCGTCTGAAGCCAATTCTGGATGCAGCAGTCAGATCATGGTGGACTTTAGAATGGTCTATCATAATTAAAGCGTATATAATGTTTCGTGTCTGTACTGTTGGCCGTTGAGGAGTTCCCTCGCCTGAAGCCAATCCTGGGTGCAACAGCGAAATCATGATGGAATTTAGATCGGATCGTCATAATTAAAGCCTATATATAAATGTCTGTTTGTACTGTTAACCGTTGAGGAGTTCCCTCGTCTGGAGTCAATCCTAGGTGCAACAGCCAAATCATGGTGGAATTTAGATCGGACCGTGATAATTAAAGCGTATATAAAATTTCCTGTTTGTACTGTTATCCGTTGAGGAGTTCCCTCGTCTGAAGCCAATTTTAGATGCAGCAGTCAGATCATGGTGGACTTTAGAATGGTCCATCATAATTAAAGCGTATATAATGTTTCGTGTCTGTACTGTTGGCCGTTGAGGAGTTCCCTCGTCTGGAGTCAATCTTGGGTGTAGCAGTCAGGTCATAATGGACTTTAGAGCGGACCATCATAATTCAATCGTATATTAAATTTCGTGTCTGTACTGTTGATCGTTCAGGACTTCCCTCGTCAGGAGCCAATCCTAGGTGCAGCAGTCAGATCATGGTGGACTTTAGAACAGTCTATCATAATTAAAGCGTATATAATATTTCGTGTCTGTACTATTGGCCGTTGAGTTCCCTCGTCTGAAGCCAGTCCTGGGTGCAGCAGCCAGATCATGGTGTAATTTAGAACGGACTATCATAATTGAAGGATATATAAAATTTTGTGTCTGCGCTGTTGATCGTTGAGGAGTTCCCTCACCTGAAGCCAATCCTGGGTACAACAGCCAAATCATGGTGGAATTCAGATCGGACCGTGATAATTAAATCGTATATAAAATTTCCTGTTTGTACTGTTAACCGTTGAGGAGTTCCCTCGTCTGAAGCCAATCCTGGATGCAGTAGCCAGATCGTGGTGGAATTTAAAACAGACCATTATAATGAAAGCGTATATAAAATTTCGTGTCTGTACTATTGGCCGTTGAGGAGTTTCCTTATCTGGAGCCAATCCTGAGTAGCCAATCAGGTCATGTTTGTCATAAAAATGTATTGTCATCGGAATCGAACCAACATGTAAAATATCAACTCCGTGGAGTTAGAGGAAGTGGTCTTAATTCAGCTTGCAAGAATCCACCTAAACAAACATACTAACTTACATACAAACAAACAAACAAACAAACAAACATTGCAAGTTGAATAAAAGCTTTTAAAAACAAAAACAATTTGTTTATTCTTCCGTCGAACAAACCAATTTCTATTGTGGTAAATATTAATAACCTAGGTGCAGAAACGTACTTTAACTTTTAAAGCTGTCATTAAATACTAATCTTCCATTAAATTGTTGCAGAAAGCAACATTAGACTCGATTTTAATGGTTCTTTGAACAAATTAATGAAATCATTAGCGTTAATGATCCATTACTTAATGTTTGTCTTTATGCAACTGGGTGTTAATGCGGTAATTGACAGCAATATTAACAGAAAAAAATAGTTTTAAATAAAATAGTTTCGCTGTTCAATTTTATATATTTCAGTCGATTATATTTTTCAAAAAGCAAACGAATTACTATGCCACTAGCCCAAGATTTTTTTTTTTTGTATATGTATTAACCAATTATTAACAGAAACAAATAACTTAATTAACAATAGCATTATCAAGCATATATTTTAGTTTATAGCCACTCAAATACTCGCTAACCCACACCACAGATGAAAACAGATGGGACACTCCGCAGTTTAGGTATGAAGCTACGGGCTCTCGGGCCAATTCAGTGAGTGTAACGTAGTCAGAAGATATAAGAGTTACGCGATAGAAAGAGAGGCAACTTCTAGGTGAATAGGTAGGTAATTAGCGCTGTGCGACCTGAATTGCACTTTATTGTGTCGTAGCAAGAGTCGCTTTTTATTTAAATACTTTTGCGGAGTGTCCGTTCTGTATTAATCTGTGCAGTAGCAACAACAACGTTCAAAAACCAATACGTAAGTATATAAGATGTTAAAAAATTAACTTTAAAAACTTTCAGAGGTGCTTTAGACCATCAATCTGAATAACTTTTACTATGGGACCAACATTGAAATTGCGAAAAATAAATCAGCTGTTCCATAGTAAAGTTTAATACCTACTGCTCTAAATGTATGGGACAGCTGTTTTTTTTTTTCGTGATTTCAATATTGTCCCATGGTCAAAGTTATTCAGTTTCATGGGCTAAGGCTGCCTGTCCACTGGAGCGGAGAGGAGAAAAGAGGAGCGGAGATGTGCCAACATTAACCAATAGAATCTTGACTCCGCCCCTGAGTTTAGATCAGTGATCCTGAGTCAAGATTCTATTGGTTAATATTGACACATCTCCGCTCCTCTTTTCTCCTCTCCGCTCCAGTGGACAGGCAGCCTTAAGCACCTCTTAAAGTTTCTAAAGTTACTTTTTTAACACCTTATATAGGTAGTTATTTTAACCCTAAAATTAGTAATTATTTTGTAATAGCGATTAAGGAAGCTAATGAAGATAATATTTTAAACACAAAACGTAATAATACAGAAACACCCAAACTCTGAAAAACAAAAATGTGTCATACAACTGTTTCTTCTGACTCTGCAATCGCACCGACTCCGTTCGCAGTAGTCTGTCGTTTCACCGCTGCACCATATGGGTAGCTAACAAACTGAATATCCATACTTATTAAGAGGGTTTATTCTAAAAGTTGGCAACGTCGCAAATAGATGTCAAATATTTCGCTGTTTTGATTAATTTGATAATATTTCTGTATAGAAATAAAAAATGTGGCTAACTAGCGAACTAGAATATTGATTATGAAATGCAATTATAACATTGATTTTGATGTTGTACCCGTTTTAGGTGTAAAAAATTCATTTGGAAAGTTTCCAAACACTTTTTTTACATCTAAAACTAAATATTCGGTGTTACGATATTAATTATTGCAATTCATTATTAATATTCTAGATAGTTAGTTAGCCACAATTCTTATTTCCATACAGTATTATTTCCAAATTAATCAAAACAGGGGAATATTTGACAGCTATTTACGACGTTGCCAACTTTTAGGATGCACCCTCTTAACACTATTATTTGAAAATATTGTGAAAGCTAATAAGGATGATGCCTAAAAATATTTTTTTTGTCCGTCTTGTAGATTATTAAAAAAATATGGACACATATTTGCACGACTCATAATGCGAAGCATTGGAGTGTGCTCTACGATCAAAAAAAATTTTTTGCCCCATTTCTGTAACTGTTTTTATTGTTACACTCCTGCTAGTACACACAATCTACTTAATTTATATACCATTGTATAGATGGAGATAATACTGTACTTTTTAATAATTGATTTAATGCAGCAGAAATGGAAAAAGCATCAAAATAGTTGAAAAAAAATTCCTGTCCGTCAATTTATGAACCCTGAAAACATTGTAGCTTGCGATAAAATCAATTAATTGAGTAATTTTTTTTTTATACATTCGTTTCAGCCGTAGAAGGAACCTTATTGAAAATGGCTCTTTTATTCAAAGTAATTTAATTATAATTAATAAAATACTAACTAAAATATAATATCTTTAACTAAATATTTCCAACCTTTGACTTGATGTCCGCAAGTTGCCTAGCAACCGCCAAGTAAATATCTTTGTCAGTCTTTGACATTACGACTTCATGAAAAGTGATAAATTGTTCATTTTTGTTAGAAACTATGTTTTGAATTTCGCTTTCGTTTATGAATGAGTGTTATGTATGAGGCGTGCACTTTTGGATTTTCTTCTTTTTTTATGATAACAAAAGATTACGGCGATACATTGAGTTAAAATATGCCATGACGTCACGAGTATGTAGATTTTATACGTACTTGTGACGAAGCGACCCCCACTGCAGAGGATACAGGAGTGGGCATGGCGGCCATGCCCCCTCCTGTATCCTCTGCAGTGGGTGGGAACCTCTGTATCCGCCAATGTGATGATGATATCAATCTACTTACATGATTGTTAGAGGATCCAGTCAGTTTGCTAACTATGGCGTGAATGCCCAGGGATATGCCGCCGCGTTGAGGGCTGAGGGCTTGTGTCGCGACGACGGGCGTGTCTTCTGCTGACTCCTGTTTGAATACTATTTATGAGACTTGAGAAGTATCAGCAGATTTGATTTTATACAATACAACTGCAAGATTTAAAAAGAAAAATAAATCTAAATCGTAGGTAAAAACTCTAAATTAATTATTATTTCAAAACACACCCCGCGTCCTACAAAAATGTCCAGTCAGCAAGAAAATGAGCAGTTTTCGCAAAAACTTTTTTATCCTGTTTCTTTTAAGGATCTAAAAACTCTAGTGGACCAACTGAGGTACTGAGTACTAGAAAAGTTAGAAATCGCAAAAAACTTTTTCTTTATTTTAGGCCAGTCTATCTCATTTCCTACGAAATGTATGGGAAAAGTTTTTGCAATAACTGCCCATGTTCTTGCTGACTGTTTTTTTTTTTCAAAATGTGTGAATGCAAACTCAAACTCAAAGCATTTATTTCAAATAAACCAATTACAGGTAAATTGTCAAGGGGTCGGTCAGTCAGAAAGATGAAGCTAGTTGCCCATTCCAAAGCGTAGTAGGTTCCTATGGAGAAGAACGGGCAAGAAACTCCACGGACACTCTTTTAAATAAAATATTGTTACAAAATATTGGTTACATTATTCATGTTGAAATTAAACAATGTGTGAGAACAATGTAGAAAGACGTGCACGTTAAAGCGTCCGTAATACAAAGATAAGAACACTACAAAAATTAAAAATTAAAATAAGCGATGGCAGCTAAGAGATGACCAGTCCCTACTGACGGCGCCCGTTCACGAACATGACGCATGGATCAGCACCATTTAGCTCAACCATTTTGAAGGGAACTTAATGATCCAACACACACCACCGCCAGCGATGCAGCAATGCAGATCAAAATGTCTCAAAAAGTTAAGAACAGTCTCCTAAGACTGTTTTCCTGTAGCTACAAGGGATCAGGTAGCTACCCTTACTGCCCCATCTCAAAAATCCACCCCGTATAGTCTCACTTGGTATGTGACTTTTTCTTTACTCATTCAAACTCGCATTTAAAACATTGGATACAAACTTAAAATATGCAATCATTACTAACCTGATTCAGCTTAGGCACAGGTAGCGCCACAACAGTATGTGCAAGTAACGCGTCGACCACAGATACGTTGCCGAGCGTGCACGCAACGTAGAGCGCGGTCTGACCGCTGACGTCGCGGGCGTTCACGTCAAACGCTGCGGAGTACTGCCACTGACCGCTGACGTCACTGTGATCAGTAATACGGAATTTTTGAAGTGAAAACTTCTTCAGCGGCGTTGTGCACTCTTTTGGGCCTGACCGAAACGAACGAACGTGACCTGATCGAAAATTCGTAACACGGGAGAGAGAGAGTAGAATTTGTTGACAGCGCACTCTGTTTTATTTTTTTTGGAATTGTTTTAATGGAGCTACAGCTTTCGTTCTTGTACTGACATCAAGCCACATAAATTCCTGAAATTTTTTAATGGTTTTACTTAGTTTTCACTTCCATCGGCAGTCCCCAAAGACTGTTTTTGATTGATTATTATTACTATTCACTTATACAATTTCACGATCGATCATAAAATCATATTCTTATGAAAATAAACAGTATATTACCATAAAAGTAGTAGAATTTAAAAACTTACGTATAGGTGGTAAGCACGCTCTCAGGGTACGGGTACTCAAGTAACAGCGTCACCATCGACGCGTGCCCACCGATGCACGCCGCGTGGATAGGCAGCCATTTCTCTACTGTTTCTTGCTGGAAAGACAGAAAATATTCGAATAGATAGTAGAATAGCATCAAGAAAAGGGATCGTATTCATCGAAAGTGGGAAAAGTTGGACCGAGGACATATTTTAGTTCACTAGATAGCCATATTTCATATTTCCATACAGTAATATTGCCAAAATCATCGAAACAGTGAAATATTTGACATCTAGTGTCGACGGTGCCCACTTTCAGAATACACGCTTTTAACGCTATGATTTTTACAGAAGTTTTGCTAGGTGCTAGTCCCAAAATTCTCAAAAAAAAACTAAACGCTAAGACGTTCTTGTGTAACTACAACAGTTACATCTAAAGTGACATCATGAGACTCGAGGTCGACTTAAGAATTGAGTTGCATTTCAGAACTAAGTCGTTCGACGCTCAGATAAAAAAGAAGGCAAAAATACATTATATCTGAAGGTGGCTATTCAGACCATCAATAAATTCAATTTCTTTCAACTCCTCACCTGCACAGCCTCAGGAAATGAAGCCAGGAGCAACTTGGCGATGTCGACATGTCCATGGTAGCACGCTATGTACAGCGGACAGTACTTGGTGACGGGGTGAGCTCGTCCATCTGCGCCGGCGTCCAGGAGTGAGGAAACGGCAGCAGTGAGGCCGGCTTCTGATGCGCTGAAATTGCAGATAAAATTTAACAGCGCTGTAAGAGTAGAGGAGCCCCTCTACTCTCAGGGTGCGTTTGACTGAGGCGGAGACAACCAGAGCTTCTTCTCCTTTTCGAGTGGTTAGTGAGTAACCTGGTGTCAGAGTTTTAAAGCCGCCCATGGGCCTCTGACTTGGCTGCACATGCCCTCAAGAAATATCTCTCAGACATGCCGGTTTCCTCACGATGTTTTCCTTCACCGTTTTTGAAGCAAGTGATAATTATACAATACGCACATGAATCCGAAAAGTCAGAGGTACGTGACTTTGGTTCGAACTGGAGACCTATGACTTGGCAGTCGGACACCACTAAGCTATCACGAGCGGAGCTGAGCGGAGCTGAGCGGAGACTTGCAGGAATCGAACAATCACAATGGTTGAAATCCTCATCGCGTCTCTCGCCTCGTCTGTTTGGACGAAAAAACGCGATTGGCTACCGGAGACAGACGGACAACCAGCCAGACAGACAGACTGACAGACACAAGAGTGATCCTATAAGGGTTCTGTTTTTCTTTTGATGTACGGAACCCTTAAAAAATCACAATCAAATGACAATAAAGAGTCAATCAATCAATGCCTAATATTGCACGACTCATAATGCGAAGCATTAGAGTGTGCTCTACGATCGAAAAAAAATTTTTGCCCCATTTCTGTAACTGTTTTTATTGTTACACTCCTGCTAGTACAAAGAACCTACTTAATTTATATACCATTGTATAGATGATTAAATGGATTGTACTTTTTAACAATTGATTTAATGCAGCAGAAATGGAAAAAGCATCAAAATAGTTGAAAAAAAAATCCTGTCCGTCAATTTATGAACCCTGAAAACATTGTAGCTTGCGATAAAATCAATTAATTGAGTCAATTTTTTTTTTATACATTCGTTTCAGCCATAGAAGGAACCATATTGAAAATGGCTCTTTTATTCAAAGTAGTTTAATTATAATTAATAAAATACTAACTAAAATATAACGTCTATAACTAAATATTTCCAACCTTTGACTTGACGTACGTAAGTTGCCTAGCAACCGCCAAGTATAAATATCAATATCTTTGTAAATAGTCTTTGACATTACGACTTCATGAAAAGTAATAAATTGTTAATTTTTGTTAGAAAATATGTTTTGAATTTCTTTTTCGTTTATGAATGTGTGTTATGAGGCGTGCACTTTTGGAATTTCCAAACTATTTTTTTTTCAATTTTGTTGGGGTCAGCTCCTAGGTTAACCTTAGAGAATAATGACATGGCAGCATGGAATTAGTAAGTACCTACTATCATGGCAGCATGGAATTAGTATGAGCTTTCCTATACTATTAAATGAGCATTCTCTATTTTCACCCCAGCAGAGCTTGGTCGACCAACTACCACTATAAAGTGGAAAATAACTAAAATTTCGGAAGTCGGTGGCAAAAACGAAAATACAAAACCAAAGACACTAATATTCGTTATAATATATGCCACCGACTTCCGAAATTTTAGTTATTTATCACTTTATAGTGGAAGTCGGTTGTTTTTATTGTGAAAAAGTTTTTATTTCTCGCTTTTTAGTGGGTCGGTTTGTAATTTATCTAACTTACAATAGCCTAATGTCAACTGCTCATCACTTTTTACTAAATATTGCTTTTCCCGATGCAGGGACGTTCATTGTTGAGGAGTTCTTCTGGTACTTCGCCATCAGCTCCTCTTCACCCTATGCATTGTGACGGGCATAAATTGCTTGCCAACCATATTAAAGTAATCAAATCGCAAGTTCGCAACCCGTGAAATACGTATTGGCCATCTGTGGTCTTCATCATCAGTTCCACTTCACTAAATGGTGCTTTCCGAGAGCAAAATCAAGAGTTACTATAAAAAATATCTAAATCGCTATAGGTGTGCCTATAATATTTTAACAGTTCCCTCGACTTCTCCAGGATTCCATCATCCAATCCTGACGTGATGACAATGGGACCAACTAGAAAGTATACCCTTTAAATAAAAAATAATTTTTGAAATCGGTCCAGCCGTCTTCGAGTAATCGGGGAAGATACAAAAAAAAATACATTCCGACAAATTGAGAACCTCCTCCTTTTTTTTAAGTCGGTTAGAAATAAATCTTGCACAACGGTCGAACAATCGAGTCTTTTTCATTCCTCTACTCTTCGTTTCAACAATTCTGCTTAACTGCACTCACACGTATAGCAAAGTGTTGGCTCCACCGGGCGTCAGGTTAGCTATGAGGCCGGCGCTGCTGCCGAGCGAGCTCAGCCGGGCTTTGAGCTGTGAGATATCTCCTCGGGAGACCAGCTCACGGAGAGCTGCATGTTGGGATAGACGTTCTCGTTCTAATGCATCTGGAAAGAGAGAGATTGTTTCGTTAGAAAAATTGATTTAGGCATCGTCTGTGAATAAGAGGATTTGAATTAAAAGCAGTAAGAATTTTTAGTTTTCATATAAACAGCCATATTCATACGTAGTGCAACCATTTCTTTACCCGGCTGCGGCGAATTCAAAAAGGGAGGGTTATGTATTTCACCTGAATGTATGTATGTGACGGATATATGTATATGTAAGTGTCTACGTTCCCTCGTAACTACGAAACGACTGAACCGACTTGACTGAATGATAATGTCGTTAGATTTGTGTTTTATGCGCGAGTGTCACGGGGTATATTAAAATGATTAAAAATTAAAATGACGGATTCTTTGGGCCAAAAGGTTCCTAAAACAAAATTCCTGAACCTATTGATTGGGATATCAAAATGAAGGGTTTTAAGAGCGTTAATACAGAAACTGGGCAACGTCGCAGACAGCTGTCAAATATTTCGCTGTTTTAGCGGTATGAGGAACAGGGTGTAAAGTTCACTCATCCACCATAGAAAAGGGAGGATCCTCCAACCAGACGGGTGTTGTGTCTGGCGGGCAACTGCCCGTTAGTTGATTTCGGTCTTATCTATGTCGTTCGCGCGGTAAACTCTAACTGCGCGATGCAGGATTTGTGTGACGTCATGTCTTGATTAATTTGGCAATATTACTGTATAGAAATAAGATATATTATCCATATTTCTAATTTTGGTATCGCAGGCGGAAACAACTAGAAGACATTTCATTTTTACGATTTCTGAGACGAAGTGCTTAAACAAACGCTTGGCCCTGTGCCCTATAAACACCCTGATGATACCAACTTACCATGCTGCCTCCAAGGATCAGCCACATCATCGCTGAAGTAGTGAGAGACATCGTACGCAGCGTCAGCGTCAGCATCATCTTGTACAGGCTGACGCGGCGCGCGCGCTACCTTTTTAGCCGCGCGGCGGAATCGAGCCAGCATTGTGACGGAACTATTTAATTTTTCACTCACAAATTACAGATTTTTTTGATTTATTTATAAAAAAAAATCAACTCTTGTCCTTTTTAGGGCTAGCATCGTGACTAACTTTTGAAAGTATTTTCTTTCGTTTTCACTCACTTATTTATTTGCACTTTTGAGACATAAGTTATTGACCATTTATTTACTCATTAAAAAAATTCTATTGTCACTTTCTTGTCATTGACGAAAGTGTTTCGAATGTTTTTTTTTTTTTGATGGAAGGTTTATTTTCACTCACTTATTTTCAAGAAAATTACTGACTCAATATAATCTGCCTAGCCTGCTTCCAACTATCCAAGTGAAAATGTTGAAGTTTTTACTTTTGCCGGCACTCCCGGACACAGACTAATAAAGCAGCGATCAGAGTCATAATTTGGACAGAACCCCATCGCGTTACCCAGTAACTGGAGGTCAGATAGGCAGTCGCTCCATGTAAAATACTGGTATTCAGCTGCATCCGGTTAGACTGGAAGCCGACCCCAACATAGTTGGGAAAAGGCTGGGAAGATTGATGTCCAGCAATGGACTCCTATGGGCTGATGATGGTTAGGGATAGACTATGCAATCGTTCGTTTAGTCAAAACCGACCTTATAAGGTCAATGTGTTGAGGTTCTATAGTTAATTCGTAATTTATTTTATATCTATTTTTAGAGCAACCGTTTCTGAATTAATTATGCAAATTTAAGACTGTTTATAAAAAATATATTTTAGGAAGTCTTGTTATGGCAACAGAATCTTAATATTTATGTAACTTTACAAGGTTTATTGAATCTAATCGATACAGTTGACGCGTTGTGAGTCAAGAGTTCAAGACTAACGAAACGATGGATGAAATGTGTGAAAGATGATTTCTATAAGACGTCTTCAAAAACCTAATCTATACTAATCTATCTATGTCATAGGATGATCGAATTTTCGCGGAAACCCTACGGATATTACGAAAACACGGATAATTTGAAAAAGGTGAAAACATTTCTGCGAGTTAACGCGACAGTGTAGCCCCAGGGTTACTCCGGTTCTTTTCCGGATAATTTCATTTCACTCATCTTAGCGCGCTAATCGACCTTGCATTAGTGGACCAGCCCGACTGTCAGTAACCTACATAATCTTGGTTAATATTATGTAATCAAAGAGACAAATAATAAGATAAAACTAAAACACGCAATGACTCATCATGTGTTAGCTGAAATATATCAAGTTTCCGAATACGTAATGAGCGACGGGCAGGTCAGTTGATTCAATAATAATGCTACAATAAAAACTATCTGTTTTCTGCAACATCGTGCACAAACTAAATTCACAAAGAAAATGAAAAAAATACTGGCAAATTGTGAGTCGGTCTCACGAACCGAGGGTTCCGTAACTTGGAATGAAAAATATTTGGCCATTTTGAAAGTGTACCTATACAAGGTGGAGACCAGAGCTGGGCAAAATACATGCTTTGCTTTAATTAAAATACAAATTACAAAATACTATCTCGCACTTATTTAAAATACAAATTACAAAATATTTTTAAGTCGTGTATTTGAAATATAAAATACAAAATACAGTATTTTTACTATTTTTATTTAAAATACAAAATACAAATTACGAAATACAGTCTGGTGTTAGGTTAGGTATATAAATAGAATAGAACTAATCCAGCCCTGCCTAAGGCAAAGGGAATATATTCTTACCATCATATTTTACAAAATGGCGACCGCTAAATATGTCACAGCATTCACAGGATTCACTCCATCGCTGAATGAAAATTACAATTGACAAGTTATGTAATTGACAATTTGACGTATGTACCTGCAGTACAGACTACAGTACAGTTTAAGTGCAGTGTTGCCAACTTTAAAGATATTACATATTTAGCGGTCGCCATTTTGCTTACGAAAGCTATCGAGCGCTATTTTCTGCAGATCGCACCCATTCATAAGATCGCTAAATGTATTTATGTTCAAATGTATTTTGGAGCCATAAGTATTTGAAATACTAACTACAAAATACCTCAGCGTCGGGTATTTGAAATACTAATTACAAATTACATTTATAAGAAGTAATTGAATTACAAATACCAATTACGTATTTGTATTTCAATTACGTATTTCAATTACAAGTAATTCAAATACTGCCCAACCCTGGTGGAGACAACATTTCGACAATAAATTAAACTGCGTATATCTAATAAAGTTCTTAGTCTGCATACGAAAATTCAATCAAATATATCCAATAGTTTTGTCAATATAGCTAGTCAAATATTGACTTAACCCATAGTCGGCTCATCACGACTGTCAAAGATCCACGAATGACAGCCGGGACCAACGGCTTTACGTGCTTTCCGAGGCACGGAGGAGTCTCAGTATGTAAAGATGGTCACCCATCCACTGACCAACCCCGGCAAGCGTAGCTTAACCTGATGGATCGATCCGTACGGCTGTTATTTCTTAGCCACGAGCTCCTTTAACAAATGACACCATTGTTAAATTAAAAGAATGATCCTCCTATTCTCTTATGATTGCAAAAATGCGAATACCTGCTCTATAATCTATAGGTATTATTCGATGAGGCTTCTCGATACAGCGATACTAGGTATTAAGTTACGTAATAAGGGTATATCCGTATCACTTTGACGAACTGTCCGTCTTGTCTGACGGTATGTCAGACTATTTCTATGTAATAATAAAACTAGTTGTAAACTATCTATAATGAATTAATGATTTATTCCAGAAATCCCCACCGACAAATCCCCACCAGTGGGCATTGTTATTATTTTTTCCAGAAATCCCCACTAGTTAAATAAAGTCAGCCTAGTGGGGAATTTTGGAAAAATAAGTTCAATCCCCACCAGCTGGTGGGGATTGGGCGCCTTGAGCGTGGAGACCTAATCCAGAAATTTCGTAACGAAAATACTACCTAAGAAAAGAGTGTTTTGTATTGAAAATTATGTTTAACTGCTTGACAACAAAGTTCAAATTTACTTAAACGAATGATACGAGAGTGTTGTATTGAAAATTATGTTTAACTGCTTGACAACAAAGTTCAAATTTACTTAAACGAATGATACGAGAGTGTTGTATTGAAAATTATGTTTAACTGTTTGACAACAAAGTTCAAATTTACTTAGACGAATGATACGAGAGTGTTGTATTGAAAATTATGTTTAACTGTTTGACAATAAAGTTCAAATTTACTTAGACGAATGATCCTTGACTATTAATAGTTAAATTAAAACCTTTTTATTAGTTTGATGTTCCCGGCCATTACGTTGTGTCAATTTTTAAAAACTATAAATGTGAATAACAGTTCCTGTCAATGTCAATGTCATGTACGAGGAGCTCGTGGCTAAGTAATAACAAGCCGCACTGGTCGATCCATCAGGTTAAGCTACGCTTGCCGGGGTTGGTCAGTGGATGGGTGACCATCTTTACATACCGAGACTTCTCCGTGCCTCGGAAAGCACGTTAAGCCGTTGGTCCCGGGTGTCATTTGTGGATCTTTGACAGTCGTTACGAGTCGTCAGAAGCCCGAAAGTCTGACACCAGTCTTACCAAGGAGTATCGTATTACCCAGTTACTGGGTTGTGGAGGTCAGATAGGCAGTCGCTCCATGTAAAATACTGGTATTCAGCTGCATCGGGTTAGACTGGAAGCCGACCCCAAGATAGTTGGGAAAAAGGCTAGGAAGAAGAAGAAGTTCCTGTCAATGTCATCATTGCTATTTCTTGTATTCGGGTTAATATTTTACAATTGCGTAAGTTGATAAAAAATGCTATGCAATAGCTTCGCCGGGGCAGTCCCCGAGTGCCACACGTCTTTTTTTTTTGCAGCATTACAGTGTCGCTTTTTTTTGGAAAGAATGAGACGAATTCATAATCGCAATTTACGTGATCTTATAATATTTTTATTTTTATCCAGTAAATTTTTGATATTTTTTTTTTATTTTCGTTTCAATGCAAACAATTTATAACGAAAGTTGATTAAAATAATTATTGACATAATTACTTACTTATCTTATTAAACGTATTGATTAATGCGTTTTTTGTTTAATAATTTCGAAACAACAACACCTGGTGGGGATTGTTACTTATTTTTCCAAAATTCCCCACTAGGCTGACTTTATTTAACTAGTGGGGATTTCTGGAAAAATAAATAATTAAAAAAATTAAAAACACGACTGCCCTGGCAAAAACGAACTAAAAAGTAAAAAACAAGCTGTAATCTGTACACAAAGCGAAAAGTCACTCATTTACTCGCTGACTAAACAGATAAATAAAATTGTTATTGCAGTCGGGGGACCTATTAGATTAAAAAGTGTTCCACAAAACGATCCCCCGACTGCAATAACAGAATTTGATGTATGAGGTCATACATTAAAATCTGTTCATAAATTTTGAAGTTATGGTGGAACAAAGAAACTCACATACATACATGAACCCTGAACACATTACACTCCTTTTTGGGCAGTCGTGTAAACACTCCTTTTTGGGCAATCGTGTAAAAAAAAAATAACAATCCCCACTGGTGGGGATTTGTCGGTGGGGATTTCTGGAATAAATCTCTATAATAAACTAACAGACGGACATGGCGAAACTATAAGGGTTCCTTCCTTGTTTACTACGGAACCCTAAAAACGATAGACACGACACAGTGAAAACGATGGCTAAAGATAAGAAACACATATTTCTTTCGATTCCACCAGGTTCAGGGTACGTCAGGAAGGTGCATGGTGTGAGCTAGACGTGCAGTCTTCAGCCTGTGTTGAGATCCTATTACCAGCACAAGTGTGCGTCATCAGAAGAGATGATGGACTTCCCATATCTGGATATCAGGTAAGTAATTGAGAAAAATAATAAGAATAATATATTTATTTGTATAAAGACGGTTTTACCCGGTTCATAAGTCTTGATCCCGTGGGAATATCGGGATAAAAATTATTCTATGTCCTAATCCAGGACATGGTCTACCCGTGTGCCAAATTTCATCCAAATCTGTTCAACCGTTTTAGCGTGAAAGCGTAACAAACAAACTCACTTTCGCATTTAAAATATTAGTTAGGATGATAGCTATAGTAAAACAATAGGAAGCTGCAAGACGGGTGTTTTTAGGGCTCTGCCATAGATGAACACAGATGGGGCACTCCGCAGTTTAGGTATGACGCTACAAGTACGCGGCGGGTACGTCTCGTCAGGCCAATTCAGTGAGTGTAACGTAGTCAGAAGATCTAAGCCCACGTTCGCACGTACGTAATAAAATCGCGGCGAATTTTTTTCGTACACCTGATTTTGAAGTCTCGGTATTGAGCCAAGCATTGAGAATGCAACAGAGCGCATCTAGCACGTTTTTCAGCGCGTCAAGAAAACACAATGTTGCATATTCAACTCTCAGCGCTAAGCAGAGAAAATTCGCCGCGATTTTATTACGTCCGTGCGAACATGGGGTAAAGAGGGGGGGGGGTTAAGAGTTACGCGATAGAATGAGAGGCAACTTCCAGCCCAATATAACTGTAGGTAATTAGCGCTGTGCGACCTGAATTGCACTTTATTGAGTCGTAGCAAGAGTCGCTTTTTATTGACCGAGCGAGCGTAGCGAGCGAAGCGTCTCTGCATCAACTGGCAAAATTTTCTTTCGTGTGTCAGTTTGTACGTACTCGTGTACAGGTCGTATTTTACAACCGATCTGGATGAAACTTGGCATACAGGTATTATGAATTTTTTGTAATTTTTTGTCGTCGGGGATTTTTGATTGGAGGGGTACTTCCTCCAAAATGGGGCAAAAAGGGGGCTGCTGGATATCTCCGCCTTATGAAATCCGTTTTCGATGGTTCTTTTTTCATTTGAAAGAAAGTAACTTTAAGACTCAAAAAAAATTGGTAAAGATCTGATCAGGATCTTCGGCATGATGAGCAGAATACCTCCTCAAATGCAGTAAATTGCTCGCTATTTATTCAAACCTATTTGTTAATTTTTCTAGCTGGCCTACAAATTTTTTACTCATAACTATTGTACAGTGGAGCCAATTTTTTTTCTCGTTTGTCCTGTATTATGGGGTAGCGTGTGTGTGTGTGAAAACGTTTGTCACCTCTGTCGGGACGAGGTTTGCGACCGTGTAGCAGACACTTAAGCCTCAAGCTAAGCGGTTAATTTTTCCCAAAAAGTTTGTGCTCGCGAGGTCTACTGTTCGCAGAACTACTAGTTTAAATGATTTTGCGCATTGTCCCATGTGTACTAATCCGTGACTCAACGCAGTTTCGTGAGCACCAATTTTATAAGTATGTACTTCCTTCTCTAAACACTGCCGGCCATTCCGTGTTCTATGGGTCTGACATTTGGCCTTTACCTGCAGTGTTGTCGCTTTTTATTTAAATGGTATTGCGGAGTGTCCCATCTGTATTAATCTGTGTCAGAAAGCAATTGTTATCCATGAAGTTTTCTTAGAAATTCTATTGTTCGTGTCGCGTTGGTCTGCACAAAGCTTAAGCATCAGAATGTCCGATCTATCGGTCAACAGGGCAAACGATCTATCAATTGACTTTATTAACCACAATTGATCCAATTCCCTCAACGCAGTTAAGGCGAGGATAACCGACTTTTAATTATTTTATACTGAAGATCACGTGCAAACGAGTAGTGATAATGATTTGGAAAAAATGTTTGTACGTTCGTAGTAACTTACTCGTAATCTGTGAATATTTTAGAATAATTATGGATAAAAAACAGAATCACGCAAAAACTATCAAGCGTATTATTTTTTAACTTTCTCCATTTTGCACGACTCATATTGCACGACTCATAATGCGAAGCATTAGAGTGTGCTCTACGATCGAAAAATTTTTTTTGCCCCATTTCTGTCCATTTTGCACGACTCATATTGCACGACTCATAATGCGAAGCATTAGAGTGTGCTCTACGATCGAAAAATTTTTTTTGCCCCATTTCTGTAACTGTTTTTATTGTTACACTCCTGCTAGTACACAGAACCTACTTAATTTATATACCATTGTATAGATGATTAAATGGAGATTAATACTGTTTTTTTTTACAATTGATTTAATGCAGCAGAAATGGAAAAAGCATCAAAATAGTTGAAAAAAAAATCCTGTCCGTCAATTTATGAACCCTGAAAACATTGTAGCTTGCGATAAAATCAATTAATTGAGTCAAAAATTTTTTTATACATTCGTTTCAGCCATTAAAAGAACCCTTTTGAAAATGGCTCTTTTATTAAAGTAGTTTAATTATAATTAATAAAATACTAACTAAAATGTAATATCTTTATCTAAATATTCCTAACCTTGACATGACGTCCGTAAGTTGCCTAGCAACCGCCAAGTAAATATCTTTGTCTCAGAGTAATATAGTTATTACTCTGAGATCTTTGTAAATAGTCTTTGACATTACGACTTCATGAAAAGTGATAAATTGTTCATTTTTGTTAGAAACTATGTTTTGAATTTCTTTTTCGTTTATGAATGAGTGTTATTTATGAGGCGTGCACTTTTGGATTTTCCAAACTATTTTCTCTTTCATAAAATCATAATAACAAAATTCACAATTAAAGTTTAAAAAGAAAACTTACAGACGCAAGACGACGAGCGAGACCAACTAGAATTTAGACAACCCAGAACTAACTATGAAAGATAAAATATACTGTACGAGGGAGCAAAACTGTATAATAAACTACCTGATAATGTACCCAACAGTACACCATACATAAATTTTAAAAGCCCTAGAAGAACACGTTAGAAAACAACACTAACAATACCGATTGTCATCTTGAACTCTTAATTTTCTTATTGTGAACACAGACAATCGCACTTACTTTTATTTCTATCCTACTTTTCTCAATACGTTGAAAGAAGGAAAGAAAGAAAATACGTTTATTTGCGGTGCGAAACATGACAACCAAAAAAAGAACAAGTTGGGGGAAAATATGCGTTACATCCACGCAAAACGGCCATCGCTCAGCATAATGCTGCGACCCTATGCGGGACAGAGCTACAGTGCTGGTTTTCAGCGACAGCCGGCGTTGACGTTAGTGAACTGTAACGTTCTTTTATTTTGAGAAATCTTCAAACCGAAAGATAATTTAATTATTAATCTTTTAGTTTTTTATATGTGTTTTATAAATTAATAATGCGTCTAATCTGGGACAGCGCTCCTTGATGGGCGGGTCCTATTACTGGCTGCACGAAAGACGCGTTGCGTGAACTCAGTACAAAACACGCAAGCTAATCATTCACGGTCACTGGCATATATAGGCGTCTAAAGAAGTATTATCCACATAACGTCACGCTTGCAATCCCTCTAGACATAGGTAGAGGTACAGCACAGCACCCGTTATATTCATCAACATTTATAATTATTCTCTGTAAAAAATACATAGGTGTTGAAATGGGGGTGCACCCAAATTTCGCTTGCTAAGACCCCATCTGGCCTTCATATTCAAATGTTACATGTCTAGCCTAAAACAGGGCTAAAAATAAACATCTGACGAGCTCTTTAGGTATTCGTCGAATGTCTGGATTGCGTCTAGATTTTATTGGGATTCACACTCGTCTAAAAATAAGTGACAAATGAATCTTGGAATCAATTTGCAATTCTCGCAATACGGTTGAATTTAAATTTTGCACTCCCCAGTAATTCACATCCTATAAAGATAATTCTGATCATTTTTACCAAGGGGTGTCGTGTTACCTAGTAAAAGGTTGTGGAGGTCAGATAGGCAGTCCCTTCATGTAAAATTATTCAAAAAACAATAAACCCGACTGCAAAAACACATAACTGAAAAGAGAAAAACAAGCATTATAATCTATAGAATTTTGGTATCGCAGGCGGGGACAAACAAAAGTTAGGTACACCATATTTCCGGTTATTATTGTTATATTATTATTGTCCCCGCCTGCGATACCAAAATTCTATAGATTATAATGCTTGTTACCCGACTGCCCAGAAGGAGGGTAATGTTTTTCGAGAGTATGTACGTATGTATGTATGTATGTATGTATGTATGTATGTATGTCTATTTCTTTGGCACGGTCTGTAGCCTAAACGGCTTGATGGATTTTAACATAGGAGGTGTCGTTAGATTCGTCTTAATCGTAGAAGTGACATAGGCTATATAATATTTATGTATTGCATCTGCAAGTACAAAAAAAAGGGAGGGGAAGATTTTTTTTTAAATAATTTTCAACAATATTGGTATCAAATAAAAGCTGGTAACAAGTCAATTCCAAATTAAGATATATTAATAAAACTAAAAAACTTGAAATAAAGAAAATTATTCAAAAAACAAAAAACCCGACTGCAAAAACACATAACTGAAAAGAGAAAAACAAGCATTATAATCTATAGAATTTTGGTATCGCAGGCGGGGACAATAATAATGTATCAATAATAACCGGAAATATCACCCTAACTTTTGTTTGTCCCCCCCGCCTGCGATACCAAAATTCTATAGATTATAATGCTTGTTTTTCTCTTTTCAGTTATGTGTTTTTGCAGTCGGGTTTTTTGTTTTTTGAATAATTTTCTTTATTTTTCTCTTTTCAGTTATGTGTTTTTGCAGTCGGGTTTTTTGTTTTTTGAATAATTTTCTTTATTTCGAGTTTTTTAGTTTTATTAATATATCTTAATTTGGAATTGACTCATTACCAGCTTTTATTCGATACCAATATTGTTGAAATATATTTAAAAAAAAAAACCTTCCCCTCCCTTTTTTTTGTACTTGCAGATGCAATACATAAATATTATATAGCCTATGTCACTTCTACGATTAAGATGAATCTAACGACACCTCCTATGTTAAAATCCATCAAGCCGTTTAGGCTACAGAGCGTGCCAAAGAAATAGACATACATACATACATACTCTCGAAAAACATTACCCTCCTTCTGGGGCAGTCGGGTAAAAATACTGGTAGTCTGCTGCAGCTGGTTAGACTGGAAACTGCTAGGCAAGGCTAGGCAGATAATCATGAAAGATAATTCTGATAATTTCCAAAATACCATTTTCAGCTTATAATATTCCAAATGCTGGGACATAGGTCTCTTGCATGCTCTGAATCTGTCTGAGAAAATCCAGACGGAATAACCCAGTAACACTTTGCCCGACCTTGACATCAAACCCAGGACCTCACGGTCAGCAGACGCGCTTGTGACCACTAGGGTAACGAGGCAATTAATGAAGTTCAATATGTCCTATTTAAGAGTTTGCTTTGATGGTTTGGTCATGTTGAGAGGATGAATGAAAGGCGACTAACATCTGCTTTGGCGAGTGGGAACGTCGGGGAGTGACGCACGCCCTAGGAAGACAGACAGAACTAGGACTACGGGGGATAGTGACCTTATTGGTAAGTTCTTCAGAAAGGTCAGGTGCGTAGTACTCGCAACCGGCGAGCGTGTATGACCAGATGTATGAACGTAAACGAGGCAACAGGAGTATGTCAGGATCGTAGCAGGCGGCGTTCTGTAGTTTCTGCCTACCCCCGCGGCCCCGTGGGAAGAAAGCGTGAGTTTATGTATGTTTATTAGGCACATTGTTATCGTGTGTTTTTTAATCTCAAAGTTGTTTAATGTCTTCTTCAATGGCTCCGTTAAAATGTAGATACTTAAAGTTATCAGTTTGTTTTTAACCTTATCTTAATATTTAAAGTAATTATATGAGTGATGGTACAGATGAACACAGATGGGACACTTCGCATTTTATGTATGAATCTACAAGTAGATACGCGGCGGGCTCGACTTGTTGAATTCAGTGAGCGTAACGTAGTCAGAAGATATAAGAGTTACGCGATAGAAAGAGAGGCAACTTCTAGGTGAATATAACTGTAGGTGATTACCGATGAATTGCACTTTATTGTGTCGTAGCAAGAGTCGCTTTTTATTTTAATGATTTTGCGGAGTGTCCCATCTGCACTAATCTATGATTATGGTTTTTTTTAGAAGCGCATAAGATTTTTAAGACGTTTATTAATTCAAAAAGGTGTTCATTACTAGAAGGTCAATATGTTTTTAGAGGATCTGTTAAATATTTACAAAGAAAAATGGCTTTAACAATCATAATACTACTAAAAGCTATGTAGGGGCAAATGCTAAGAAAAGCGTGTTTTTATGACGAACGTGATCCATCAGAGTTTTTCAGCGTAGTCATAAAGTCTTATCCTTGAGAATACCGCATTGGACTACTAACAAACAGTGGTGGCCCAGTGGAAGCGGCCGCGGCTTACAAGTTTTAGATCGTAGGTTCGAACCCAGACAGGCTTTACTTTGCGTAAATTATTTTATCACCACTGCCACAGATAAGTACAGATGGGACACTCCACAAAATCATTTAAATAAAAAGCTCTTGCTACGACACAATAAAGTGCAATTCAGGTCGCGCAGCGCTCATTACCTACAGTTATATTCACCTAGAAGTTGCCTCTCTTTCTATCGCGTAATTCATATCTTCTGACTACGTTACGCCCACTGACTTCGACAAGTCGAGCCCGCCGCGTACCTACTTGTAGCTTCATACCTAAAGTGCGGATTGACCATCTGTATGAATCTGTAAAACAAAACGGTGAAGGAAAACATCTGAGGAAGCCGGCATGTCTTAGAACCAATAATTCAAAGACATGTGACATCTACCAACCCGCACTGGGCCCGCGTGGTAGATTTAAGTACAACCCACTCCCCTCTCACATAGAGAAGTCCTGTGTCCTTGCACTGGGAACTTTATAGGCTGATTATATTATACTTATGCTATGCAGGTGAAAATGCTAAGAACAGCGTTTTTATGACGAACGTGATCCATTTGAGTTTTTCTGCGCAGTCATAAAACGTTAGCCTTGAGAATACCGCATTGGACTACTAACGACTCACCACAGAGCTCGGAGACGCGTTGGCGGCCGCTGCCAGAGGCGGCGCTGACAACACTTCTCATACAAATCAAATTTACTCGCACTACGATATACGACTATTCGATAATTGAGTGTTTCATCAAGTTAAGCTACGCTTGCCGCAGTTGGACGTGGATGGGTCCGGGACTCCTTTGTGCCTCGGAAAGCACGTTAAGCCGTTCGTTCGTGGATCTTTGACAGTCGTTACGGGTCGTCAGAAGCCTGAAAGTCTGACAACAAGTCTTAGCAAGGGGTGTCGTGTTATCCAGTAACTAGGTCGTGGAGGTCAGATAGGCAGTCGCGCCGTGTAAAGTACTGGTATTCAGCTGCATGTGATTAGACTGGAAGCCGACCGTGCGTTGGGAAAAGGCTAGGCAGATTTATTGAGTGTTTCAAGAACCCATCACGTTTAGACACATTGCTCACTATTCATATGGTGTGCGACCTGAATTGCACTTTATTGTGTCGTAGCAAGAGTCGCTTTTTATTTAAATGATTTTGCTAAGTGAACCATCTGTACTAATCTGTGATTCAGCGCACTTTCGACACCACGAATTTTATAAGTACTTCCTTCTCTAAACGCTACCTACGATTCTCTGCTCTATGGGTCTGACATTTAGCCTTTACCTGTGTATTTTGCCGTCAACTTTTTTTATGACTTACTTAATTTCTGTCCTAAAAAAAATGTTGTTTGACTAGCCGCTCATATTTAGTTTTATGGTCCATATCCAGTCCCACTGCTGGGACACAGGCCTCCTCTCTGTGAGAGGGAGTGGGCTGTAATCTACCACACGGGCCCAGTGCGGGTTGGTAGATGTCACAATCATGTCTTCGAATTTTTTGGTTCTAAGACATGCCGGTTTCTTCACGATGTTTTTCTTCAACGTTTTGAGAGCAGTGGTGATGAAATAATTTACACAAAGTAAAGCGCTTGCTTGGGTTCGAACCCACGACCTACAACTCGTAAGTCGAGGCCTCACATTTTTCGCCACATTCTACTTAAATTGATGAAAACATACACAGTTTATGTATGGCTTCCACGTCTCGTTAAGCTATTATCCACAGTGTCAATTTGTCAAGGTTGCCGGTTCACGTAATACTCGTACGAGCAAAAACGAGCGTTGAACTGTGACGTCCGGTCCAAAGTATTTCCATATTATTGTAGACGGTTTTTTAAAACAAAACAAAGTTTTCCTAAAGTTACGGTTTTTAGGAAAACGGTACCGTCATATAACGGCCGTCATGAAAATCTGTCATTAAATTTGTATTTGGCATAAAAGGAGCGTTAATTAATTACGTGAGGCGATTTTTCGACCCCCTTGGTGAGATGTTGTGAGATTTGGCTTGAGACCCTCCCTCCCGATGCAAATCCGATTTTTCAAAATGCGTATTTTTTGTGTAAATATATTAATCTGTGCTTACTTCCTAGTGCTTTAGCTGGGAAGAAGAAGTGGAACTCACCAGCAGCACAGCTGTCTGTTCAAAAGCTGTCTCGTTTGATAAGGGGCGAGCACGAGCATATTGCCACAAGAGACACGGTTTCCTCACGATGTTTTCTTTAACGTTTTGAGGGGAGTGTTGGTTAAATAATTTTACAAAGAAAAGTGCATAGCTTAGTAATAAATTCATGCTTGACTTCGAACCCTCTGAAACGATCTGCGACTCGTAAGTCGGTACCTTCCGGTCACCACTGCACTCACTCTGTCGGTGGTAAATTGGATATAATCGTAATTAACGTTTAATGTATGTATTTATTGTATATGTAAATGGTACACCACTAAGCTGACTACCTGCAGTATTGTCTTTCCTTCTTACTTTAATCCATCCAAAGGTTGTCTGTAAAAGATCGCTTTTAGCGATAAGACCGCCCATTGTGTCACCCTATGTAAAATGTCTAAACCTATGTCTGTAATTTTTATGGTGTACAATAAAGAGTATTCTATTCTATTCTATTAACGGATTGACCTACCGTAATATTTTGTTCAACTATCCTAAAACAAGTCTTAAGGATTTTTTGCCGATTCCGTTATACTAGTTATGTTAAACGCGACTTTTATAAGCTTTAATAATAAGATTTGTTGTGCAATCAATACACAAAATGAGTTTTAGATAAAGAACTTTGGAGCCAAACCACTGCTGGGACACAGGCCTCCTCTCTGTGAGAGGGAGTGGGCAGAAATCCACCACGCGGGCCCAGTGCGGGTTGGTCAATTATGAATTGATTTTGATAATTCTTTTTTTGTTTGGTAGGTCTTCAGAGGTGGTCCCTTATTCATGTTATTAACATTGCTTGGGCAGTTTTTGAGTTAGCTTCAATAATACGTATTTTTCCCACTTAGCCTATATGGATGATGTTATAATAGTATAATATTATGTTCCTGTTACTGTTATTTACACAGCAGGTATTCGAACTTGTGTGGGGTACGTACCACAAGTAAAAAGTGATATTAAAACCTTTTTACAAAAAAAAAAAAAACAACCTACTTCCAAAAACAACAGTACCTACTTTAATTTCGGAAGTCGGTGGCAAAAAAAACGAAAATTCCAGACCAAAGAGACACCTACCTCCGAAATTAAAGTTATTTTTGTCCTTGTAGTGTTTTTTTTTTGTTTTATAATTCGGAATAGTCCAAATTAGGTTTATAGGGAAAGAAACACTGGAAAAGTTTCTCGAAAAATCTTCAAATTCGGGAAAAATGTATCGTCTTTTTTTGTGAAGCCAAGTCAGAGTCGTTGTAAAGGCCGCAGCAATTCACTGGATGCGGGAAGCACAGAATCGGTCGAAGTGGCGGTGCTTGGGGGAGGCCTATGTTCAGCAGTGGACGTCTTTCGGCTGATATGATGATGATGATGAAGTCAGAGTCCCATGGGCGGATTTAAGACTCCTGACATCAAGTTAGTCACCAACCACGTAAAAAAGAACGAAAATGGAGCATCAAGTCTTGCTAATTAGAATCCTGGAGAGGACCATCCTTATTTTAATACAATTTAACATATTTATCAGAATAAAATAGAGCCGTTAAGCCGTTGGTCCCGGGTGTCATTTGTGGATCTTTGACAGTCGTTACGAGTCATCAGAAGCCCGAAAGTCTGACACCAGTCTTACCAAGGGGTATCGTATTACCCAGTTACTGGGTTGTGGAGGTCAGATAGGCAGTCGCTCCATGTAAAATACTGGTATTCAGCTGCAACCGGTAAGACTGGAAGCCGACCCCAAGATAGTTGGGAAAAGGCTAGGAAGATTGATTGATCAGAATAAAATAGAGCAATAAGCAAAACGACAGTAAACCAAAAAAAAAAACTTTCCATTGACAAGATAAGAAGACATACAAACTTTTAATGACAGCACTTCTATAAACAAAACATAACATCGCGCCAGTATTCCCCGAAGGGTTAGGCAGAGGTGTACCTATAGTACAGCCACATTTCGCCAGTTATGTTTAAGTCCCATGTAATAGGGGGCGAGCCTACTGAGAGAGAGAGACTGAGAAAGACTGAGAAATTCCTTATAGCGCCAGTAGCCAAATAAACCCCAAACTTTTCCATCGATAAGATAACAAGACTAACTTAACAGTTTCTATAAAGTGGGTGTCAATTTAAGGTCTACAATTGCACAAATTAAGATCACCATTTTAGTTCACTCATTCACTCAAAACTTTATTTTCATTCACTAAACACAATTTCCCACCATATCCACTGTTCAAAACACTAAAACAAATAAGTTTTCCACTACATAATATCCAATAACTTCGCGAAGTATTTATCAAAACGTATGAATTTAAATTAACGTTACATGGCGACGTCCGTTCTCCGCGGCGTGCGCGCGTCTACTGTTTTATTTATCTCTAGCCTTATTTACCCAATGCATACATACATGTGTAGTATATAATTTACATGTAGGTGTAGATACTTTCGTTGTTATGGTTATATAGAGCTTTTTATATAGACCACTAGTTTTAAGTCTCGTTAGGGTTCCGTAGGCAAAGGGCCAAGTGCGAGCCGGACTCACATACGATGGGTCTGACTGAACTACCGTTAAATATTTACTGTGTATGTTTATTACTAAATTAGTTAAAAAAATATGTATTCTAGGTTTTTTTTTAAATAATATACTTGAGTAAAATACACGTTTCTTGCATGTGACTGCAACTGATTTTATTGTTACACTCCTGCTAGTACACAGAACCTACTTAATTTATATAGCATTCTATATGTATATGATTAAATGGAGATTAATACTGTACTTATTAACAATTAATTTAATGCGGCAGAAATGAAAAAGGCATAGCAAAATAGTTGAAAAAAATCCTGTCCGTCAAACCTGAAAACATTGTAGCTTGCGATAAAATCAATTAATTGAGTAAATTTTTTTTAATACATTCATTTCAGCCATAGAAGGAACCCTATTGAAAATGGCTCTCTTATTCAAAGCAGTTTAATTATTAATTAATAAAATACTAACTAAAATATAATATCTTTATCCATCTTTACCTAAATATTTACAACCTTGACTTGACGTGTTGCCTAGCAATCCACAACGTAAATATCTAAATAAATAGTCTTTGACATTACGTAAAGATTGCGAGGTTAGAAATTTTACCCATATTGATGGGTAAAACAGCAGTCACAACATACTTCATGAAAAGTGATAAATTGATAATTTTTGTTAGAAACTATGTTTTGAATTTCTTTTTCGTTTATGAATGAGTGTTATTAGGCGTGCACTTTTGGATTTTCCAAAATATTATTTTATTTTTATTATTTGTTGTTATAGCGGGAGGAGCTCGTCGTGGCTAAGCGATACCAGCCGCACGGGTGGATCCATCAGGTGAAGCTACGCTTGCCGGGGTTGGTTTGTCGATGGGTCTGGTGGATCTTTATATACCGAGACTCCTCCGTGCCTCAGAAAGCACGTTATGCCGTTGGTCCCGGTTGTCATTCGTGGATCTTTGACAGTCGTTAAGAAGCACAAAAGTCTGACAACCAGTCTTACCAAGGGGTATGTAGCTGGGTTGTGGAGGTCAGATAGGCAGTCACTCCATGTAAAATACTGGTATTCAGCTGCATCCGGTAAGACTGGAAGTCGACCACAACATAGTTGGGAAAAGGCTAGGCAGATTGATTAGTTGTCTTATCGGCAATAGAAATACAAAATTTGTGAATATTTCAACTGTCTACCTATTACGGTTCATGAGATAGAGCTCGCTGACAGACAGACGGACAGCGTAGGCTTAGTAATAGGGTTCCGTTTGGAACCCTTCGGATACGGAACCCTAAAAATGATAACATTTTTAAGGTGTTTTTATTTTTCATTTATTTGCATAGATTAAATTTATGGCCCATTTTTACTACCGCGCTTATCTGAAGCTTTGATCTAAAAACTTACATAAAAATACAAGTTAGAGTGTCAAAACCTGTTAGTTATGCAATACGACATTTAAATAATGATGGCATCTGTTTACTTAACTTAAATAAATATCAATACTTTTTAGTTATTTTAGCTCTGAATGCACCTGTTACGAAATTATGTTGCAATCACAAATGAAATATTTTTGATTTATTTATTGTTTTGAATTATCTTTGAACAAAACCATAAAGAACTTTAGGTGTGTCATCATTTCAGCCGAAAAACGTCCACTGCTGGACATAGGCCTCCCCCAAGCACCGCCACTTCGACCGATTCTGTGCTTCCCGCATCCAGCGGATTCTTGCGGCCTTTACAAGGTCTTCGGTCCATCTTGTGGGAGGCCTTCCAACGCTACGTCTTCCGGTACGCGGTCGCCACTCCAGAACCTTTCGGCCCCATCGGCCATCTGTTCTGCGAGCAATGTGCCCTGCCCACTGCCATTTAAGTTTGGCAATTCTTCGGGCTATGTCGGTTATCTGGGTTCTCCTGCGGATCTCTTCATTTCTGATTCGATCACATAGGGAAACTCCAAGAATAGCTCTCTCCAGTGCCCTAGTAGGTTAGTACTATAATGAAATAGCTGTGGACAGCGTTTGCGTTGCTCAAACACACGATCAATCACAATCTGAATAATTTTGAAAGCTTCTTCTTTTCGAGTGGCTAGTGACTAACCTGGTGTCAGAGTTTTAAAGCCGTCCATGGCCCTCTGACTTGGCATCACATCCCGTCAAGAAATATCTCTCAGGCATGCCGGTTTCCTCACGATGTTTTCCTTCACCGTTTTTGAAGCAAGTAATAATTATACAATACGCACATGAATCCGAAAAGTCAGAGGTACGTGCCTTGGGTTCGAACTCGCCTATGACCCCCTATGACTTGGCAGTCTGACGAAGCCTGAGCAGTCTGATGAAAGATATTGCTAATCCATTGATTCTAAGAATCAATGGATGGATGGTGGATCCACATAGCCCGCTGTCTTTGCCGGCGGTTTTGCTTGTGGTCAAGCTGCTGGCTGCTGGCTGTGAGGATCCACCACAATGTTCAAAAAAAATATTCTAAGAATCAATGGATGGATGGTGGATCCACATAGCCCGCCGTCTTTGCCGGCGGTTTTGCTTGTGGTCAAGCTGCTGGCTGCTGGCTGTGAGGATCCACCACAATGTTCAAAAAAAATATTCTAAGAATCAATGGATGGATGGTGGATCCACATAGCCCGCCGTCTTTGCCGGCGGTTTTGCTTGTGGTCAAGCTGCTGGCTGCTGGCTGTGAGGATCCACCACAATGTTCAAAAAAAATATTCTAAGAATCAATGGATGGATGGTGGATCCACATAGCCCGCCGTCTTTGCCGGCGGTTTTGCTTGTGGTCAAGCTGCTGGCTGCTGGCTGTGAGGATCCACCACAATGTTCAAAAAAAATATTCTAAGAATCAATGGATGGATGGTGGATCCACATAGCCCGCCGTCTTTGCCGGCGGTTTTGCTTGTGGTCAAGCTGCTGGCTGCTGGCTGTGAGGATCCACCACAATGTTCAAAAAAAATATTCTAAGAATCAATGGATGGATGGTGGATCCACATAGCCCGCCGTCTTTGCCGGCGGTTTTGCTTGTGGTCAAGCTGCTGGCTGCTGGCTGTGAGGATCCACCACAATGTTCAAAAAAATTATCTCCTCAACAACGTAAATAACGCAATACCGCGCGTACCTACCTTGATTTATGAAACACATACATAGCATCACGTCTTATTTCCCCGAAGGGTTGGGCAGAGGTGTACCTATAGCAGGTGCACCCACATTTCGCCAGTTATGTTTAAGTCCCATGTAATAGGGGGCGAGCCTATTGCCATCAACCGGGCACGAATCCAGACTCCGGGCTGCTACTGAGAAGTTCCAGATAGAAAAACCCAATATCACTTTGCCCGACCCGGGAATCGAACCCAGGTCCTCATGCTCAGCAGTAGCGCTTGCGACCACTAGACCAACGGGGCAGATGCTGACAATTTATAAAAGAAAACTAATAATATGACTACTGAGGCCAATCTGGCTACGAGGGCAGTGGTGGCCCAGTGGTAACGGCCCTGACTTGTTCGAGCCCAGACAGGCGCCTTACTTTGTGTAAATAATTTCATCACCACTGCTCTCAAAACGGTGAAGGAAAACATCGTGAGGAAACCGGCATGTCTTAGAACCAAAAATTCGAAGACATGTGACATCTACCAACCCGCACTGGGCCCGCGTGGTAGATTATAGCCCCTGTGTCCCAGCAGTGGGAACATTAATAGGCTGATAATGTTATGTAATATGGCTACTCACCTCTAGCCTCTCTAAGCGCATGTGCAGCATGTCTCCAACTATTTCTCTCAGCTAACGCAAGGGCAGTGTTGCCATGCGCGTCCAGAATACTCAGCGATGCTCCTGAAGTTAGCAGCGTTTTGACGTTTTCAAAATGGCCGCGCTCAGCTGCGATGTGGAGGGCTGTCTGTGGAAGATTTATAGGCATAAATAAGGAGGACGAAGTTTTTTTTTTTTTTCATACGACGGGGCTGCTCTTGGCCTGTATCTCACGTGATGGTAAGTGATGATCAGGCCGAAGGTGGAAGCGAACTTCACCCGGAATCCTCAACCACAGAGGAACTGGCTATCTTATCTTTGACTGGCAAAACACAACAATGCTGTTAACATTGTTGTTATGGCGACAGACTTAGATAAGATGGTGGTAGCTAGCCAGGCGGACTTAGAACAAGCCCTACCACCAACCAAACCGAGCAGAAAACTTTGCCCCCACTGGGAATCGAACCCGGGACCTCTGGGTCTGAGACAGGTGGCTTAACCACTAGACCACAGAGGCGGTTAAAAGTTTTCAATTGATGTTCAGAATGTGTTTCATAAAGGTGTGTCCACAGAGGAATGGTTGGTCGTTCGCTCACGATCTTCTACAAGCATTCGTTCGCGATCAAGAAGTTTATCTGTATTTGTATTTGTATATATTTATTTCTTCCTTTGATAGGTTCTAACGATTGCCGCCTTTCGTATAACTATGATAATTTTTGTTTGCAAAAGATGTTGATGTTTTGTTCACCGTGAAATTTCACAACAGTGAACCATGTGAATTTGTGAATGCCCGCGAACTCCCCGGAACAGCCCCGGATCTAGAATTTGTTTGAAGCGGGGCAAAATATGCAGTTTGTCGGCCCCTGCAAATCCCTTATTGGTGGTTGCTCTAAGATAGACCGCGAAATTCAAATTTTCTCTGAATGAAATTTTTGGCAGAAACATAATTAATGCAATTATATCGATCGATAATGCCCCAAACCAACAGGGGCGCCAAAACTGTTGTAACAAGAAAGAAATATAAAGATTATATGTGCTGCGCGTCTCATTTATTGCAAAGCTGCGGTGTGCTGGGTGGTGCACTTGTGTATTACGGTTGAATATGTCCCCCCCCTGCACTTGGCACCCAGGGCACGGGCCCCGGTTTGCCCCCCTCACTAGATCCGGGACTGAATATGAATGCTTGGTTAACTGGTAGAGAATGCCTAAGGCATTAAGTCCGCCTTTGTACCTTTTTGAGTGTGAAAAGTTTAAATAAATAAATGCTGAACGAATTCGAATGCCCGCGACCGAATGTTCGCAGTGGGGCTGGGGAGTATTTGGTACGTAAAAGCACCAAAACTAATGTTTCTATCTATTTATCAATGTTAACATAAGCATACACCATACAGGGAGACCGTGGCCCCTGGCAACGAACAGGCAAGGGAAGGAACACGGGTGGGTTTTAGTCAGTAAGAGTCTGACACGCCCTCCGCTCCGCCCAGAGCGGGAGAAGTCATTTGATGACTTTCCACCCAAAAAATAAAAAAAGCATACAAGATTATGGCGAAATAACAGTCACACGTTGTCATCAATCTGCGAGGAGAAGCTGCATTTGTCGCGGTCAGTCTGTGGATGGGTGATTATTCTTGCATATTACATAGCAACGTTGTAAAAGGATATGATAAGAAGTTAGCAAGGTTTGTAGCAAGGTTGTACTGCTCAAGGTAGACCAGATGCGTTACTATCTTCACTCTTGAAGGCTCCGTCAGCTTATCAATGAACTGCAATCTTAGATCCAATGCTAAAAGTGGCGATCTTGGAAATATATTCCATGGTTCTTCGTTGTACCTAAGTTGTATTATTGTAGCTGCCATAACTGTGGTCGCAAGTAGACTACTAAAAGTGGCCGAAACTACTGCTTGATCGCAACTATTACGCCGCGCGCACTTTGAACGCGTTTTCGTACGAATTTCACTCGTCCGAACACACGAACGATTCCGACCTTCCAAGTACAAAGGGAGCACGCAGACTGGGTGCGAGTTAGTCGTATGTATACGTACGTATAGTTCCGACGTAGCGAGCGGTGACTGCAGACCGCATACCAGTATGCAGTAGTGCTATTCTGTGATATCAGTGGCTGTCACTAAACAGTGCAACAAGACGATATTTTTTGTTCCACAAATGAGTTTCGTGAAACTGAAGACGAGAAATGCCGCTGCCGTCTGCGGTCGCGTTCGGAATTGTACCTTAATGGTGGATCCACAAAGCCTACAGCTTACACCCTCAGTTCTATTGTCACTTTCGGTGAATGGCCGCCGGCTTTGTTGCGATAGCCGCACGCATCCGACGGCGCATGCCGCTGGGCTATGTAGATCTACGATTAGACTTTCAAATCAGCTCACCTTTCCACCAGTAGCAGCATCAGACTTGGCATTGATGTCAGCGCCTGCAGAGCATAGCGCAGCGAGGCAGCGGCTGCGTTCAGCTAGTGCAGCGGCGTGCAGCGCACTGCGGTTGCAGTGATCTCGAGCGTCGACTGCTTCACCGCTAGCCAGCAGCTCTTGTAGGAGTTCTAGGTTGTCCCACAGGGCTGCCTGGGTGGTTAGAAAAAAAACAATAAGTAATAAATGTTTCTACCAATGTGGCTTTTTGAATTAATAATGTACTTTTTACCTGACTACGGCGAAGCTAGGTGGGTTGTAATTTTGACTGGAATGTATTTGAATTTATCTTGGACATTCTGACATCCGTGAAGGACTTTATAGTTAACTAGCTTCCGCCAGCGGCTTCACCCGCATGGTATCTTATAAATTATAGCCTAAGTTACTCAGAGATTTTATAGCATTCTACAGTTGGTAAGTTGGTTATGTTTTCTTTTTGGGCGGGAAATTACGTGTCACACTTAGGCCGCTATCCCACTGACGTTTTACGAGCGTTGGCGCTTCTCCAACGTCCAGACGCGACGTTAACGTCGCGAGTTTCTAGTGACACGCAACGTTAACGTGGCGTGGTTGAACCTGTTGCCAAAAAACGCAAGAAACTCGCGACGTTAGCGCAACGTCGGCGCTTTACCACTAGAAACTCGCGACGTTAACATCGCGTCTGCGCAACGTTGGCGCTGCGCAGACGTTGGAGAAGCGCCAACGCTCGTAAAACGCCAGTGGGATAGCGGCCTTACTGACTAAAACCCACCCGTGTTCCTTCAGTTTCCTATACGTTGCCAGGGGCCACGGTTTCCCTTTTGGACTTTCCCGTAACCCCGGCAGATATCGGCCCTAGCGGACCCTGTCAGTTGAGCTGACATCTCTCTGAGGCGCGCGTGGAACACGACGCGCCGACGAACCCGGCCTGGTCCTTATCGGACGGCGAGCTACCCGCCCGCGGCTACGGTGACTATGGGCGTAAGGGCTCGAAATTGCCCTGCACTGGGAGAATAATAGGCTAGACTGGTGGACAATAATCTGTGTAAATAAAAATCGGCCAAATGCGTGTCAGAATGGCAAACAAGTTTCTTGTATGGTAATCCCCTTTTACTATTATCTTTCAATCTACCTAGCCTTTTCCCAACTACGTCAGGATCGTGTTCCAGTCTAACCGGATGCAGTTGAATACCAGTATATTACAATGACATGGAACAACTGCCTATCTGGTCTCCACAACCCAGCTACCAGCTAGCTAATTTACTATTATCTATATTTTATTTTTATTATGTTTTGTTATAGCAGCAATACAATGAGAATTAAACCACTTGAGAGCTGATAGACCGATTTCGTCTAGGCATACGACTCACCACTGCGGGCCGGGGGACGAAGAAAATACAGCGGTTGTGATTGGCCGGTGCAACAATGACAGGACGTATGTTTTAAAAATAGTGACCCGCAAGTCAGTTTTGCACAATAATATCGATATCGATAAAATCGACGTCTATTAATTCAATATTTTTTTAAACTTTAATTGATAGGGTGTAAGGCTGCCTGTCCACTGGAGCGGAGAGGAGAGGAGAGGAGCGGAGATGTGCCATTATTAACCAATCAAATCTAAACTCAGGGGCGGAGTCAATATTCTAATGGTTAATATTGGCACATCTCCGCTCCTCTTTTCTCCTCTCCGCTCCAGTGGACAGGCAGCCTTAAGAGGGTTTATTCTGAAAGTTGGCAACGTCACAAATAGATGTCAAATATTTCGGTGTTTTGATTAATTTGATAATATTTCTGTATAGAAATAAAAAATGTGGCTAACTAGCGAACTAGAATATTGATTATGAAATGCAACAATTAATATCGTAACACCGAATTATTATTAAAAAAAGTATTTGGAAATTTTCCAAATGCCTTTTTTACACCTATCAAATTCAAAGTTGCAGTTCAATTGCAATTCATCATTAATATTCTAGTAAGTTAGTTAGCCACATTTCTTATTTCCATACAGTATTATTTCCAAATTAATCAAAACAGGTAACTATTTGACAGCTATTTACGACGTTGCCAACTTTTAGGATGCGCCCCCTTAACTGGATGCAAATAAAACACTGACGTTACACTTCAAATTTAACTTTATTCAATTAAATCAATGCTAAAATTGAATGAAGCTTATTTAATGGTCTGAAAGTATGTCTTATAAAAATAATAGCAATATTAATCCCTGTCGGATAGAACAATGAATTCTCATAATGTGAAATTCAAATTCAATTAATTTATTGTGCAATTAGGAATCACTTTTACAGGTCATTATTTGACAAGCTAGCTGGAGTCGAGATTTCCTAACTGATAGTCATAAGGAATGTAAAACTCATTAAAGTACCTACAGAAATTAATTGGTTTGTTATCTCTGCATCACCTTAAAACGGGTGATAGACATGCGTACTTAAAGACCGCGGTTTTTAAGCTCGACAACTTGCGCGGCTCGCCGTCGGTGACACACGTGAAGACTTCTCACACTCTATCGCGATGTTTTCGACTTTTCTGAACCAAACTAAACAAAAATTACACAAATATCAAAACAAAATGCTGACTCGCGACTCGCGGCAATGACAGACGTACGAAACTACGAATTAAGGCGGGCTACGAGCAAAATTTCAAACTGTTGGATCGCCGGCGAGCTTAGTCGGCGGTTTTAAAGTGCGCGTACTTTGGGTGACACACGAGCGAGTAAGGTCGCCGAGCCATAAGACCACAGACCTGCTCGCCTGTCTGTCACCCCTTTAAGATAAACTAGCATAAAATGCCTAAGGCATTCAATTTCTCCTTTCTGAGTTTTTAATAGTGCATAAAATATTAAATAAATTGGCTTATTAAATAAATTTGTTTGACCTAGCCGCAAAATTCAATTTTTCATTATAGTTTTACAAATTTCATCTCTACTTGACATAGTATGTCGCTTGCGTGACAATAACGGTTAAGTAAAAACATCGCCCGCCGTTATTGTAGTGAATAGCGTTATTGACAAAATAAGGTGACGAATAGAGCTAAAATTTGCAAAAATCCAATGTATATTTTAATTTCGCGGTTAGGTTGGACGATTCGGGGTTAAGAGGGTTTACATCGTACGGCATTTCATACAAACTTTCAAGCCCTTGTTTTTCGAAATGACTGAACCGATTTTAATGAAACTTCATACGCATATGCAAGATACAAAGGTCTAAAAACTTAGTTAAGAACATTTTTTAAATGTCTTATTTAAAAACAGATACCTGGATATCTCTGTTTCTATGGAAAATTTAAAATCGGTCTAATTTGGCTGTAACACTATTTTTCGAAAATGTTCTTAACTAAGTTTTTAGACCTTTGTATCCTGCATAAGCGTATGAAGTTTCATTAAAATTGATTCAGTCATTTCGAAAAACAAGGGCTTCAAGCCCTTGTTTTTCGAAATGACTGAATCAATTTTAATGAAACTTTAATGAAAAATGAATTTGAATGAAATGCCGTACGTCGTAAACCCTTTAAACATTAAACTGAAATAATGATCTATATAATAAAACATACCAAAACAGGCAAAAACAGGGTCGGTGTTGCTGTACTAAATAAGCGGCGTCGGTTCTTTAAAGTTTCAAAGCAATCTGCAGTGAAATGCCTTGAACAAACAACGCTAATTTTTTTTGGAAACCAATTTTCCCTGTGGACTGCATTAATCCACTTTTCTTTCAGTTCCGGAATATTTGGAAATCTAAGATGTAAACATTAAGTAATGTTACTTTTTACCAGTAGGAAACATCGTAACTTTTATCGACAATATTATATAAAGACTTTGTTTTGAAGTTGTCACAACACTACAGCATTAGTAAAGATAAAAAGGGACAGATATATTGAAATACCGTAGTGAGAGAAAGGGACTTTTCAAAAAGACATCAACGCAGTGTACATTTTTGTGCCTTTTTACGTAAAGAACCAGTTCAGCTTGAGCCCTGCAATTATTCATAATAATATTTTAAAATAAATATATTTTACTTGCCGATTAAAAGTTATGCCATCTTTTTTATAGCTGGATGTTCTAGACGATTTCCCACACCATTTAATAGAACAGGAACTCATAATTGTTTATAATTATGCAGACTTTTTTTTAATGTGTCAAAATAATGTGTCAAAATAACCGCGTGTGCAGAGATCCAATAACTGGTCAAAACTAAAATGGCCAGTCATATTGTCATCTAATATCAGTGCATTTTCATTTATGTGTCGTGAGCCTGAGTCGCCCGTATGAGCAGCAGCAATAGAAGTACACATGCTGTGAAGGGGAACACCCAAATACTCCGAAATATTTCGTTGTTCCGATTTTCAAAAGTCCGAATTTCATAATCCCTAAGAATTATAATGACTATTATAAAAAATCACGAATTTCATTTTACCGAAAGTCGTAAATACGATTTGTTTGGTTTCCGATTTTCATATGTACGAAGAATCAAATGCTCGATGGGTTCTCGGTCCGAAAAACGACATTCCGATTTTCAATACTTCGAATAAACTACTAAAATTAGGATTCTGATTCAATAGTATAATACGAGTATTAAGTTACGCATTATAAATTAAAAACTCATAGTTTTTAATTTAAAAACGTCTACTTTGGTCCCCTCTATTGTTGGTGAATCATTTGGATTAGGTTAGGTTAGATCAGTGACCATTAACGCGCGAAGGCGAGCGACCGCAGGGAGCGTGCCGCGGCAGCGGCCGCCGAGTGCTAGATTCCCTCTATTGTTGGTGAATCATTTGGGTTAGGTTAGGTTAGATCAGTGACCATTAACGCGCGAAGGCGAGCGACCGCAGGGAGCGTGCCGCGGTAGCGGCCGCCGAGTGCCAGATTCCCTCTATTGTTGGTGAATCATTTAGGTTAGGTTAGATCAGTGACCGTTAAGGTGTATAGTAGGCTCACTGACCTTGTGCATGTGGGCGGAGCTAAACGCCCTACTCTCCAATACGTAAAACGTGCAACGGTGGCGCACTACACTAAAACGACGATCAAAGACTAGACAAAGGCGCAGACATGCGCACGTATGTCGCATTTTTTGCCTAAGATTCCTAATCCTAAGAGAAGAAATCGTAGGCAAATCTGAAATTGTACGCCGACTACCATATTTTGACCCGCATATTATTTTAAATACTTTGTTTGTTTTTTAAGAACATTCCTGGCAATAAATAAAATATCGGTGTGCGTGTGTTTGTAATTCTTCTTATGCTAAATGGCTTGACTGATTTAGATGTTTTTTTTTTAATTCTTTTTGTGTCACTTGGATGGTTCTTAGCTATAGTTGGACGCGCTGTTGGGAGGCGCTGTTGTCGCATGACAACGTCTGCCTACCGGGTCTGCTAGTTATATTTTGGTGCCGATTCTCTTGTCACAAATGCCTCTAAACTAGACTAAAAATAGATTGCACTGAGTTATTAGTTTAGTGAAAATGGCAATTTTGCTATTCTGAGTTTGACGTTTTTCACCTAAAAATTTGGTGTATCCAACTAAATCTGACTATTTTTAAACGCGATTAAAAACGTGTGGAATAAAGTAAGTTGGCATGAACTAAAACCCCAACACTTCGACCTCAGTCCAAAAACAGTATCGTATTTTTTTTTCTTTTGCTTATATCTCGAAAATGGTGTGTCCTATCGCAAAAATAATGAAATTTTCGACCCCCTTTAGGAAACTCTTAAACCCTTATATCCCAACATGTTGGTAATAATTTTTCATATTTTCCATACAAAAAGTGAAAAATTCCATATAAAACACGTCGAGGCTGCCAACCCCTGCGCGCCTCCGGCTCTAAAAAAATTCACGGGGTAGAGCAAACAAGTACTACGTGGAGTCGTCACGCGATTGTCAAATTCGATTTTAGATGTGTCAAAATATTTTTTTCATTCAGAGATTTTTTTTGTCAGAATGGCTTTAAGATTCTCATAGCCAAAAGTAAGGAATTTTAGTGATTGTAGTTAGTTTAGTTCGGTGTACAAGAGAATCGGCCTTTGACTGTAGTTTTTTGTAGGTATCATAGTTTTTTTTTTTAGGAAAAACTTCTTTAAGCGCGTTGAGTGATATTTGGTAGGGGCAGCCCCGGATCTAGAACGGAACGGATCTTTCGAGGCGGGGCAAAACCTATCGCCTGACCCTGAATCGTTTTTTTTTTTCTTAAAAAAAAACCGTTTTTTTTTTAAATATACTAGTACGTGTCAGACATTTATTTTGATTAGCCTTATTCACTCTGCCTGAGATAAGTTGGATTTTTGCTTTAGGAGTTACTTTACTAGGTTGCAAGAGCGAGCGAAGCGAGCTCGAAAATTTAGGCATAATAAACACATTAATCAAAAATCGATCGAAAATGCGCCAATCCAACAGGGGCGCCAAAACTGTGGTAAAAGTTAAAGTAAGTCGTGTCACAGGCGTCGTCGGCGTTGAAGCAAGACGCCCGGCACCGCAAAACTTAAAAAATAGACCACAAAAACGCTCATCGAGTTCCTGCTAGAATACAACTGCGCCCGCTCACAAGTACTCACAACCCGCTCAGACCGTTTGACGACCTAAACCTACGCTAATCAGTAATTTCCTCAGTGCACCACCCTCAGAGAAAGATTATAATTGTTGCGCGTCTCATTTGTTGCAAAGTTGCGGTGCGCTGGGTGGTGCACTTGTCTGTCATGCTCGCATTTGGCGCCCCCTAACGGTGTCGCCCGGGGCACGTGCCCCGTAGCCTAATTACGTAATACACAATCAATCAATTGATAACACGAAAATAACTAAAAAAATACAAGAATAAATTATAATTAATAAATACATATTATACATAATAAACAGAATAAACTTTGTCAGGAGACATAACGATCGGTAGAGGAGAAATAACGATCAGAAGAGGAGAAAACGAAACATGCAGAATGCAGTTATTAAGAAGGCGGTCTAGTTATTGAAAAGATCTGCATTCAGGTCATAGTAACACACATCATCATAGTCAATTATGGGAAATATTAGGGACTGTACAAGCATTGCCTTTATGTGTGATGGGAGAAGGTTTTTCTTATCGCAAAATGGTGCGTCCTATCGCAAAAATAATGTGAATTTCGTCCCCCTTTATGAAATCCATAAACCCCTATAACTCAGCATATCATCATTATCATCATCATATCAGCCGAAAGACGCCCACTGCTGGACATAGGCCTCCCTCAAGCATCGCCACTTCGACCGATTCTGTGCTTCCCGCATCCAGCGAATTCCTGCGGTCTTTACTAGGTCATCGGTCCATCTTGTGGGAGGCCTTCCAACGCTACGTCTTCCGGTACGTGGTCGCCACTCCAGAACCTTTCGGCCCCATCGGCCATCTGTTCTGCGAGCAATATGTCCTGCCCATTGCCACTTAAGTTTGGCAATTGTTCGGGCTATGTCGGTTACCTTGGTTCTCCTGCGGATCTCTTCATTTCTGATTCGATCACGTAGGGAAACTCCAAGCATAGCCCTCTCCATTGCTCTTTGGGTGACTTTTAGCCTTCTGATAAGACCCATTGTGAGCGACCACGTTTCAGTGCCATAAGTCATCATTGGCAACACGCACTGGTCAAAGACTTTCGTCTTGAAACACTGTGGTATGTGGGACGAGAAGATATTGCATAGTTTCCCGAACGCTCCCAGCCGAGTCGGATTCGACGATTGACCTCTTTCTCGAAGTTGGACCTACCTAGCTGGACAGTTTGTCCTAGGTAAACATACTCGTCTACAACTTCGAGCGTAGCGTCACCGATCTTTATGAGGGCGGGTGTTACATGGGCATTTGACATGACCTTTGTCTTGTCCATGTTCATTTTAAGACCCACTCTTTTGGAGGCTCTACTGCGGTCATCGAGCATTATACTGAGGTCCTCCATGGTCTCAGCCATGATAACTATATCGTCGGCAAACCGAAGGTTAGTGATATACTCGCCATTGATGTTGATGCCTAGCCCTTTCCAGTCCAGTCGCAGTCAATTCCCGACGCCCGGGACGTCTCCTACGGCGGCGGCGGCTAGGGCTGGTAGGGCGCGGCCTTTGCCACTCCCTCGCGCACTCCGCCTCCTCTTTCGCGAGCATTACTGCTTCGCAGAAGGAGGTGACGGCTTGCCATGCCCTCTCGCTCCGCACCATGGCCTGGACCAGGGCCGGACGCGAGAGGTCACTGCCACCGAAGTTTGACAGCACTAAGATTGCAATGAGTTATTAACTTAGTAGTTTAGTGAAACAGGGAATTTTGTTATTCTGAATTTGACGATTTTCACCTAAAAATTTTGATTATTCAAACTAAATTTGACTATTTTTTTTTACGCGATTAAAAAGGAATGGATTATAAAAATTAGTTGTCATGAACTAAACTTCACACCAACACTTCAGGTGCAAAAACAGTACTGTATCTTTTTTTTTATTTTGCTTATAACTCGAAAACGGTGCGTCCTATCGCAAATATAATGAAAATTTCGACCCCCTTTAGGAAACCCTTAAACCCCTTTACCCCAACACAAAGGTAACAAATTTTCGTATTTTCCATACAAAAAGTTAAAAATTCCATACAAAACACGTCGACGCTGCCCCCCTGCGCGCCTCTGGACCTAAAAAAATTCACAGAGTAGAGCAAACAAGTACCACGTGGAGTCGCGAGTTCGCGACGCAAATTCGATTTTAGATGTGTCAAAGTTATTTTTTAATTTAGAGATATTTTTTTGCAGAATCTCAGATTCTCATAGCCAAAAAGCAAGTAATTTTAGTGATAGTTTAGTTCGGTGCACAAGAGAATCGGCACCAATCAAGATTTATTTCTTAACCTTCTTACCTACGTAACTTAAGAAAATATTTGGTGCCGATTCTCTTGTACACCGAACTAAACTAACTAAACTACGACTAAAATTCCTTACTTTTGGCTATGAGAATCTAAAAGCTATTCTGCGAAAAAAATTCTCTAAATTAAAAAATAATTTTGACACATCTAAAATTGAATTTGACAGTCACGTCGCGACCGACGTGGTACTTGTTTGCTCTACCCCGTGAATTTTTTTAGAGACAGAGGCGCGCGGTGGGGGCAGCCTTGACGTGTTTTGTATGGAATTTTAAACTTTTTGTATAGAAAATATGATTAAATATTACCTATGAGTAGGGGCATATGAGTTTACGGGTGGCAGAGGGGGTCGAAATTTCCATTATTTTTGCGCTAGGACGCACCGTTTTCGAGATATAAGCAAAATAAAAAAAAAGATACAGTTTTTGCAGCTGAAGTGTGTGAAGTGTGTGTTCATGCCAACTAATTTTATTCCACTCCTTTTTAATCGCGTTTAAAAATAGACTGATTTAGTTGGATAATCTAAATTTTTAGGTGAAAAACGTCAAATTCAGAATAGCAAAATTGCCATTTTCACTAAACTAATAACTCAGTGCAATCTTAGTGCTGTCAAACTAAAATATAGTTAAGTTGTGTCACCTTAGTCTATTTCAGAATGGGAAATGCTCGTTTGACAGGACTAAACAAATTTTAGTGATTTAAAAAAAAATAACTTTAGAAACTTTAAGAGGTGCTTTAGACCATCAAACTGAATAACTTTTACTTTAACTTTGAAATCGCGAAAAAAAAAACAGCTGTCCCATACAGTTTAGAACAGTAGGTATTAAAGTTTACTATGGAACAACAGATTTTTTTTTTCGCGATATCAATGTATGTACCAAAGTAAAAGTTATTCAGTTCGATGGTCTAAAACACCTCTTAAAGTTTCTAAAGTAAATTTTTTAACACCATAGGTACACCTCTGCCTAACCCTTCAGGGAATACAGTCGTGATGTTATGTTATATTTTACATTTACATTTTTTTAGTTTATATTGTAAATTGTTAATTTGTATGTAATTGTCAATGTAAAAAAGTATTAATAATTGTACATCAAAGAACAACTCAACAATAAAGCGCCTACGCGCACAATCGATTTGGACTCTCTGCAGCAAGCTCGTCTATAAACGCACACTAATACAATAAGTTCATAAATATTCGCACTAACACATACGTATGCGCATACTCGGTCGATAGCCGGAGCGAACCAGCGAGCGACACAGCCATCCCGTCTCAATGCTCACGGGCGACTGCCGCCCGCGTCCCGCGCAGAGCCCCTCTGAACCTCTATCTCTAAATGGGGACATTTTGTTTAACAAATATTGATTGATTTACAAATGCAGTTTCAAATTTGTAGTACCTTTAATCAACAATTTTTCAGTGTAATTTTTTTTCCAATCGTCAAAGCCGTTTAGAAGTAGTTAGGAATATTAGCCAAAAATAGCGTTATGGTAAATATTTTTTTAAGGCAAAAGTATTAGTCATACGAAAAAACCCGGTTTCAGATATGTTGTAGATGAATCTATAGCAAACATATATTTTTTTCAAATCATTTAACTAAGCCGTTAAGGAGAAGATAGCTTTTAAAGTGACCGTTTTACGGTACTAAACGAGACTAAGGCCCTTAACGCGCGAAGGCGAGCGACCGTAGGGAGCGTGACGCGGTAGCGGCCGCCGAGCGCCAGATCCCCTCTATTGTTGGTGAATCATTTGGGTTAGGTTAGATTAGTGACCATTAACGCGCGAAGGCGAGTGACCGTAGGGAGCGTGCCGCGGCAGCGGCCGCCGAGTGCCAGGTCCCCTCTATTGTTGGTGAATCATTTAGGTTAGGTTAGTATAGATCAGTGACCATTAACGCGCGAAGGCGTGCGACCGTAGGGAGCGTGACGTGGTAGCGGCCGCCGAGCGCCAGATCCCCTTTATTGTTGGTGAATCATTTGGGTTAGGTTAGGTTAGATTAGTGACCATTAACGCGCGAAGGCGAGCGACCGCAGGGAGCGTGCCGCGGTAGCGGCCGCCGAGTGCCAGATTCCCTCTATTGTTGGTGAATCATTTAGGTTAGGTTAGATCAGTGACCGTTAACGCGCGAAGGCGAGCGACCGTAGGGAGCGTGACGCGGTAGCGGCCGCCGAGCGCCAGATCCCCTCTATTGTTGGTGAATCATTTGGGTTAGGTTAGATTAGTGACCATTAACGCGCGAAGGCGAGCGACCGTAGGGAGCGTGCCGCGGAAGCGGCCGCCGAGCGCCAGATTCCCTCTATTGTTGGTGAATCATTTGTGTTAGGTTAGGTTAGATTAGTGACCATTAACGTGCGAAGGCGAGCGAGTCGAGCGACCGTAGGGAGCGTGCCGCGGCAGCGGTCGCCGAGCGCCAGATCCCCTCTATTGTTGGTGAATCATTTCGGTTAGGTAAGGTTAAATCAGTGACCATTATCTTAACGCGCGAAATCGAGCGACCGTAGGGAGCGTGCCGCGGCAGCGCGCAGCGGTCGCCGAGCGCCAGATCCCCTTTATTGTTGGTGAATCATATGGGTTAGGTTGGAACTGTGACCAGTGTGTTTTGTTGTCTTGCTTTTCAGTTTTACAAGGCCTTTTTATTTCGGAATTCTAATCCGTACTTTAATAATCGGAATTCGTATTTTTGATGTTTCGATTTATCATTAATTCGGCCTTTTTGTTATTCGATCTATTGAAACTCGGTATTTTGAGAATAGTAATTATAAACGTTAGGAATAGGTACTGAAATTTTGGAATTATAAAAATAGGATTAATGATAAATCGGAGTTGTTATATTAGGAATTTTGAATCATTCGGAATTCTGATAATCGGTATTTTGAAATTCGTATTTGTGACTTTCGGAATAAAGTTTTTCGTATTTATGTAGTGTACCCGCTGTGAAGATTTCAACCGTCTACCTATTACAGTTCATGAGATACAGCCCGCTGACAGACAGATGGGCAGCAGAGGCTTAGTTATAGCGTTCTGTTTGGCAACCTCCGGATACGAAGCACATTTATAATATATATTAATATCTATTCTCTTTTTCAGTCCGTCCTAAGGTTGTTTGTAAGACATTGCCTTGAGCAATAACAGTGCCCATTGTATCTAGTTTTATGTGTATATGTTTTTCCTTCTTGTGTTATGTGGTGTACAATAAAATGTTTAATAAATAAATAATAATAACATAAACATAAGTTATTGCCTGTATTGGAGGAGGTGTATCTGTACTTCACCCACATTTCGCCAGTTATGTTTAAGTCCCATGTAATAGGGGGCGAGCCTATTGCCATCGACCGGGCACAAATCCAGACTCCGCCTGCTACTGAGAAATTCTAGACGAAAATACCCAAAAAAAACATTGCCTGACCCGGGAATTGGGTCACGATCTCATGCTCAGCGATAGTGCTAGCAATGACTAAACCAATGAGGTATTTTAATACATGCATGGCAATAGGCTCGCCCCCTATTACATGGGACTTTAACATAACTGGCGAAATGTGGGTGTACTATAGGTACACCTCTGACTAACCCTTTGGGGAATACATACATGTCATGTTGTGTATTAAAATGGGGAAACGATGTTATTTGCTATTAAATTTTAATGAACAACAATAATTCTTGAAAACCTAACTTTTCTTTCAAATTTTTTGCAATGTGTCAAATATTTATGGAAATTATTTTTTTTTTTTTTCATTTTTTTTTTTTTTTTTTTTCCCTTTTGTTTCTATTTGCAATCGGTCGTCAGACCATAAGCGAATTCGTTCCATGTCAAATGGCGTTGTGGTGGAGCAGCCAGTGCTGCGCCTCCCACTTATAGAAGGTGGTTCCTCTTCAGCCTTTTTACCACCGCTGTCGGGTTTAACAGTTCCGTAACTAGTGGGTTTAGATGCATGGTTAGGCGTGCCTTGTGCTGTGTTTTGTATCGCTCGATTCCAGAGTTTACTGATGGCATTTGCAGATAGTCGTGGATTTCGTCGTTCCTAGCGAACCAAGGCAATGCAAAATAAATGCAGAAATTATCTTTTAATGCGCTTGTTAATTCACATAAACTCTGCCTTCTTTAGGAACATTTTTATCTAAGCAACAAGAAATTAAACTGCCCACCTGTTCCATATGTTTTTTCATTTAATATTTTTTTAGTATAAATCTTTCCTTTGTCATAATTCTTTTACTAGGCATGCATGCAGTACGGCAATAAGCAATGAATGAAATATTATTTAAGCAGATGCGACGAATAATTTAGAGTTAAAACATTTTTTTTACAAAAGCTTTTTATTATATTTTTTCAACAGTTTCCTCGCTGTTGTGAATGTTTTTCTTACCACAAACGTATTAAAACAAGACCTTGCACCACTTTCCATATTCACATATTACTCGATTGCAACATTTTAAACCGCAAGAAGCCAAGAAACCGCAGTTTTACTAGCCGTTAAAGGTGTATTGACAACTCAAGTTTTTATTAAATAATTCACTTACCTGGTGCAACAGGCGCCCTTGGAAGTGGTCCTCGTCCGGAGACAGGTCCATTACGTTCGATTTCAGAAGAAATACACAAGTAGCACAAACATTTCCGGCCTAAACAGCCGCTCAAGCGTTACCAAAGGCCTGCGAACTAAGTACGGCGATACACACCAAACTGTTCAATAAAACTACATTTAAAATACACAGTTATGTGCGCCAAACGTTTTTTTCTTTCGACATTGCGGATGGAAAACGTTAATTAATGCGAAATTGAAAATTAAATCGTGAATTAGATTTATCGATTTGTTTGATGACAGCTGACCTCACTGACTGACTGACAAGCGTTTGACAGCTGTCAAATACCTAACTGCAGTGCGGTGCGCTGCAGTGGTTTTCGATTTCGAAACGCTACGAGATAAATATCCGCTGAGCAAGTCGAAATGACTTTTTCATCAATATCTCTCTATTGCTTATCTTATACAATGTGGAGACTGATAATAAAATCTTGAAATAATCTCTCTAAAGTACTGAATTGCCGATGAAGAATTGCTGAATTGATACAAAAGCTAACAGCTGCTACAGTACAGGTAGGTATTTGTTTTCTTACCCGTGAGAATGAAGCGAAGCGAAACTGCAGCGCTCCTTCTTATTCCCATTCACATTATTGTAATTTTTTTTCACAAGTTTTTGTAACGAAATTATTTTTTTCGCATAATTTGTGTCAAGTCAAATAATTTTGTAATTGATTTATAAGTTTCTATACCGTATTATAATTAGGTATAAAAAGTATTAGAACATTCCGATTTCTATTTTTCAGCTTTTTACTTTGCGTTTTACTTTCGTAAGTAATCTAGTATGTTACTTATGTAGTACTTTTTGTCGAACTACCCACTAAACATGAATATAATTTTCACACATTGTTCGGCCTTAATTATTATCGGTGATTTTAAATTTAAAATGTCTCGTAGTTATAGCAGTTATGATGCAGATTGGCAGAGAAAGAAGTCAGTGCTGATCAGAAGTCTTTTTCACGATATTCCGAGTAAGTTAAAACACCTTCATTCTTTACCACCTATACCCCCGTATACCTACCTAGGCAGTAACAGGCAGTAATACTCGTACAACTTCTGTGGTGATCACTGATTATAGCGACCGAGCAGTGGTGGCCCAGTGGTAACAGCGGACAGCCCCGACTTACAAGCTGAAGGTCGTGGGTTCGAACCCAAGCACTTTACTTTGTGTAATTTATCTAAATCACCATCACCACTGCTCTCAAAAGGGTGAAGGAAAACATCGTGAGGAAACCGGCATGTCCACAATTCCGCAATTTTTGGATCTACCAAAAATTCAAAGACATGTGACATCTACCAACCCGCACTGGGCCCGCGTGGTGGATTACGGCACGCCATCTCAGACACCACAAAAAAGATAGGTAGTTAAAGGGCCGCTGTCGCGCCGGCGCCATACAACGAACAACTGCTTTGGTGTGTATGTATACATATGTATTAGGGCCACAGCAGACTAACGGTCGGTGGGTAACTACTTTTAGCATCAGCAATCGGCGATTTAGCCGCTTTTTAGAAGCTACATGCAGTGACCAAACATTCCACACCGCACACTGAAATACGTCAAACGCGGCGATTGAGTCGCAAAATCACCGATCGCTGATGCTAAAAGTAGCTAGTCTGTTATGGCCCTTAATGCCAGTAGCAGGTGCACTTGCTGTCCATAGACGCGTCTATCATGTGTTCAACTCAATCTTATACGGGCTAGTCCCGCCAGTCCCGCAGTGCTTCAACAAATCCACATAACTAACGCCCTTAGTGTGCACAGCACCGCCGCGCCGCCGCCGCTGCTTACAGACGAGCGGTATCTTGCCGGTGACTGAGATAACTGTAGCCCTGCCCTGGCATCTGTCAGAGCAGTGGTTCTTAACCGGTGGTCCGCGGACCACTGGTGGTCCCTGCAAGCACCCCAAGTGGTCCGCAAAGCTATTCTAAAAATATTAAATAAGTGACAACGAGTCGAAACACCGACGCGTTTTGATGAAATACAAAAGTACATTATTCAATCGCTATTTTCCTGACTGCGAGGACAAAGGTATTCGTAAGAATATGTAGTCACAAAATAAAATACTGTTTTACGTCTTTTATTTATAGACAGAACAACGCGTTATTCATTTACATTTACTGTACATTACCTCCAAACATTTGGTGGTCCATGGTAAGACCGAAATTTTGACAAATGGTCCCCCAACACTTATGGGCGGACTTCGAACGTGAATTGACGTGATCGTAGGGAACTGACAGTTAGCGTCCGCGGACGCGTCCGATAATTTGTTCCCAGCTTAAAAGGTTAAGAACCACTGTGTCAGAGGTTGCCGTCTAGTACTAGTTACCTTTGTCGTTGACAAAACGTCGTTCGTCCGTTACAGCTCTTAGGACTAATGCAAACCGCATTTTTTGCGTTAAAAAAATCTTATAATGTCAGCTTACCATATTAATTTTTTGCAGTACTTTCTCCAGTTGAGGAGGAATCTAGCGACTCGTATCATGTTCCAACACAAGAAGTATTCGCCTCTCCACCGAGACCTTACAGTCCATTACCACCACTAATCATAGAGAAAGTAGCCATAACGAACAAACATGACGAACCAGAAGAATACTACAGTAAACTATATAAGAAATTAAAAAGTATATACACAAAACTTTTTATTGAAAAACGAGACTTTAGTAGTATAGATTATGATTCGAATTACAACGAGAGTTCGATAGACGATGATAACGAAAATAATATCGATGGCTTCATTGAAAATGTAGAAAGTAACACTCCAGATAATGGTAATTTTGATTCGATCATTGAAGACAGAGAGACTAGACAGAGTTCTGCTTCTACTAAATCTGATGGCTATGGAGCTGATTTTGAGTCGATGGATACTGAAATTATTGATATTGTTAATTATACAGCATCGAACGAAGACAGTACAATGATATCGGAAGAAGAAGAATCAGACAGTGAAAATATTGATGGAGATGGAATAAGAAATGAAGATTTAGATAACTTGAGATCAAGTGAAAATACAGAATCTAGTAGAGAAAGAGTCGATGATCCAAATTTTAGCGGAGGAGAATCCCATCATTCTATAATTAATGATCATGAAATGACAGAAAGTGAAGAATCTAATGAGCCAGAGGATGAACAAAGCTATGAGAAAGAAGGCTCAGATAATGAAAATATTGATGAACATGAAATGATTGAAGAAACGAGTCAAACTGGAGAATCTGATACAGTAAGAATAGATGATCCCGTATTTAGTGGAGGAGACGAATCCCATGATTCGTCAATCAATGATCATGAAAAGACTGAAACTGAAGAATCTAATGTAACAGAGAATGAAAAAGATTCATGTGAAAAAAAACTTAAATTGAAGGAATTTGAAAAGACAGTGTCTAAAGATGAAAGCAAAGTAAAAGAATTAAACGTTGAACCGATGGAGGGAGATGTAGAAAATAGTGATTGTAGCGAAGGTAAGTTTTGATGTTTATGAAATGCGAGCACCAGAATACCAGTACAACTTGATTTCACGATTCCTAGGAAAATATTGGCCAATTTCACATAGACCATGCGAAATCGACGAGTTTTTGAAGTTAGAACTTATTTAGCGTCGTTGACTCGTTGTGCACTTTTTTTGGGATGTTTTAAAATTTTATACACAGGACACGTGACTTGATCGAAAATTCGTAAGACGGAGGGCGAATACAAATTCACAACGTTAAAGTTTTTGTTGACAGCGCAATCTGATTTATTTTTTAGGATTTTTTTAAGGGAGCTACAGCTTTCGTTCTTGTACTGACAGCAAGCCACATAAATTCCTGACATTTTCGTTAGATAGCGTTACTAAGTTTTCACTTCTATCGGCAGTTTACAAAGACTGCCCCGCATGTTTTTTTTTTCGACCACCAGGTCGCAAGCGCAACTGTACAATTTGATTTCGTGGTTTCTTTTTCAATAGCAAACCAGTCTGTGGGATAATCGCGTTCACACATAAAATTAGTTGATCGCAAATTCGCAATATCTTTCGTTTTAACAATTCAGCCACGTTCAGTACGTTATCTACTTTGTTGATCAGACGAATTTTTCAAACCTATAATTATTGCAATGGATTTGGAATTTCCTTCAACATCCTTAAATTGTGATTGTCTTGTGTTATGCAATTATTATTATTGAGAGCAGTGGTGGCCCAGTGGTAACGGCCTCGACTTACGAGTTGTAGGTTCGAACCCAAACAGTTGCTTTACTTTGTGTAAATAATTTCATCACCACTGCTCTCAAAACGGTGAACTTGCATGTCTTAGAACAAAAAATTCGAAGACTTGTGACATCCACCAACCCGCACTGGGCCCGCGTGGTGGATTACGGCACACTCCTTCTCACAGAAAGGAGGCCTGTGTCCCAGCAGTGGGAACATTAATCGGCTGATGATGATGATGCAATTTTATTATTGTGCTGGATTTGAGCTGGTTGATGCCAATAGGCTTGTAAATATTAGGGTACTATACACCATACACCTATAGAGGTATGAGGAACAGGGTGTAAAGTTCACTCATCTGACTCATCCTCCATAGAAAAGGGAGGATCCTCCGACCAGACGGGTGTTGTGGTGGGCAACTACCCGACGATTGACGTTGGGACGTTGTATATATGCTCGTCGAGCGGTAAACACAGCTTGCGCGTTGCAGGATTATGCGTGACGTCAGTTTGATGCATACCCAGGCAGCAGACATGGCTGTATTACAGTATTACTGGATACTGGACAACAGAATTTTTGGACTAAAAATTTAATTTTTGGAATTTTTTGATAAAAAAGCATTGGTTTTTTTATGAGCTGTATATCTTTTGTCATTGGACAAAAGATCAGGTCACAGCTTAGAAGAGGTGTGACTTTATCGCGTTAAGCAGCCGTATACAAGCTTTGGTTTCCTAACCAGCTATTAGCATTATAATATGTAGCCAAAGGCTGGACAATAGTTCTTTCAAATTCTACTAAAATGCACCTTGTAATTTTTTTCTCCCTTAAACAGCCATGAGTCAGCTGTGCTGTTTAACAGTGAAGATATCGCCCCTAATACAGTCTCAAGAATCGTCTTATCCGTTAGTACAGCTACATAAGAGCCATTGACTGTAATATAGCTTGCATATGGATGTAATTTCCGCTAATGTGCTGCTTGGGTACTTCGCATGTAGCGATACATATACCTCTGCCAACCCCATCGAAAAATACTGGCGTTACGTTAACTATATTAGGTTGTTATTTTTAGGTCCAGTCTACAGACAAATAACAACAGCAGCTATGGTCCACTTCGATGGTTCCGAAGATGCTGCAGAACGGGAGAGTCGAGTTTACGAGGATTCTGTCAAAAGTCTCATACTACCAACGAGGTTTAGGAGAGTTGTGGTCTGTCGCAATGTTGATGTTGATGACAGAATTGAAGTTTTAACAATATTGGAAGATAATGGAGGTTTGTAATTTATGATAGTTGTTGAAGAATTTGTAGGGATTAGCTGACCGAGGAGTAGTGGTGGCCCAGTAACGGCCCCGACTTACGAGTTCTAGGTCGTGGGTTCGAACCCTAGCTAGAAACCTAGAACTATTATGGAATTATTTACACAAAGTAAACTTTGTGTAAATAATTTCATCACCACTGCTCTCAAAACGGTGAAGGAAAACATCGTGAGGAAACCGGCATGTCTTAGATTAGAACCGAACCAAAAATTCAAAGACATGTGACATCTACCAACTCGCACTGGGCCCGCGTGGTAGATTACAGCCCACTCCCTCTCACATAGAGGAGGCCTGTGTCCCAGCAGTGGGAACATTAACAGGCTGATGATGATGATGATGAGCTGACCGAGACAATTAGATGACTGCTTACAAAATACCAGGAGCAAAGGCGAAATCCAGTGTAATAACCTAACGGACCTCCACCACCCAGTTACTGGGTAACACGATACCTTGGTAAGGCTAAGCGTTGGTACGCTGACTCAGCTGACTGCAGGTGACGCAGGTCCACCGAGCGCAGGGAAGAGCAGATTTTGTATGGATGAACGTACGAATTGACAGCTGTGTACGCTGCGCCGCAGGCACGTGCGATGCAGACATGTGTCCGCGTCTTCGTGTAGAGCCCACAGAGATTTGTGCGCGACGCGTAAGGTCGTCACTTGTTTTTTTGCTGAGAGAGACGCAGGTAACGCGCGTAGCACAGCCTTCTACAACCCGGGCGCATTAACTTGACACCTGGCTCGGACTAGAGACACTCCTATCCAAGGCAATGGCACACGCGTAAAATTTAATCGGAGAGGCAACCGGATGGCGATCGATAATCTGGGTCTTGAAGTGATACCGAACCCCCCCGTACCATCCGAATGGACCCCAAATGGGCGGAGGCTGAGATATGGTGTTAGGAGGGCATATTTTTTTTTTTTTGACATGACCTTCGAAATTTAAACTCTAATTCAAAGCAAGGAATTGTGTGTATCAATGCAATCCGGTTTTGTCAAAATTGACCCTCATTTTCAGTTAAAAATCATCGGTAATGAGTTGCAAGAATTAAATAACGCGTAAGACATTATTTCAATTATAACGATGTTGGGGGATGGCAATTTTTTTTTTACTATGTCAATAGGATATTTATAAACTTTAAAGCAACCGCATTTCCATCTAGTTGCCTCGTCGAAAAAAAATGTTATGACCTCTCAACACCATATCTCCGCCCCCGCCCATTTGGGGTCCATTCGGATGGTACGTGGTGATTCGGTATCACTTCAAGACCCAGATTCCCAATCGCCATCCGGTTGCCTCTCCGATGAAATTTTACGTGCCATTGCTTTAACTATCCCCCCTGTTACCCGCGCGGCGCCCCGCCGTCGCCGTGCGGGTTAGCGAGGGGGGTTATAAACGTCATTCGAGCCAGGTGTCAAGTTATTGCGCCCGGGTTGTACCTAGGATACGAATGTGTCTGTGTAGCTGCGTCGTAGCGTACGCTCGCCTGTCCTACCTTGCAAAATCTGTACTGTGGCTGTGCTGCGTCACCTGCGTCTCAGGCATGCGCTTAGCCTAAGACTGGTTGTCAGACTGTCAAATATCTACAAATGACAGCCGGGACCAACGGCTTTACGTGTTTTTCGAGGCACGGAGGTGTCTGGTAAGTTATGGAATGGATGGTCATCCACGAACCATTCGAAAAAGTGGAGTTACTTGCCCATTCTTCTCCATACGAAAACTATCTTTTGGAAGGAGCGACAAGTTTTTTTTTTTTTTTTTTGTAAATTTTGATGTTCAGCGTGCCTTTCATGTGCCTAATTGAAATAATTTATTTGACTTTGACTTTGCCTTAAACCGACCGCATCAATCCTAGCTTAAACTTCGATCGACACGATCGACACATACGGCTGTTATCATATTTTAGCCGTAGCATCACGCCTAATTTCACCGAAGGGGTAGTGAGAGGTATATTGTAGGTAGGTATTGAACACCGCCAGTTGAGGGTAGTAACACATACATATATTCGGTTTGGCGTGATTTGGAACAGCCATTCAGCAAAATCGAATAATGTAGACTATATAAGCAAAAAAATCTTATCTTGGTGAAGGTAACTTTTATAATATTTTTGCAACATTTTGTAACCAGCGTATGCGCAATAAGTTGATGCTAAATTATAATTACTTAGGTATTTTATTGTTTTAGCCCGTTAGTTTCCCATGACCCAAAATAACCCGTTAGCTCGCCTTAGCCTAGAGTTTGTTGTTTGTTTGAACGCGCTAATCTCTGGAACTTCTTGATGGATCCGATTTTTTTTTTTTAAGTGAAAACTTATTTAGCGGCGTTGTGCACTATTTTTAGGATGGGTAAAAAATGTTAAACTCGCGTCAGGACACGTGACCTGATCGAAAATTCGTAAGACGGAGGGAGAGTAGAAATGTTGTTCACAGCGCACTCTGTTTTATTTTTTTGGATTTTTTTGATGGAGCTACAGTTTTCGTTCTTGTACTGACAGCAACCCGCATAAATTTCTGACATTTTCATTAGATGGCGTTACGTTGTATCAAAAAGTTTCTTAGTTTTCATTTCTATCGGCAGTCTCCAAAGACTGCCCGATGTTTTTTTGCATTTGATAGTCCTATTCTTGAGGAAGGCTATTTACAAGTAAAATCACGCTACGACCCTTAGGAGCTGAGCAAAAAGAAAAAAATAAACAGAAAACGAAGTAGTAGCGCGAGCGGGCGATATTATTCGATGCGGTAGGTTGGGGGCAGGAATTATCAACTGTCCCATACAAAATTTCAATACCTACTCGACCCAAATGTATGGGACAATTGATAATTTTTCCGCGATTACCTACGATGTTGGTACCATGGATGAAATTGTTCAGTTTGATGGTCTGTACCACACCCGTAAATATAACCACACCTTTCTGATAAACGCCGTACGTGGACTAGGGCCAAGCCGCGCGACCGAGCCTCGTGAGTGTGTAGGTACGTTTATAAACTCACGAGGCTCGGCCGCGCGACTTGACCTCACAGAGCCGCGCGGCCCTAACTGGGGTGGGGATGCGGCTTAACTCTTACCATCAACCTCTAAATTAACAAAAATAATTATTTTCAGATTCCAAAACTGTCCCAACATTCTACACTGACCAAAGTGAAACTACTGAGGAAGACTCTGAAGAACTTGCCACTCCGCTACTAGACGCTGAAGAGGAAGGAGTTATAGATATGAGATATCCTAAACCAGACGCTCCCGAAAAAGACGATGAAGAAATGAGCACTCCTCGACTAGATGCTACCGAAGAAGATGATGAAGAAATGAGCACTCTTCAACCAGAGTCTGCTGAAGAAGACGTCGAAGAAATAGAAAGTTTTCAACTGGTTGTTAGAGACGAAGAAACTAAAGCTACCGAGGAAGATATAGACGAAATACGAAGCCCACACCCTATTGAAGAAATGAGAACTCCTAGAGCAGATTTATCTCACGGAACAATTCCAATATCACATCGAAGCCATTCTGAATCAACCAGTGAACATAGTGCAGTCCCACAAGAACCCACCAATCTGACGTCATCAACCCAAGATGGCGCCGACCACAACATGTCAGAAATTCAAACTTCGAACGACATGAATGAAATCTTGACTTCGATATTCAATGAGAGTCGAAATAAAGATGGAACTCCCATCTCCGACAGGAAAAGAAAACTAGTGGATAAATCGGTTCAGGCAGTTCAGACGAAAGTGACGTGGGAAGAAATGCGCGCGAACTTTTTTGTAGGCACGCCAAAGATATTTCGGCTTTGTGCTTGTACTGATCATATTTGTTATTAAATTAATTAAGGATCAATCAATATAATAAAAATGACTATTTTCGAAGTGAAAACTTCCCGCGCACTTTGAGCTCTTTCTGAACAGTGAACGAAACTGAACCGTCATGCTCGGGTCGATGACGCTGAATCGGGTATACTTAGAGCAGATGCACACGATGCGTTACGGGGAGGCAGCCGCGGCGCGGCGCCCACGCCTGAACGATGTCGCTGCGGCATCCTACATACAAAATTAAATATCCATGGTACACGGTGCGTTCCGGCGTCGTACCGTCTGTACATCGGACCTGCAACCCGCGAGACGAGGCTGAGAGGCGACGCGATCACCGTGTGACCAATGCGAATATGCGCATCGTATCGTTTGAACAGGCTCTTACTCGGCTCCAGTCGGCCGGTGCCGCTGTATTGCGTATACTCGGCACTGAATTGCGGCTCCAGTACTAAGTTTTCACTTCTATTGTGTGTTTTTGTCACTAAACGCTTTAATTCTTTGTAGTTTATTCTACTATCGTATACAAATTGTTGATTATTGTTTTAGATTTAAGAAATTGTTTATTGAATCATGTTTAAATTGTAGTTATTAATTAATATACAGCGTGTTTCAAAAAAATTGTGGTCATGTGTGTGGTACAAACAAAATTATCAGCTGTCCCATACAAGACTTCAATACCTACTTGAACCAAAAGTACAAATTATTATTATTATACATTATATTAGGGGACGACTGATAATTATTTCGCGTGTGCGATATTGCGTCGGTCCCATGGAGAAATGACCACACATATTTTCTGATACATGATGTGTTTAGTTTTGTGGATTTGTTTATACTACAATTGTTTTAATTTCTAATATATTGTTTTGCTACCCACCCGCGTTTATTTTTTGAACCAGGGTTTGCGTAAAGTTACATGCTCTGTGTCAGCTCCTCCGTTAAATATTTATGTAGGTAGCTAGGAACTAATAAAATATAAAGACGTGAAGGAACTGTTAATTTTATTAAAGACTAGCTTTTGCCCGCGGCTTCGCCCGCGTGGATGTCGAAAAGTATCTAACGGGAACGTACTAACGGGTTTAAAAAATAAGCTTTACATAACCTATAGGTTATTTTTTAATCCCGGTAGTATAAACTATCTGTGTGCCAAATATCATGCAAATTCGTTCATCCGTTTTCGTGCAAACCGGAACATACATACAAACAATATTGGGTACTATTGGGTTCGCGGATGACAGCACAGTCTCAGAAAGATACCTGTCCAGTGCAAGCCAGCAGAGATGAAACAGCTACTCTAAGAGAGGCCATGGTGGAGCGAATGAATTTGACCTTAAATCTTGTTTCCCAGTGGGACGATGACAATCTGGTCAAATTAACATCACAATCTGCTCTGAAAACACAGTCGTGTCTTTTTACTGTTAAAAAGAGCCAGTTTCAGTTACCTCCTACTTTCCGAGGTACATCTGTATCAGTTACCGACCGCCTAGAGCTTTTGGGCATGGAGTTGAGGTCTGACCTCTACTTCGGTTCAACTATCGAGTCAAAAGTACAGACTGCGGCCAAGAAGCTGGCCATCCTAAATAAGGTGAAGCGATTCTTCACATCTGGACAGCTTTTTAAAGCACAGATTCGGTCCTGTATGGAGTATTGCAGTCACTTGTGGAATGGCTCAGCAAAATATCAACTTGCTGCACTTGACTCGGTGGAACACAAAGCTAAAAGGCTTAAAGGTGACGAAACGTTGGTGGCTAGGCTTCACAGCCTGGCTCATTGGCGTATATTGCTTGCCTGTCGGTCTTCTACAGACTGTACTTCGGAGAGTGTGCGCAAGAGCTCCACGATATGATCCCACCGTCGCCTTTTTATCACCGGACTACCAAGCGTACTGCAGGGTTCCATCCGCACTTGGTTGATATCCCGTCCATTCGCACTCAGCGCTTCTCCTCCACATTTATAATGCGCACAGCCAAAGTGTGGAACTCTCTGCCAGCGACTGTGTTCTCTACCACATATAACCCGTCTGCCTTCAAAGCAAGAGTGAACAGGCATTTTCTGGGCACGCTCGATCCATCATATACCTCATCCATCGTTTTCCATCAGGCGAGATCGAGGTCAAGAGCAGGCCCATTCAGCAAAAAAAAAAAAAAAAACAGAAAAAAAATCTAAAAACTATATTTTCGGCATCAGACTCGAATATTCAATGTAAGGTTTGTTTTTTTATTTTACTTTGAATGCGTTGAGTATACATTCTTCTTTCTAGATAATTATGAATCATTATAACAATAACAATATAGAGCTTTGTTCATGGCTAATTGTCCTCCACTACGTGTGATATTTGAGGAATTATACTTTAAGAAGTACCTACTGTAAAGGACCGGTATCTACCTAAATCCATCACAGTATTTTTCTATATAGGTACAATGTTGTTCACTAATTCAGAAGCGGGCACCAAAACAACCAGGCTAGTTGGAGAGCTACCACATGAGCAAGCCACATAAAATTATCCGTGGGAGAAAGTCTTGCCCCAAATCAACTCCAGCAAATTTCAGAGCTTGTCCCTGTGACTTATTAAGTCATCGCGAACCAAACCTTGATTAGGAACTGCAATCTTTTAATTTCAAACGGAAGGTCAATTGGTATCAATGGTATACGCGGTACGAAGACTGTTTCGCCTCTGGCAGATCCAGTTAGTATTTTGGCCTCAATAACATTGCAGCAATGTTGTTTAGCAGCTTAGCAGCTCTCGCTGTTACTTGGAGTCTAGTTCTATTACACAATTTTGGCTGTATATTTCGAAGCAACATGGCAGGAGCAACTACACGCAACATAAGTCTGTGACACGGAAGAGCCGGATTAAGAGAGTTTAAAAATCGACTCGTCCATATCAACCATGGTGTCAACAGAATTACAAATCATTTCTTCACCTTCGAATTTATTTATCAACATTTCGTTGATCACAGCGGCTTGGTCGTTTTCGGCTTGTATCTATTTTTGAAAGCTTCCGTTTTCGATTTGAAGAAGAAGATTTGCAAATCTGCCGACAGAAACTTCACCTCTGAGATGCATGCTTTGATCTCATCTGCGTGCGTTTCTTAGGGCACTATCGGTAAAGTCTGGCGAAAATCTCCGCCAGCAACACCGTCATACCACCCATTACTAAATAATAAAAGCCGTCGATCGATCAGGTTAAGCTACACTTGCCACGGTTGGTCTGTGGATGGGTGACCATCTTTACATACAGAGACCCGTCCGTGAATCGAAAAGCACGTTAAGCTGTTTGGTCTCGGCTGTCATTCGTGGATCTTTGACAGTCGTTACGGAAAGTCAGAAGCCCGAAAGTCTGACAACCATTCTTATCAAGGTGTATCGTATTAATTACCCAGTGACTGCATTGTGGAGGTCAGATAGCTAGTCGCTCCATGTAAAATACTGTAAAGTTAGAAACAGTACACGTTTACTTTTATTTTTACTTGAATACAAAATTTAGCGAATGAACAACTTCAATACAAAACTTCATCCCCCTTTTCAGACCCTTGTAACCATAAGCCTAAATATTAGTGATTTAAACTTAAAACTAAAGAACTTTAATTAAAAACATTATTTCATCCCCCTTTTTACCCTCTTAGGGTTGAAATTCTAACAACATCGTTGCGTTAGCTTCCAACTATAAGCCTAAATAATAAATTAAGTGTTTTTTCTGCGAAAATTAAGGACTTTTCAACTTCATCCCCGTTTTAAACCCTTCGGGGGTAGAATTATCAAAAACGCTGCGACACATATAAATTCATTTTAAATTTTGAGTCAAAATACAAAATTTGAAGATCTTTACTTCAAAACTGACGGAATTTCATATAAACTTCCATCCCCTGATTTACCCCGTTAGGGCTGGAATTCCCTAAAATCCTTTCTTAGTGGATATTTACTCTTCACAAAGAACACACCCTCCAAGTTTCATGTCTCTAGGACCAGCGATTTGGGCTGTGTGTTGACATATCACGCACGCACTCAATCAGTCAGTCAGTCAGTTTACCATTTTATATACATATACGGATATAGTAGGATATATATAATTATATATATAGTAGGATAAAGTATAGTATTAAATATAGTATGGATTAACTTTCGCCCGCGGCTTCGCCCGCGTGGAGGTCGGAAATCTATTATCCCACGGGAACGTACTATCGGGATAAAAAGTATCCTATATGTTAATCCTGGATATAGACTATCTGTTTGCCAAATTTCATCCAAATCCGTTCAGCCGTTTTTGCGTGATTGAGTAACAAACATCCAAACATACAAACTTTCACATTTATAATATTATATAGTAGGATGAAACAGCTTTATAAGATGCCCCAACAGTCCAACAAATAGTGTTAAATAGCACATCTGCTAAACTCATGCAAAAAAGAGCTAGTTCTATTCTATTGTTAAAGCAAAATGTGATGTGAAATGAAACGTAATTTCTGAATGAAGGCAGAATGACATGTTCTCTTATACCATGGACAAAACGTCATATTTTTTTTAAAGTGAGGTTATGTTGTCAAATCATCGAATTTTTGTTGTTTTGTGTGCATGAATTCATTTATTTTCTAAACAAATCTTTATTATACGATATAGTTATTTAAAATGTCTCTAACGGAAGGTCCAGTGAAGGAATTAGACGACAAATTCGTCGATTTAATTGGGAAATTTGTGTCCGACATAAAAACTGGGTACGTCGACTAATTTCTTCATTTTATTACTTTTATAATAGTTAAAATACATTTTCCTGTAAGAAAAACTTTTTATTTGGATGTCTAGTTTATATTACACAGTTAACAATATTATATTAAGCTGTTTTCAAGTTATAATCTTAAACATTATGATGTCCTACAAACTCTGTATGTATTGCATCAGAATACAAAGAATGCAATGTGTCAACAAGAATAAAGATATCATTTAACATGCTCTTTTTAAAATGAAAGGCGCTCAATTCGAAAATTTTGATATTTGCTGTACAAAATGTATTCTTGCAAAGTTGTAATGCTTCATTTGTTTCCTGTTTTAAACTCAATTAAACATAACATCACGCCTATATTCCCCGAAGGGTTAGGCAGAGGAGTACCTATAGTACACCCACATTACGCCAGTTATGTTTAAGTCCTATGTAAAAGTGGCAATCCTGTTGCCATCAACTGGGCATAAAACCCGACTCTGGCTGCTACTGAGGAATTACAGATGGAATAACCCAATAATACTTGGCTCGACTCGGGAATCGAACCATATAGTCCTCCAGAGTGCGCTTGTGACCACTAGATCAATCAGGCTGTCTCTCTAAGCTTAGTTATTCCTCCTAATAAGCAAAATATGCTTAAAATACAATAGACGATGTATATCTAGTAACTTAATCTGCTTAACCGTTCTTAAAGAGTTAGAGAACCCTGTAAGAAATCGACACGTGTTTCGTGATATAAAGAACATATTGCAGCGTACAGGAATAATTGTCCAGAAAGATCCCATTTTGCTCAACACTTAATAGATTCTGGTCATTCGTTAAATAACAATAACACTTTCAAAATTTTACACACATGTGATAAAGGTTTCAAAATGTCTGTATTAGAGAGTTTAGAAATTGCAAAAAATAATACAGGAAACGTTACACTGTTGAACGAATTAAATACGAGTATTCCGAGGTCACCACTGTTGCGATTGTTCGCTTATCGCACTGATAACGATCCCGGCCGAGGTGCGTTCACTTCACTTTGCGTTCGGCTCGCGTTGATAACACTTCGTGTCCGAGTTCGCAACAGGTCAATCGTCGTCCTGAGGATGCCTCGTTGAGAGGCGAAACACGTGTCGATTTCTTACAGGGTTCTCTAACTCTTTAAGAACGGTTAAGCGGATTAAGTTACTAGATATACATGGTCTATTGTATTATATGGTGGATTTCCGCAAGGTCACGCCTGAGTCAATTAACTATCAAAATATGCTTATGCTACTGCTGAGCATGTCCTGGGTCAGGCAGTCTGGTTTTGTGCCTGGTTTATGGCAATAGGTTCGCCCCCTCTTAATAATACTACTAAGCCCTTTATTCAGAATATCGAATAAACATATTGTTGTATATAGGTACCTACATCATCTATCTAAATATATAAAAATCAATGCCACTTTTCGTTGTAATTTTATAACTCGAGAACGCCTGGGCCGATTTGGCTGATTTTGGTCTTGAAATGTTTGTCATAGTCCAGGGAAGGTTTATAGGGTAATTCAAATTCAAAATTCAAATTCAAATTCAAAATTCAAATTCAAATGTCATTTATTCAAACTAGGCTGACAATCAGCACTTTTCGAACGTCAAAATTACATAAGACAGTCCCCCAAAAACGCCCGCCCTTCACCACTTCCTAGTGCTTTAGTAGGTAGGGTAGGTAGCTGTAGATAAGTACTTAGTGCTACCCGTGCGAAGCCAGGACGGTCAGCTAGTAGTTTATAAGTTGTGTGTTAAAGTCTACCCTCCATCATAATATTGTTCCTACCCTACTCTAATGATTTATATACTACTATAATCAGCCTATAATGTTCCCACTGCTGGGACACAGGCCTCCTCTCGGTGAGAGGGAGTGGGCTGTAATTTACTACGTGGGCCCAGTGCGGGTTGGTAGATGTCACATGTCTTCGAGTTTTTGGTTCTAGGACATACCGGTTTCCTCACTATGTTTTCCTTCACCGTTTTGAGAGCAGTGGTGATGAAATAATTTACACAAAGTAAAGCGCCTGCCTGGGTTCGAACCTACGACCTACAACTTGTAAGTCGCGGCCGTTACCACTGGATCACCACTGCTCTATGATTTACCCACTTGTATTTCGAGGCTTTTTAACTCAATACAAAAATTACGATATTTGGTGTTTTACATAATACATATCATATACTAGCTGAACCCTGCCCATTTCATTGGGCGGTAAACATAAAAAATGGATTTAGTATAAAAGGGGAATGCCAACTCTCCATAGACACTTCGGCCTCAAGTGCACACAATTCAAAGTATATGGATAGGATAATATGCGATTTAAATAATGAAACGGTCAAGGTCTTGGTTTAGAAAAAAGTTGGGGTTATTTAGATAAAACCGTTTTTTTCAATGAGGCAAAATCTTCAATTTGTGCTGCACTAAATGTTTTAATATGATTATATATTGATTCTAAAAGTAGATTCCAGGGGTTAGGTACTACTTAAATGGTAATAACAGATTCTACAATCCAGCGGTACATAGTAATTGTACTTACAAAAAAGATGTACCCGCAGTGCTGACGGGACAGCGAGCCGATTGGTCTTGTTACAGCCAGGAAAGAAACATTGATTTTGAGTGTTTGGTGCTCTTACATAATAAGGCAGCAGTATACTGTTGGATGTGTTCAAGCTTTGTCCCGCTTGCTATGCACTGTCAGCTACTTCAGATTGCACCGAAGGTAGGTTGGATGGTTCAAATTGCTCCATAGGCAGACTGGATGGTTCAGATTCCGGTTCTGTAGTTGAACATGATGCTGCTCTAAACTGCTCTAACGAGATGATGATGGCAACTGAAATAATAATAAAAATTAAAGCTCAGTGCATAAAGACAGTAAACGTGAATTACTGTGGTTTTGGTACAAATAAATACACAATCAAAAAAATATCTATCACATTTTATATTATTATTAATTAATTTCTAAAAAATCTTTCTCAAGTTTCTAGACAATCTGTACTATGTGAAATATAACTTGTGCGGACACGAAAGAAGTTGAATATTACACTATAGACTCAGAAGTATGTCAGTATCAAATCTCAGAACTACGCTTGTATTAATTCTAAACTGTTGATAACTTACCGCTCTTGGTACAATCTGACAGGCAATCATTTCGAGTTGTTCATGTGGAGAATCAGACCTGAGTGTATGTGATCTTATTCTCAAAAGCAATCTGCCGCACGCAGTTGATGCACACTTGTCCATGATCTGTACATTTTGTTGTTCGCACACTAAACTGTCACTCGACACTTGTACCTAATAAACAAGTCATAATTATTAGATATCCTAAAACAACACTAACTTTGATAGTAGGTACTCTGTCTATTTATTTAAAAATCATTTCTCAGAGGAAGACATGATACTCACCTGTTGTGTCGAATTGTTGTATAACATTTTGCTCTTTCTGCTATTTCCAAGAAATGCCTTCGTATTCTCGTGACGTTTAAACCACAATTAACACAGCGTAAATGACCTTTTGAATGAATTACTTAGGGAACGGAAGTACTCGGGCCAGCGACAATGCCGGGGTCTTCATAATTTGTGGATATCGAGTCAAAGTTCGTGCTGAGGTTATCGTTAGAAGCGGGAGCGGAATCCATGTTCAGGCCGTGGTCGTCAGGGCTCTGGGTTCAAAGAATCTTCGGAGTCCATTTAATAAGCGTATTCGATGGTTAAAATAACAAATTCGCAAGAAAATAAAGTTATGCAAACGAAAACAAAGAAAGTCGATTTGTGATTTGACATTGACATTGACTTGACAGCCGGCCGGCATAATTCAATGTTGCCACACCACACACAAAAAATTGATAGATCGATATCGATTTTTTTATCGAATCCTAATTTTAATACAAAATTATAATCGCCACTGTGACTCTTTAATCTTAACGACGTCAACTCTGATGACGTAACATTATTTGGTTAAAAAAAATGGATAAACAGTGTATTTTAGTTCAAATAATAAAACGATTAAGTACCTAATATTAAAAAATAAAATAAAGTCTTACCAGCGATTACACGACACGAAACACACACAAAACTCAAAATAATCACATTCACTTTTTCACTCACGGGTTCCCGACGTTTTTTTTGGTCGGATCAAAATAGGTATTTAATAAACGATGCTAGTTAGTGCAAATATTTATCTACCACGATGTATGTAGAAACTACTTATGGAAATAACAACACTTCCCGTCGATTTACACACAAAAATAATAAAAAATAACGAAATACGATGCCGAGCGCGCACTCGTGACTATAACGTTTTACCTGCGTGTGACGTGCGACATCAGTCAGTTTCAACATTTTTTTCCAATGTTGGCTATTGATATTTTTGGATATTGGTTTTTATGATAAAAATCGTTAAAAAAGGGTGTATTCCCGTTCGTCCCACTGCCGTCGTCCCCCTGGTGGGACGAACGGGAATTTAATAATTAAATGATTTAGTTGACGAGAATATCCGTCAGGCCATAGAGTTAAATTGCTCACCGACCAGTTTAGCCCTAATTTCATAGTAGAAATAGAGATTTAAACCGTGTGTACCTGCGTCGGCCGTATGTCCGCCTCGGGGTTTGAAGGACAAATAGTTTGCGGCAGCCTTGCGGCTGCCTCGGGAGTTTAAAGGTTAAGAAGTTATGAACGTCTTTGTAAATATGTTTTCTTTAACATATTCTATCTTTATTGTGCTGAACAGCTAAAGAATTATATGTAATTAAAATGTGTAGTAGCGTTTTTGTTATGATCCTATGCATTCATTATTATATCAACTATCAATTCGCTTGTTCATTTAGTATCAATAGTAAAAACATAACAACGTATTTGTTTGAATACATCGAATAATAAGCATTACGGATCTGATATTATAAGTAAAACATCCATGAAAACATAATCGATTATTTCGTGAACGGAATTAATAATTATTGGCAACACTGCTGATTTTATCCACAAAAGGGAATTATTTTCACGTATTTATCGTTTCGGTACTTTTTATTTGTGCAAAAATGTTCCCATCTTGTTCGGATAAATGAATATCTTGTTAGATAACTAGAAATAACGATGTTTTTTTTACATAAACGTAAATTGGTGGGCGTTCTCGGGCCATAAATGGGCATCCTTCTTTAAAGCTATCAAAGGTAGAAATTAAAATGAAAAGCAGGAAAATACATAATTAAATAAATACAATATTTATGGATGACTCAACCGCGATCTTTTAGCTTTCAAACTAAATAAGAATGAATTTCTTTAAATCTTGAAAATCTGGGATCTTTAAGTGATGCCACTACTACATTTTTGGTAAAATTCTATTTTTAAAGCGTTATCATTGTAACTCTTTCTTTGTCTGAGATTTTCAAATACTCGGCGGCGGCGGCGGCGCGCAGCATGCGGCGCAGCTCCCGCCTCTAGTACTTATATTTTATTTTATTTATTTATTATAAGGTAACTTCACAGCTGACAGTAAGGTATAACAATTTTATAATTCTAAACATTACGCCAATTATGAAGTACACAGGAAATGAAATATACAGAGAGTGACTATTTAATTATTAATACTAAAGTGTGTGCGGGCGTGTATCTGTGCGGTATAGGTGTTGTAAGTGTGTGTGAAGGTGTGTGTATGGCTGTGTATGCATAGATAATATCATATAGATGACAGTGTTGAGGTTTTTCGCCTCCAATTACTTGGGACTTAAATCTGGAAAAATGTGGGTGTACTATAATAGGTACACCTCTGCCTAACTCTCCGGGGAATACTGGCGTGATGGTATGATGATTTATGATGTTTCCAGAAAGCTGCGAGGCTCCAACAATGTTGCGCTGGCGATGGTCACGCTGTTAGAGACTATAATCACTGACTCACAAAATGCTACTGCCTTGTAAGTATTTGTTTCAATAAATCTGTTTGTATTTTATGTTGTCTTATAGAGGTATGAGGAACAGGGTGTACAGTTCTTGACAATTGTTGTTGGGACGTTGTATACAATGTGGAGACTACAATACAACAAATAATGAAAATACTGGCATTACTAAAGCTTAAGAGGGTTTATTCTGAAAGTTGGCAACGTCGCAAATAGATGTCAAATATTTCGCTGTTTAGATTAATTAGAAAATATTTCTGTATGGAAATAAAAAATGTGGCTAACTAGCGAACTAGAATATTGATTATGAAATGCAACAATTAATATCGTAACACCGATTAGTTAGTTTTAGATGTAAATAAAGTATTTGGAAACCTTCCAAATGCCTTTTTTACACCTAAAACGGGTACAACATCAAATTCAATGTTTTAATTGCAATTCATTATTAATATTCTAGTTAGTTAGTTAGCCACATTTTTTATTTCCATTCAGTATTATTTCCAAATTAACCAAAACAGGTAACTATTTGACAGCTATTTACGACGTTGCCAACTTTTAGGATGCACCCTCTTAAGAGTATTTTGTAACTGTCAAATAAATCCTAGCTTCTTTAAAAAAGAGATTTTTTCAAACAAACTAAAGAGTGGGCTGACTATGGGTTTTGTTTGTCAATCTTTGACTAGCTATACTGACTAAACTATTGGATATATTTGATTGAATTTTCGTATACAGACTAAAAACGTCAAGATATACGCAGTTTAATTTAGTATCGTAATGTCATCTCCATCTTGTATATATGTATAAGTTAGTCGCGCGGTAAATTCTGCTTGCGCGATCGCGATATCTGACTTCCAATAACTGGGTAATACGATACCCCTTGGTAAGACTGGTTGTCAGACTCTCGAGCTTTTGACGACCCGTAAGTCCGTAACGTCTGTAAAAGATCCACGAATGACAGCCGGTACCAACGGCTTAACGTGCTTTCCGAGACACGGGGGAGTCTCGGTATGTAAAGATGGTCACCTAAGCACGTACCAACCCCGGCAAGCGTAGCTTAACTTGAAAGTGCCATAACGTAACTCATAATTCTTGCAGTGAACTATGCGGTGCGGTGCGCGCAGCAGGTCGACGCGTATTCAACGCGTTACCGCATGAGCTGGTTGCCGCTAATGTCGCCCGGAGAATGTTGAGAGCCATCCGTGATGAGAACAGGGCTCATGCTAACCAGGTAATACAAAGCTTAAAGTGAAATGTCGTTTTTCAAATAGGACTGTAGGGCGAAAATCGCTCCTATCAGAAGTCAAGAAAAGGTGTCAAATGAAGAACTCTTGGGGAATACCAAACCTAATGAATTTGGCAAATTACAAGATTAACTTGTGAATAAAGTTGCTGCAAAGCAGATGCTTTACTTCTTAAATAACATTCCACGGGGGACTTTCTGAAGTGAAAACTTCTTTAGGCAGTTTTGGGGTGAACAAAAATCATGGAACTCGCGTCATCATCACCGAAGGTGCGTTGAGAACTTTTTTGTTGACAGCGCACTCTATTTAATTTTTTTTTAATTTTTTTCGTGGACCTTCAGCGTTCGTTCTTGTACTGACAGCAAGCCACATAAATTCCTGACATTTTCGTTAGATGGCGTTATTTAGTTTTCACTTCTATCGGCAGTCCCCTAAGACTTTTTTTTTTGTAACACTTATTTTGGTCCAATTTCCTTAATCAACATCTTTATTCTTTTACAGAGTGTAGAAGCTTCAGGAGAGAGTCTACAACGACTGGTGCTCGCAGCAGGAGCCCGGCGCGCCACGCTAGGATCTGCGCATCAAGACCTTCGAGAACCCTTGAGAGACCATATAGCTGAGGTGAGAAGGCATATATAACATTCACGCTTATTTTACCTAAAGGAGGAAGCAGAGATAGGTACCAAAATTTGCCATTTATAAGTGGCAATTGCAATTAATCCGACAAGATCCTTATTCAGGGTTATTTGTAAAACACCAGCAACCTCTTAAGGGGTCATTATACACATCATTATGAACAAATTTCACTACGGGACCAAAGTTGAAATCGCGAAAAAAAAATTGCTGTTCCCTACATTTATGTTCTCATATCTTGTCAAAATGTAGGGAACAGCTGATTTTTTTTTCGCGATTTCTGGTTTTGTCCCGTAGTAAAAATGGTTGCTGGTGTTTTACAAATAACCCTGTATAAGTGTATGCTGAGACGCAGTTGACGCAGGTCCACGTAGCGCAGGGCAGAGCAAATTTTGTTATGATTGAACGTACTAAGAGCCGAGTACGCTGGGGCGCTGGCACGTGCAACGCAGACATGTCTGTCCTGCTCTGCGTCTCGTCGTAATGCCGGCACAGATTTTTATTTCAGTTATTGAATTATGGATCTACAACCTAATAACTAAGCAAAACCACAGATTAGAATAGATAGGTCACAAAAAAAAACATTTAAATAAAAAGCGACTCTTGCTACGACACAATAAAGTGCAATTCAGGTCGCACAGCGCTAATGACCTACAGTTATATTCACCTAGAAGTTGCCTCTCTTTCTATCGCGTAACTCTTAGATCTTCTGTCTACGTTACACTCACTGAATTGGCCCGACAAGTCGAGCCCGCCGCGTAATTGTAGCTTCATACCAAAAATGCGGAGTGAACCATAATCTGTATTCATTTGTGGCAATACTGACAATGTATTTTGGTAGATGTCTCTGAACCCCCGCAGTCGACGGTAACTCTTATGGTTACTCAAATTGTCTTGTTTAGTATGCACTTTAAGATTCCATAGCAAAAAGAAAATATGATGATGACTGCAAGCATTTTAATAAAAGTTATTTTTTACCCGACTGCGCGACAGCAGAATGTGGGATACTTCATACCTATATGTTTTTACAATTGCTGTTTGTATTTTGCAGTTTGTATTTCCTGTGCGTGTCCCAAATAAAATATTTTTCTTTCTTTCTTTCTTTCTTTCTTTCTTTATACCCTCGAAGAATCCTAAAGGCTAAAATACTTGAGGTATTCAAATCTGAGATTGAACTAAAATAAATGCCATGAAGTCATCGATCACTAATCACTAATAAAGAACTAGATACACAATCAGCGGCAAAAAATGTCCTCACCGAATGAGCACCCACTTGAACATTTGGGTGCGCTTTTGATTTAGTAGCATTCGAACGCTCCGACGGTAAACACACGACATAGTATCGGTCGTAAAAATTTATTGCTTTTTAGACATATCTTTGTGAAATAAACTTTAAGCATTTCGTTTAAGGTTGAATTTACATTAATTTATATTTATTTCAACTATTATTACTTAAACACAATTTGGTGCCAGTTTTAAGGGAAATTTTGTTTGGGATTGTGTATCTAGTTCTTTATTAGTGATCGATGCATGAAGTGCATCAAACTGCTTGAAAAGTGAACTTGTATTGAATTTTTCAATTAGCAGTTGGGTTTTTTGAAGTTTTCCATTTTTTATAGGGAGGCAGAAATGTATTGGAGACCGAAATTTTTATGTAATTTAATGTTTTATTTTTAACAGTTACGCGGCGAACTAGAATCAAGCATATCCAGCATATGCGGGCAAGCTAAGGAACATGTGAATGGAGACGAGCTCATCCTGACGTACGGCTCCAGTGCCATCGCAGAGCGGTTCCTCAGAGCGGCTGCGCACAGGAAGTACAAGCTGATACTAGCGGAGGGGCCCGAGCAGAGCGAGGTAAGGAAATATTGCTTAGGGCGTATCCGGCGTATCATACACAGATTGACTCAGGATTGGCTGAGGTGTTCAAAAAGTCCGAGGTATTGTTAACAGGAGCATACTAACAGAAAAAAATACTAATGGCGTATCATACGCCCTACCTTATAATAATAATACAATAATAACTACGACTTGGGTTTAAAGATTCTTTATTTATTCTAAAAGAACATACGATTTGTAGGTCGTGAGTGCGAATCCAAGCAGGCGCTTTACTTTGTGTAAATAATTTCATCAGCACTGCTCTCAAAACGGTGAAGGAAAACATCGTGAGGAAACCGGCATGTCTTAGAACCAAAACTTCGAAGACATGTGACATCTACCAACCCGCACTGGGCCCGCGTGTTAGATTACAGATTTACAGCCCACTCCCTCTGTGTCCCAGCAGTGGGAACATTAAAGCAGTTTCACACGCCCTGTAGCTGGAAGTTCTGCTTCTTTAATCATATGGCACACATTTCACTCAATACACTCTAAACACTAAACGAATGCATTATAATATTTTATATTTACAGAGCCACGCCATGGCTAATCGTCTGAGCGCGGCCGGCGTTCAAGTAACTGTCATCAGCTCAGCGTCTATCTACGCTGTCATGTCTAGAGTTAACAAGGTAAGTTTTACAACATACATAAACACACACCTTCTCTCCATGGAGGTAGGCAGAAACTACAGAACGCCACCTGCTACGATCCTTACATACTCCTTTGCCTCGTTTACTTTCATACATTTGGTCATACACGCACGTACGGGTTGCGAGTACTACACATCTACGCAAATGACAATATTCGGTCGAATATCCGGCCGCTAGATATCCGGGCATATTTTTTTATAAGGTATAAGTAGTGACCGATACTTAAACACGTGACTTTACTCATTATTATGAACAACTTTCACTATGGGACCGACGCCGAAATCGCGAAAATAAAATCTGATGTTCCCTACATTTATGTTCGCATAGCTCGACAAAATGTTTGGTCTCATAGTAAAAGTTGTTCATAACGGTGACACAGATAATACGTATAATACTACGTACAGATACCCAATCCCATACAAAGAAATGACACCTCCCTAAGTCGGGCTATTTACTGGCTACAGCATAAATGTGGTACAGTGATGTAAAACGCCATCTATTGCAAAGAGCCCTAAACAAAAAGGTTTTATCTTTTTTTTGTTGAAAATACGAGATTTATGAGTTACAATAGATAAATCAGCATTAAACAAGGAAGTTTAGATTTTTACTAATTTTACTTCAGCCAAAATCTTCCGTTTATCGCTTTTTAGTGACTGTTAATTTCATAATTGTTACCTATGCTGCCGTCTATGATCTTCTTTCAAGACTAATTATAATTTGTTCGAATTGGTACCCCATGACGGTGAGTAAAGTCACATGTCTAAGTATCGGTCACTAATTACCAGTCACCCTATATATTATAATCATTATGTTTCCTTCAAAATTTTGAAGATTTGAAGAAAGCTGTCTCCACATGAGAGTATTGCACTCTAACAATTTTAATTTTAATATACTTTTGGATGGGAGTGTCCAGACTATATTCAAAAGGGAAAGTAGGTAATTTTATTAATAATTTAAACGAGTTTTTAATAAATATTTATTAGTGGTCCTGGGTTCGATTACCAGGTTGAACAAAGTGTTATAGGGTTACCGTCAGGTATTTCTCAGTAGCAGCCCGGAGGCTGAATTTGTGCCCGGTCGATGGCGATAGGCTCGCCCCCTATTACATGGGACTTAAACATAACTGGCGAAATGTGGGTGTACTATAGATACACCTCTGCCCAACCCTTCGGGGAATATGGGCGTGATGTTATGTTTTGTTTATAGAAGTGCTGTCATTAAAAGTTTGTATGTCTTCTTATCTTGTCGATGGAAAGTTTTTTTTTTGGTTGGCTCGCCTTTTGCTTATTGCTCTATGATAGCCCTTATTTTATTCTGATAAATATGTTAAATTGTATTAAAATAAGGATGGTCCTCTCCAGGATTCTAATTAGCAAGACTTGATGCTCCTTTTTCGTTCTTTCGTTCTTTTTTACGTGGTTGGTGACTAACTTGATGTCAGAAGTGTTAAATCCGCCCATGGGACTCTGATTTCATCATCATATCAGCTGAAAGACGTCCACTGCTGGACATAGGCCTCCTCCAAGCACCGCCAATTCGACCGATTCTGTGCTTCCCGCATCCAGCGGATTGCTGCGGCCTTTACGAGGACTCTTGACTTGGCTTCACAAAAAAAGACGATTTTTTCCCGAATTTGAAGATTTTTCTGTAATGAGATGTGGCTGTACTATAAGTATACCGCTGTCTTACCCTTCGGGGAAAAAAGGCGTGATGTTATGGTATTTATTAGCTAAACTTAAATTCATAGTTTCATGAATTTTTTTTGGCGGCCATAGCCGTCGTTGGCGTTCTGGAAGAACAGTGGTGGCCCGGTGTTGGCAGCGACTTACAAGTTGTAGGTCGTTGGTTTGAACCCTGACAGGCGTTTTACTTCCCGCCTCTGTGATCTAATGGTTAAGCCACCTGTCTCAGACCCAGAGCTCCCGGGTTCGATTCCCAGTGGGAGCATAATTTTCTGCTCGGTTTGGTTGGTGGTAGGGCTTGTTCTAAGTCCGCCTGGCTAGCTACCACCATCTTATCTAAGTCTGTCGCCATAACAACAATGTTAACAGCATTGTTGTGTTTGAGATAAGATAGTCAGTTCCTCTCTGGTTGAGGATTCCGGGTGAAGCTCGCTTCCACCTTCGGCCTGATCATCACTTACCATCAGGTGAGATGCAGGCCACGAACTTCCCTGATATGGGTAAAAAAAACCACCACACACATCACCACTGCTCTCAAAATCTCAAAAAGTGTACAAATTGTAATTTCAAAAAATATCTTGTGTGTTGATAAAATGTAGATTATTTCCTGAAAATTTTCGTCATAGTTTCTTTGCGCTGTGCGTTTTCCGTAAAAGCACAAGTTATTATGCCTCGTTGCATATTTAGCACATACCAGTTTAAACAAGCTACACTTTGTGCAAAAGCAACCAATAACTGGTTCCGGTTGTCAGTCACACCACTGCTCTCAAAACGGTGAAGGAAAACATCGTGAGAAAACCAGCATGTCTTAGAACCAAAAATTCAAAGACATGTGACATCTACCAACCCGCACTGGGCCCGCGTGGTGGATTACAGCTAGTGATGGGCAGAGGATAAATACTCGGAGGATAAATACTCGAGTATTTATCCATTGATCCGTTTTTACTCATTTTTATCTGATATTTACTCAAAATGATGGATAAATATATTTTTTGCGCTTCCGATGGTATTTTTTTAAAATTTTTATGTTTAGTATTGATGTTTGGGCCTTCCAAAATACTACATTATTTGCCGTAGCCTACAATAGAGCCGGAGGCGTACAGGGGCCAACCACGACGTGTTTTTATATGGAATTTTTCACTTTTTGTATGGAAATCATGAAAAATTATTACCAACATGTTGAGTTATAAGGGTTTAAGGGTTTTTTAAAGGGGATCGAAATTTTCATTATTTTTGCGATAGGACGCACCATTTTCGAGATATAAGCAAAAGAAAAAAAAAGAAAAGTACTGTTTTTTCACCCGAAGTCGAAGAATTGGTGGGTATAAAATTCGTTGTCATGAACTAATTCCACTCCTTTTGAATCGCGTTTAAAAATAGTCTGGTCTAATGGGATCTGGGAGGCAAAAGTCCTCGCGCACATTCGGGAGTGGCGCAAGGAGGCGAAACGCCAGGGCGTACCTCCGCTGCCGCGAGTGCGATTGTCGCAACCTTGTGCTGGACTCGCCACAATTGCGACGATAAGTCCCGTGTTTGAGGAGTAGTTAGAGAGGCGCCACGGCGTCTTCACATTCCACCTGACGCAGGTCCTCACCGGACACGGTTGTTTCGGGAGGTTCCTGTTCCGGATAAGGCGGGAAGAAACGCCCGGGTGTCACCATTGTGTGGATCGCCCGCAGTACACGGTGGAGCATACGGTGGAGGTCTGCCCGGCTTGGGCGGAGCACTGCCGTTTCCTCGTGGAGGCAATCGGCGGTGGTGATCTCTCGCGTCCAGCCCTGGTCCAGACCATGGTACGGAGCGAGAGGGCATGGGAAGCCGTCGCCTCCTTCTAGAAAGCAGTAATGCTCGCGAAGAAGGAGGCGGAACGTGTGAGGGAGAGGCAAATTTCGCGACCTCATACTGGTCAACGGCGCGTTGTGTTCCACGCGCGCCTCTAAGAGATGTCAACTGACTTGGTCCGCTAGGGCCGATGCCTACCGGGGTCGCGGGAAAGTCTGAAAGGGATACCGTGGCCCCTAGCAACATACAGGCAACTGAAGGAACACGGGTGGGTTTTATACAGTCAGTAAGAGTCTGACACGCCCTCCCACTCCGCCCAGAGTGGGAGAAGTTATTCGTCAATTTTCCAACCAAAAAAAAAAAAGTCACGCAGCTCTGACTTATTGGATCCATGTGCGTATTGTATTTATCACTTGCTTCAAAAACCGTGAAGGAAAACATCGTGAGGAAACCGGCATGCCTTTTTTTTTGTTTTTGGTTGGGAAATCATCGAATAACTTCTCCCGCTCTGGGTGAAGCGGAAGGGCGTGTCAGACTCTTACTGACTAAAACCCACCCGTGTTCTTTCAGTTGCCTGTACGTTGCCAGAGGCCACGGTCTCCATTTAGGACTTTCCCGCAACCCCGGCAGGCATCGGCCCTAGCGGACCCCGTCAATTGTGCTGACATCTCTTTGTAGCACGCGTGGAACACAACGCGCCGTCGACCCGGGCCTGGTCCTTATCGACTACCCATTGCTCTCCGTCCGCATGCCCGTGCCTACGGTGGCCGGAAATCGGCTACCGATTCCCGACGCCCAGGGCGTCTGCAGCGGCTAGGGACATGAGGGCGTGAAATTTGCCTCTCCCTGACGCGCTCCGCCTCCTCCTTCGCGAGCTTTACTGCTTCGCAAAAGGTGGTGACGGCTTGCCATGCCCTCTCGCTCCGTACCATGGCCTGGACCAGGGCCCAACGCAAAAGGTCACTGCCGCCGATCGCCTCCGCGAGGACTGGGCGGTGCTCCGCCCAAGCCGGGCAGTCCACCGCATGCTCCACCGTGACCTCCGGGCGATCCACACAGTGGTGACACCCGAGTGTTTCCTCCTGCCTTATGCGAAACAAGAACCTCCCGAAACAACCGTATCCGGTGAGGACCTGCGTCAGGCGGAAGGTGAGGATGCCGTGGCGCCTCTCAAGTCACTCCTCAAAGAGGGGACTTATCGCCACAATCGTGGCGTGCCCAGCACAGGGTTGCGACAATCGCACTCTCCACGACGCCATGAGATCCCACCGGAGCTCTGTCCACTGTGCCGTAATTTCTCGCGGCAGCGGAGTTTTACCTCCTCGCGCCTCTTGCGAGGACTTTCGCCTCCAGATCCCATGGTGACAATCCGGCAAGGAGTGTCACCGCCTCACCGGAGACCGTACGGTATCCAAGACCATCCGGATGGCCATGACCCTTTGAAACGCGTTCAACCGGCGGGCTGGCCTCAACCTCAAGGAACGCGCCCACACCGAAACTGGCATGCCTGAGAGATATTCCTCGATGTGAAGCCAAGTTAGAGACCCATGGGTGGCTTTTAAACTCTAACACCAGGTTAGACACTAACCGCACGAAAAGAAGAAGAAGAAGTAACGCACAAATGTATAATATTATCTAACTTTGAGAGTGATTGATGAAAATATTCATGAAATCATTGTTATTATAGGCTTTTTGTTATGGTTAAAGTGATTAATAAAGTACGGTACAAATGTATATTTTCAAATTGTCATTTATTTCAGTCCTTTTGTTCGTAAAATTGCAAAATGTACGGTTCATAACGTAACGAAAACTGTAGATAGTATTTATCCGCTGTTTTGGATAAATACTCGAGTAAAAACGGATATTTATGAGTATTTATCCGTTTTGAGTATTTATCCGGATAAAATCCCAACACTAATTACAGCCCACTCCCTCTCACAGAGAGGAGGCCTGTGTCCCAGCAGTGGGAACATTATATAATATGCATCTTGTTGCATATGTTTACAGGTTGTAATAAGCGTGAAAGCGGCGATGGGAGGCGGTGCCGTGATGGCGGAGGCGGGTTTGCACGCTGTCACGCAAGCAGCCAGACATTACTGTGTGCCGGTAAGAAGTTTATCATCAAAATAGTTTAATTTCAGGAATATAGGAGGGGCTTGTGGGTAAGTAATAACAGCCTCACGGGTCGATCGACCGCCAAGCCGTCCCGGTAATAAACGATAGTAAATTAACGTCATTAAAATTTATATCATCCACAGGTATTAGCACTAGCCCCTCTATACAAGCTGTCACCAATACACGACGTTAGCCATTTCAACGCATACGCAGCGCCACACACTGCCCTACCTTACGAGTAAGTTATTTTATTTGTACACAGTAGTTACAATCAGCCTATAATGTTCCCACTGCTGGGACACAGGCCTCCTCTCTGTGAGATAGAGAACAGTTCACTTTCTTGTTCATTGTTTGGCCGGATAGCTGGATATATCCGATGGCCGAATATTAAACCGAATATTTTAATTTGAGATCGACATCGACAGAAGATCGATTGGGGTGGATTCGAGATTCTAGGTTAATAATATGTTGCACATTACGATCACTAATATTTCGATTGCATTACTGAAAATAAATTGTTACCTGCAATTAAAACTACGTAAAATATTATTGGTAACAAATAGTTCGCCTATTTATTATCCTTGGGCAAACTAAAATCAAAGGATCATTTTTATTAGTATAGGTATGAATAATTAAGACAGTTTTATGTTTATAATTAATTGATAAAATCAATCCAGTATTGATCGGATATTGACGTACTATCCGGTATCCGGCCAGATAGTAAAATTTGGCTGAATACCGGCTAGTTGCCTAATATTCTTATTTTTAAATACAATATTATAACATGGATTTGTATATCTTTACTCCCTAGACGTCACGAGATAGCGAATGACAACATGCACGTATACGCGCCGATGTACGACTTCGCGCCGCCAGACCACATCACCCTGTTCATCACTAATCTGTGAGTATGATCATCAGCTCCAAAACAGCATTCCCAAAAAAAAATAACAACGGGTTGCACTTCGGGAGTGCCGGCAGAAGTGAAAACTTAAACATTAACGTTGTGCAGGGAATAATTTCGCACGAATGGCTTTATTTATTGGTATAAAAGTACAGTACAGTAGTAAACATGGTTCTCATATGGCTTTACCAAGATTATGTCTGGACTTTAAGGGCCTACCTTGAAAATAAATATTAGTTTGACGGGTGTGGCTTATTTCCCCCGCACGCGGGGAGTGGCGGTTCCATCTTTAGTGGTCGGCTGCCACGTCACTGATACAAACTTATCTGAACCAGTGACCAAAAGTTGAACTAACGAAATCGCAGACCGGAATTTCAAATATTACTTATTTAGCATGAATTAGCATTATTCTTGTCACTACCGCACAACTGTCAAACTAAAAGTGCAAGATAAAGACGGAAACATTTACCTATGAAAATAGTGCGTGTTGAATAAGGAACGTTAGTTTATCTCAGTCTATGAAACTTTTGCACATAGCGAGCTATGGAGGATACAAATAATACAAAATATTTAATTATCAACTAAAATATTTATTAATTTATTATTAATTATTATTAATTATAGTTATACAACATGAAATTAAAAATGGTTAATTAATATTCTGTATTATTTATATAAAAACCGGCACGGCATGCACAATGAAGGGTTCCGTAGTTGGGATAAATTTATCCTTATTTAATTTATAACTTTTTACTGCTTCTGTAGCAAATTATAATTTACTAGCTTTTACCCGCGGCTTCGCCCTCGTGGATGTCGCAAAATATTCCACGGGAACGTACCACCGAGATTACATACCTAAAAGCCGAGGAGGTCATAGACGCCTACCTACCGCTGCGCCCGCGTTCGCGTCAACGATATAATTATTTTGCTACGCGTAATTTTGAATCTGCGATATCTTTTAAACTATTCATTTAAATGATATGATGTCAAGGCATATTTTAATCTAAACTAAATGTGTCGTCCGCGAATGTAATAATCTTGCCGTTTGTAAGGTTTAACTGGCACAGGTCATTGATGAAAATTAAAAAGAGGGTAGGCCCTAAAATACTCCCCTGGGGAATTCCGATATTGACTTCACAGTCATCACTCAACCATTCATCGACAACGACACGTTGAACTCTGCCCTTCAGGTAGCTTTCGAACAATTTTAGCTGTACAAACAATTTTTTTTTTTTTACGTTGATGCAGTCCTGGAAAATGTATAATTTTTAAATATTATTTGAAGAGTTCAATAAGTAGCTGCACCAAGGCTGCGCTGACGTTCATTTTCGGGGTCTGGATCTCAAACTCAACTCAAACTCAAGTCATTTATTTCAAATAAACCATATACAGGCACTTTTGAATTGTCAAGGAGTCAGTCAGTCAGAAATATGAAGCTAGTTGCCCATTCCAAAGCGTAGTAGGTACCTATGGAGAAGAACGGGCAAGAAACTCCACGGACACTCTTTTAAAGAAATAATTGTTACAAAATAGTGGTTACATAATTCATGTTTTAAAAATTATACATGTGAGAACAATGTAAAAAAGATGCGCACGTTAAAAGCGTCCGTAATAAAAAGGTAAAAAATTAAAAATAAAACAATTCAAGGATTAAAATAAATTAAAATAAGCCACGGCAGCCAAGAGGTGACCAGTCCCAACTGACGGCGCCCGTTCACGAACATGACGCATGTATTAGCACCATTCAGCTCAACCATTTTGAAGGGAGCTAAATGATCCAACACACGCGCCACCATCAGCGAGACATCTGAGTGAGCATGACATACACTCAGCCGCCAGGGCACATTCAAGTCAATGAAAGACATATTACCCGGTAAATGGTAGCTCTGTTGTACATAGTACTCACACATGTACTATGCAATTATACAATACAAAGGAGATTGAGTTTATACAATGCAAAGATGGTTTTACAATCTTCAGCAGCGACAACAGTATTTTCAAATGTTAAGTTGTGGTTGTGGAGCAGGACCAGCATTGAGCCAAGCATTTTTATCAGCGATGTAATCAGCCAACTTATAATATGCCTGCCTGCATAGTGTGCGTTTTATACAAGATTTGAATTTCGTCTCATTCAGTTGAAGTATGTGGAGAGGAATTTTGTTGTAACATTTTAAACAGTATCCCATGAAAGATGAGTCTACTTTAGCCAGTCTGAAACCTGGTTGAACTAATAGGTCCCTATTTCTTGTACTATAATTATGTCTATCACCTCTTTTGCTGAAAAGATGTAAATTTTTTCTTACGTACATGATGTTTTCATAGATATATTGACAAGGTACCGTCATGATGTTAATATCCTTAAACCGTTCCCTTAGAGAATCACGCCTGCGTAGATGATATATGGCTCTGATCGCTTTTTTCTGCAGAATAAAAATAGACTCGATGTCTGCAGCCCGTCCCCACAGTAAAATACCGTAAGACATGATACTATGAAAATAGCTAAAATAGACTAGCCTCGCGGTATCTACATCAGTAAATTGACGGATTTTTCTGACAGCATATGCTGCTGAACTTAACCGTCCTGCAAGAGATATTAAATGAGGACCCCATTGTAGCCTTGAGTCGAGCGTGATCCCCAGGAAAACAGTTTTATCGACGAATTCTAGTTTCTCTTGATTCAATACTATCTCACAATCTCTACTTTTGACATTTGGTAAAGAAAATTTTGATTTTGTTGTTGTAAAATGTTTAATTCTGATATAATATATTAGTTTTACAATTTTTTTACATAGGTACTTAATGTAACCAAAATTGTTTTTTTTTTTACCTTGATGCAGTCCTGGAAAATAATTAATTTTTAAATATGTTAGAGTTCACTAAGTAGTTGCACGAAAGCTGCGTTGAAGTCTGGATTTTGTTGGTGTAAAATGTTTAGTTCTGAAATAATATATTAGTTTTACAATTTTTTTAACATAATATAAACAGAATTTTCTTGTTAACTTTTTTGCCTCAATTTGTTTGCTAAAACGCGTTTTTGTTTTTTACCTTGATAAAGTCCTGGAAAATGTTTAATTTTTAAATATTATTAGAATAGTTGACTAAGTAGTTGCACGATGGCTGCGTTGAAGATCATATTCAGGGTCTGGATTTTGTTGTTGTAAAATGTTTAGTTCTGAAATAATATATTAGTTTTACAATTTTTTTAACATAATATAAATAAAAGGGGTTTGAAGATTTTTGTATGGAGGGTGGCCCTAACGTGAAGCCGCGTTTTTTTTTTTTTTTTTTCAGAACCGCGTTTATGTTTGTATAAGTGACCCCTATCCAAATATATGACATTAGTTGTGCAACTCGATTTTCTTTTCCTGTTAACTATTTTGCCCCAATTTAATTCACAATAAGGAGTTTTTGTTTTTTACTTTCATGCAGTCCTAGAAAATGATTATGCTTTTTTATATACATCTCCATACATTTTTTTCAAGCAAGTCAATCAATCTTCCTAGCCTTTTTCCCAACTCTCCTGGGGTCGGCTTCCAGTCTTACCGGTTGCAGCTGAATACCAGTATATTACATGGAGCGACTGCCTATCTGACCTCCAAAACCCAGTAACTGGGTAATACGATACCCCTTGGTAAGACTGGTGTCAGACTTTCGGGCTTCTGACGACTCGTAACGACTGTCAAAGATCCACAAATGACAGCCGGGACCAACGGCTTAACGTGCTTTCCGAGGCACGGAGTAGTCTCGGTATGTGAAGATGGTCACCCATCCACTGACCAACCCTGGCAAGCGTAGCTTAACCTGATAGATCGACCCGTGCGGCTTGTTATTACTTAGCCACGAGCTCCTCCAGATTTCCTCGAGATTTTTTTCAAGCAAGTGCTATAAAGTAAAAGAAAAGGTTTATTGTAAACCTGAAATAGCATTAAATTGATCATTAAACGATACCTAAACCCATTTCTGCCGAAAAATGAAAAAAATTACTAAGTTGATCCCTAAGTCTATGAAGATCGATTTTCAGCCCACTGTGCGTCCTGAAGCCGCTCTGACGTAGATTACAAATGACTGCGCAGTAGTCAATCTGCCTTATTATAAAACAGTAGCGCGCATACCGGCACGCATGCGCAACCTAACTTCAGAACGACAGTATTATTTGGCATTAACACAATTTTGAAGTACCTTTTTGTAACATCAATAGTAATACGTTTTATCCTGTTTCTTTATAATTACTAAAAATAAAACAGACATTATGTTCTAGAAAATTTAGTGCTTACCCAGTATTACTTTGCAATGGTAGGATATATTGTTGCCAGTTGTACAAATTGATGAGTGAAGGTCCGACTCCGATTCGTTATCATCATGAATTTCTATTGATTCCCTGTAAAATGAGCTTATTGTTACGAATGGATTGGATGGGAATTGGGCATCTATCAACAATAGAACAATCCCACAACAAAAGTAGCTCATGAGCCCATTAGATATTGTAAGTATGTATATAGAAACAATTATTGTTTACTTACCTTTTACACTGGGATCATGTGCTGAGCCCTCGCCCTCATGTGTTCCAAATGTTGTATTTTGCTTTGGTTTTCCTTCCCATATTTAATAAATAATTTATATATATTGACGTCACAAATAGCCAAAAATAATTGTTATTTTGTTCACAGTCACGTAAATTTATTCTATTATACGCAGTTTATATGCCTATTCGACACTAATTTTACTTTAAAATAATTTTAATCTGCTGAACTCGATTTTTCCTGTAAATATAATTATTCAAATTACGTACATCTGACAGCACCGATCTGGAAAAAAATGACATAGATTCGTCGTTGAAGAGCTCCACCGAGCGACTGATTTATGAACGAACGAAAGTGATGACAATACTTTTTATAGGCGAAAGAAGAGATGACGATACTGTGTGTTCGGTCGGAATAAAACAACATATGTGCCAAAACCAAATGCCGTCTTTTATAAATTAAAAGTATTATTAAAACTAAAACTGCTTTGCTTAAAACTTGATATGATTACTATCTATGTTATAAAGTAAATTCCATTAAATAACTCATAAGCGATACGCTTTGATACTCAAAAAAACATAAAAATAGATGAAATTTTGCAATTTTTTTGTATCGAGAAAATTTCATTGTATCGTGTATTCCTTTTCCAGGATACTAGACCATATAGTCAAAAAACATACACCGAAATATTGAATCCCTATTCCTTAAACCTAATAAGGTACACGAAAAAGAAAAAGACCCCGTTTTTCAATATATCACCTTAAAAGAGACTGTGACCTCTGAGTTTGTTTCGGCCTTTCTTCTCAGAGTAGTCAGTTAGGAAACGCCGACCTCATCTAGCTTATTTTAAACATTTTTTTCAATATGACGTGTAAAAGTGATTCCGATATCCTATTTACAGAATAAACAATTTCTTTTCATTTATATTTATTTATTTTCAAAACATAGTCTAACAAAAATAAACAATTTATTTAAAGACTTTTCATGAAGAATGTTTTGACTGCTTTTTTTTAACAACAAAATTCATGGAACTCGCTTCATCGTCACCGAAGGCGCGTTGAGCACTTTTTTGTTGACAGCGCACTCTGTTCATTTTTATGTTTATTTTTAGTGGAGGTACAGCTTTCGTTCTTGTACTGACAGCAAGCCACATAAATTCCTGACATTTTCGTTAGATGGCGTTACTTAGTATTCACTTCTATCAGCCCAAAGACTAACTCGTATTTTTTGTGTTTTAAATATTTATAACAAAATTTGTATGTTTCAGTGGCGGCAGTTCTCCATCTTATATGTATCGTATGCTATCGGAACTCTACGATCTAAACGACTACGTCCTGTAACTGATTTCGTGTGACATCGGGCGACGTCGAGCGAGTTCGCCCAACATCGTACGAATTTGTGAAACGATTCCGCACTGAGTTTTACATTCTTGTACGTTGTCGTGCGATATTGTTGCGACCAATTACGTTTCGCGTCGAATAACTTTGCCGCTCTGAAGTAGGCTACAAATGACTGCGCAGTAGACAATCTGCCTTATAAAACAGTAGTGCGCATGCCAGTACGCATGCGCAACCTAACTTCAGAGCGGCAAAGTTATTTGACGCGAACTGTAGACTACAAGACAAGTGCTAGACATAATACAGAGCCTTAGATAATTTTACTAAAAATTAAAGCTATTTATGATGAACTGAAAACTTTGTTAGCCTTCTGGGAACGCAAGAGAAATGAAATCGACTATTTATTTGAGTATTTATAAAATACAGGCCTGTTTGGAACGAAGTACCTCTTAGCACGTTCAATCAATCTGCCTAGCCTTTTCCCAACTATGTTGGGGTCGGCTTCCAGTCTAATCGGATGCAGCTGAATACCAGTAGTTTACATGGAGGAACTGCCTGTCTGACCTCCACAAGACTACAACCCAGTTACTGGGTAACACGATACCACTGGGTTGGACTGGGGGCCAAGTCTACGAATTTAAGTTTTTAACAGATTTTGTATGGCAAATCTGTCAAAAACTAACAATCGAGAGACCATTGTGACGTTTGTAAATCTGTCAAAAACTAACAATCGAGAGACCATTGTGACGTTTGTAAATCTGTCAAAAACTAACAATCGAGAGACCATTGTGACGTTTGTAAATCAGTAGACTTGGTTGCCAGACTTTCGGGCTTTCAGACTTCATCTTTCCATGTAAGACTAAGAAAGTTTGTGCGCTCATATTTTATTAATAATACCTACTCAAATAACTTGTTTTCATATATAGTAAAATTGTTCTAACGCCTAAAATTTACTTCCTTTGTACATAATATTGTATAATATACGAATTTTATACAAAAAAATGTTTCTTTATTCATTTACAACATACATAAACTCACGCCTTCTAGGCAGAAGCTACAGAATGCCACCTGCTACGATCCTTACATACTCCTTTTGCCTCGTTTACGTTCATACATCTGGTCATACACGCACGCCGGTTGCGAATACTACGCACCTGACCTTTCTGAAGAACATCACCAATAAGGTCAGTATATGTCCTCCTAGGGCGTCCCCTCCCGGCGTTTCCAGTAACATCTGCCTTGTAAATACATTTTGTTAGTCGCCTTTCATTCATCCTCTCAACATAACGAGGAAGCTCTTTTTTTTTTTATTTTGCTGACATCTCTATGAGGCGCGCGTGGAACACAACGCGCCGTCGACCCGGGCCTGGTCCTTATCTGACGGCGAGCTGCCCATTGCTCTCCGTCCGCAAGCCCGCGCCTACGGTGGCCGGAAATCGGCTACAAATTCCCGACGCCCGAGGCGTCTCCTACGGCACGGGGAAGCTCTTGGCCTGCATCTCACCAGATGGTAAGTAAGTGATGATCAGGCCAAACCATTGGTATTATTTCTCGATTCATTTAAATAGACCTATGAGTATTTTACGAAAACATGGAACTCAAATGGAATGGAGCAGGACATCTGGCAAGGAGTAGTGAGATGATAAGTGGAGTAAGGTAGGGACCGAGTGGCGTCCAAGGACTGGAAGACGAGGAGTCGGTCGTCCGGCCTGGAGATGATCGGACGACATTGTTACCATCGCGGGTAGCCCTTGGATGAGGCTGGCACTGAAGCGTGGGATTGGCACAAGAAAAGAGAGGCCTACGCCCAGAACTGGGTAAAGTCAGGCTGTGGACCATTTCCTAGTGCTTTAGCTGGGAAGAAGTGGAGCAACAAATTCCCACAGCAACGTTCTCTGTTCAGCTAGAAGAACTAATTCTGAAGTTGGCAATCGGTCGATCACCTATTTTATTTATACAGCCTCATAAATTCCTACCTATTTAAACCGACTTAAAAAAAGGAGGGTCTTTTTTCGGCTCGTAAGCATGTATGTCCCCCGATTTTCGTACCTTTAGACTTATGTCATGTCAAACGGTGCCACGCAGTGTCACTAGTATCGCCCCGCTTCTGTTATCTTCAAGAAATATTTAACTTTACCAATTACGTTATTTTATCGTATTCGTAATAAACTAATGAGTAATTAAGCAACTCGACCGATTTAGATAAAACTATCACAAAGCGAATGAGGAAATCATTAGACCACCATTTTGTCGTTCAAAAGGAGATGCCTATTTTAATGTAAGCGGAAGAGTATATTTTTATTCGTGACCTATAAGGCTGGGACTGTTAGCGTGGTCTTTAATATTTTGCTTATTTAAATACATCAGGGAAATATGAAAACCAATTGCAATAGGCAGCACGGTGACAAAAGGTAAGAAAAATACCGTAAGTATAATGGCTATGCCCGTTATACCAGCCACCAGTCAGCTTCTGTTGCAAAATAAGACGAAATTAAGTGAAAGTTGGTCTCGCTGTTGTGTCATCACAAAAATAGCATCGCTGCATGGGACATGGTAGGCGCCATCGTGAACGAAACACGCACGCCGCGCCCCAAACAGCACCCGAATAACACCAACTCGCTCGCTCCTATTGGTGGAAAAGAGAGGACAACACGTGGCTGACTCGTGGCTAACTTCACACTGCACTATGTGCGTCATGTTGGCTGCATTATAATAACAATGGGCGGGGTCTTTAGTATTGGCAGCGCTCTACCGCTTTACAATGTTTGCATGCTGGCAAGTATAGCGTTGGTTCCGCTGAATGCAGCGCCACAAACTAATCAGGCACGAGTTGTGTAAACTTTTTTTAATGAGGCTTACGTATCGGTCGTCCGGACTGGGCGCATAGCGTTACATTATCTCGGATTTTTTCTTGAAACTGTCTGGTTTTTGCCGTTCCCAAGTTCTATTTCTTTAGGGAAAAACTGCTTTGAGTTAATAGTGCGCGTTTTGCGAGATTGTGATATGCGCTAGTGCGTGACGACTGAGGCGAGATCACTAAGCCTGATTCACATTAATTATGTGAACGGTGACGAACCATTTTAAGTGCGCGATAACACGCCCGTTGTTCTCGGACATCCAGGACATTTTATTATTAGCTTGCGAAGAACTCTTGTGTGATGCATGTGTGCCGCTAATATAAAATCAATACTGAGTGAACTGTTAATCCTCACCGTGCTTTGAACTGAATTCTCTCTCAGCAATACATTGCTTGTCATTAAATATTAATATCAAGCCGTGTCATTTACTTTATAAGTAGCTCATTGTAACAAAAAAATATGTTTTACCAAAATGCAAAACTTGGCGGTCGTTTTTGAATTTAGTGCATGGTGAGTCCACCAGGCGTCGCTGCTCACATAAAGACATCGTGCGCTTGCGTGAGCTCAGTCCGCGCGAGCTTCGCGTCGTTGCAGTAGGTTCCAAAACAAGAGCGTAGGGCTCCGTGGAAGTCCCAAAAATAATAAATTCAAATAATCTCTGTGCTTTGTAAAAGTGTCGCAGTGCAGTGTGTCAGTGTTGTGCTGTTTGGTGGTAGTGACGCGGAGCGGAGCACGCGGCTCCGCTGTGTCGGCGCGGATCGATAAAACGAGGTGCTATGGCGCAGAGGATATGAGCCAGGGGGGCTCTAGAAGGCCCTACTCGCGCGGGGGCCCGCGCTGGCACCCGCGCTACAAAGACTACTGGGACTACGAACAGAACTATAGGTACCTATACTTTGTACACAGCATATTGTTTGCGTGCCGACCATTTGTCAAGTGTCACGTTCTCAACAATCCCAACAGGCTATTGTACGTGCTCGTGTGTTTTTCATACGTGACGAATACTCTCGGGACTGCAGTCTGCAGAAACAATCGCACGTCCGTCGATACTTGGTGCGTCCTCGTGGTATTTGTACACAGAACACCAACGAAACTTGTTGGTTTACGTTTACGTAACGGTGAACGTGACGTAAACCTTCAAGCCTTGTTATTTCCATTATAAATGACAAATAGTTCGACAGAAAATGTTTCTACGATATATTTCAGCCTTTTACTGAACGTTTCACGAAACTGCAACGCGTCATAGAAGTTGGACAATTAGTTGGAAGTGGTTCAAAATCAATAGTTTCGTTCTAGTGTTTCCCTTTAGTCATTCACAATGTAGTTTTAAGTATCTTTTTCCTACATTTGATATTCTGAAAAGTTGCTGTATATTTCACGGAATGTACACTGTTTCATTTTATCTATTTTCTAATTACTATTGACTGGCTAACCCCCTTTGGCATGCAGGATACAGACTAAACAAAACTAAAGTAAAAAAAAAAAATATGCACTTTTTATTTTGATAGCCATTCGAAATACGTCCAGAGGATTGACAAGGACAGACAATGAAATTTCAAAAATAAAAAAAAAACATGTTCCACAGAAGAAAATATGCCTGATTTAAAACAACATAGGAAAATGGCCAAACATTTTAGTACAAATTAGTACAGAATTTGCTTCTTTACCAACATTATTCATAATCATGGGAATTTTCAATAACAAAAGTTTTATTCAACATTTCTGAAACGTCCTGTGTAATCAGTATGTATTTAAGATTAGAGATTCCAAGAGGCTATTTCCTCATAGTACACAAAAGATAATTTCTGAGAAAGCATGGTATTGTAATTATTTACTCCATAACTTTATAAAGTTGGCTACGTATTTTATACACAGTTGGTTATCTGATAGAAATTTTCTAGATCTTTCTTACTTGCGTTTGCAATATAAACAAATTCGGAAATGTTAAGAGCCTGTTTCCTCCCCTACGATTAAGTTCCTATTAACTTACTTGGCTTAGATTCCTCACGCACAATGGTCCACTTGAAGGACTAAGTGCGGAAACCAAACCCTCTAACATAGAACATAGAACTTACTTGGCAGATAATTTCATACAAATTCTGTTCCTTTTTTGAATTTATTTGGTAAGTACAGTTCGCGTCAAATAACTTTTCCGCTCTGAAGTTAGGTTGCGCACGTGTACTGGCATGTGCACTACTGTTTTTAAGGCAGATTGACTACTAAGGCAGATTGTCATTTGTAGTCTATTTCTGAGAGGTTATGTGACGCAAACTGTAGTGGCTATTTGGACATTGTGAAATAGGCCCTAACTGTGGCGATTTTTTAAAGCAATTTAGTCATGATTTTTAAAGAGAGAAAACTGTAAAACATTATTAATTTAAGTTAAGTCCATCTTTACTTTGACCGTAACAGCATAGTTTCACTTTGAGGGACACTATAGTCCCATATGAGACTACGTTAACAATATCCATACTAGAGTCCTTGAATACGTTAACAATATCCAGCAACACATTAGTCATCATCTGCATAACCTTTTCCCAATTATATTGGGGTCGGCTTCCAGTCTAACCAGATGCAGCTGAATACCGATATTTTATATAGACAGATCTGACCTCCACAACCCAGTTACTGGGTAATACAATACCCCTTGGTAATACCACCAACACATTAGTAAACAATATAATTTTCGAAGTGTATAGAGTGCCGCGAGTTTCTTGTGGCACTCTAGTGTCACTGCCTCGGCCCGGCTAGGGTGCCGTGAGCGTTGCATTGTCACTGTCACTTGTTATTTAGGTTAGGTTAGGTTAGAACTGTGACCACACAACGCACGAGCCGAGCGAGCGTAGCGAGCGGTGCCGCGGTAGCGGCCGGCGAAGTGCCAGGGTCCGTTTAGGCACAAGAGAATGTAATGTTTTGGGAATGTGGTGTTTTACAGCGATCTAACCTCGACAATCAAACAAAATACCAAGTGACGTGACTTAGTGACAGTGACAATGACAATCCAATGCTTGCAGCACTTTAGCCGGGCCGAGGCGGTGTTACTAGGGTGCCTGTAGTGGCACTTTATCCGATAGGGATAGAGTGCCAATGGTGGCACTCTATACACTGCCTATAATTTTCACAATGTCATTTGCTAACTATGAAATGAATCATAGATTAATTAATGATTATTCGCACTAAGTTTTAAAGAGTCAGCCCACATGCCTGTCACGGCAAACAGTGATGTATTGAAGACTTGATGGTATTGCACAAAGATAGACAATCTCTTTTAGTTAGTCAAGAGTTCCTTGTTTAGTTTTATCTTGGATAGTACTGCAATCATAGGTATTTCTGCCTTTAATGTCCTACAAGATTTTAGTCAACAATCTTTGCTAAGGCGGTGTCCTGCGTGAGCGACGAATACGATGCGACGCGACGTATTTGTACGTATTTGTTTTGAGTGCGACCACACGCGACACCACGAACTATGGCATCGTGTCGCGTCGCGTCGTATTCGTCGCTCACGCAGGACACCGCGTAACGCACTGTGGCGATCGACGCTTCTGAATCAACCATTTCGTAGTTCGTGGTGTCGCGTTTGGTCGCCCTAAAAACAAGTACGCGTTGCGTCGCGTGAACTCGCGTGTAATATTTAGCTAGATAACCTTATAAAAGCCATTATGTTGGTGCCTAAATATAATAGCGTATAGGTTGCTATCGCGTCATGATGAACTCTTCCTTCCCGTTCGATGTTCCCTGATAACAGGCTAGTAACACAGCACACAAATCAACTCGGAAAGGGATCGTCACCGTATCAACTCGAGCCGTTCAATATTATTTGTATGACCCTGCAACGCATACTAATCGGAATCGTAACGTAATCGCCTCGCCTCGGGACAAGCTCACAAACCGCGGTGCCGTGCCTGGTCAACGGCTACTGCTAGGCGTCGCTGTGCTTACGGCTCATCGTTCCTCGCACTTACGGCTCATCGTCCCCGCGCTTACGTCTCTCCGTACCCGAGCTTACGTCTCGTCTTCCCCCGTTGCCCCTCTCACCCCTCCCGCGACCTGCCTGGGGGCCAAGTCTACTAGTTTACAAACGTCACAGTGGTCTCTCGATGGTGAGTTTTTGACAGATTTGCCATACAAAATTAGTAGACTTGCCCCCCCCCCCCTGTACTGTAGCACACTGTCGCCTAGCCGTAACCGACCCCTCCCGTGGCTTGCGACCTTTATGATGAAGTCAGGCAATAACAAGCAGCGTAGATTATAAAGGTTGTCACCCTCTGTTGCTCTACCGCCTGCCGCTCGTCCTCTAGACGCGTATGTAAATATCACAAGGTATAAACAATTACGACTGAGGTGACCCTGGTTTGTAGTGCGGAAGCGGGCAGCGACCGCGACTCAAAGGTGATAAAGATGTAGATTTTACGCAAAAAATAGTTACGAAGAATTAGCATAATAAACATTCTGTAATATTCCCAATGCTGGGACACAGACCTCTCGGCGAGAGGGAGTGGTCCGTTATCCACCATGCGGGCCCAGTGCGGGTTGGTAGATGTCACATTGTGTTCGAATTTTTGGCTCTAGGACATGCGACAATCGCCTCACTGAAAACACGCTTGCAAATCGCCTGTGTGTGGCCCTAAGCGTAGTGCTCAATGGACGGTCCTAGTCTTTATTACAAGCCCTGCAGTGGGGCTGTAACTGGGATCTTACGTCATTTCCTCCATGACCTCCATGTGTCATGTGTGTGTTTCCTCCATGTGTCATTGTCCTCTTATTTCTAAGCTGTAGTTTCCGCTTTTCGTAACAGTATGAGCGAAAATCGTAGCACAAAATCAAAAATGGAAAATATCGACACATAATATAGATTTTTTTAGTCTACAAAGGTTGTTGTAACAAGTATCTAGACTGGTCTGATGGATGTCATCATTATCAGCTTATTAATGTTCCCACTGCTGGGACACAGGCCTCCTTTCTGTGAGAGGGAGTGGGCCGTAATCTACCACGCGGGCCCAGTGCGGGTTGGTAGATGTCACATGTCTTCGAATTTTTAGTTCTAAGACATGCCGGTTTCCTCACGATGTTTTCCTTCACCGTTTTGAGAGCAGTGGTGATGAAATTATTTACACAAAGTAAAGCGCCTGCCTGGGTTCGAACCCACGACCTACAACTCGGTAAGTCGGGGCCGTTACCACTGGGCCAGCACTGCTCTATAGATGTAATGATGGATGTACCTTGCTTTAATATCGTCACTCTTAATAGACTCCTGGAGGAGAATTGAGTTTGTTGCTCGATCTTCTCCATAGGTACTACGCTTTGGAATGGGCAACTAGCTTCTTAATTCTGACTGACCGACTCCTTGACAATTCAAAAGTGAATACCTAACCACAGATTAACCTAACTTAATATTATAAATGCGAAAGAGAGTTTGTTTGTTTACGCTTTCAGGCTAAAACGGCTGAACGGATTTGGATCAAATTTGGCACATGTGTAGACCATGAGCTGGAGAAGGACATAGGGTACCTTTTATCCCGATATTCCTACGGGATCGAGGCTTATACGGGTCAAACCGCGTAGCTATTTTCGTTAGTTTGAAATAAATGCTTTGAGTTTTGAGTTTGAGTTCATATCTTGCTAACATCATGAGTAAACCGACATTTCCGTCCACTACCCACAATGTATCGTTTTCGCTATCAAACTTCTAGTTACTGATATCAACAGTTAGAAATAGACAAGTTTGTATCAACAAGATAACTGTTAACTATGTCGCATCGCATACCTCAGAATGGTAAGTAACCGCCACGCCCTCATTGACTGTGCCCCATTTTTGGGAGTAACGAAAGAGGGAACACAAATTCTGTTCGGAAAAGGACAGAATTTGTGACCTTTTCACACTTGGGACAGAAGGATCCATGGGTCCCCCGCTTTCATATGGAAATCTGCGTCATCAAATGCCTGAAAATCTAAACAAATAGTTGTAACTGTAGAATATTGATATGCGGTGTGGCCCGCCGGCCCGCCCTACTAGGACCCATTTTTAAAGGGTAACCAAGAGAAATCACGAAGATTGACTAAGATTGTAGTAACTTGATGTGCTGGCGTCTGGACAACGAATGGATAATAGCCAAATCAAGCCTTGGTAAGAATATTAACCTGACGATCCAAGGTGCGCCCTAAGTACTTGTAGAACACTATCGATTTTGCTCGACGCTTCATGGACACATTTGAAATAGAGCTGATTGGATCGATCCTAAAGCAGACAAGGCCAGCCGGGTGATGAGAGCTTCAGTCAGGAATCTGTCTACAAAATAGCACGCACAAAAGGTTCACATGTGTGCGTATCCTGTGAGGGTGTTTGAGTGCGTGCGCGCAGGTAGCTACCGACCTTCGAGTTCAACGCACCGCCGCCCTAAAATACACACGGATGTCGCGACGCCGGGGAAGGGGCGAGGGGGGCATGCAGTGCACAAAAAGTGTACACAGGTGGCGTGTTGATGTGTGATCGACCATTTTTTGTGACTGTGGGTCGGTACTAGAACCAGGATGTTTCTAAAGACAGATGAACAGCTTACCATTGGATCCTTCAATGTCCCTTGAGCTTACAAAGTTTGGAGATGTATGGGGTCCACATGGCGTAGTTGTGTGAGATTCTGCGTACAGCGGCCATTTTAAAACTGGTAGAAGATGTCCTATTCGCAATGGTTCCAAATTTTGGCTTGGAAATGAGTTAGTTCCGAATTAATCATATCATCAATCATATCATATCTGGGGAAATGAGGGTGCCTCACTCCTCTACATAGTCCTTCATACAGATGTCATGATTAATAATAATAACAGTGAATTCTAGTAGCAATATTTAGATTCTTATACCGACATAATGTATGGCATGGCTTACAGTTGAACCTCTACTAAAACCTCCGATTACAGAGAAACCAGCACAAGAAATAATTATGTTTGTGGACCTATTAAAATTAAATAAAATCCCGCCCACAAAAAGGGTGAAATTTATAAAATTTGGAGTTGATTTTTCACCAAAAACACCAGAATCGACTCCTTTTCAGTTTAACATTCTGGTTAATAACAACTATTTATAGCATCAGATTATTTATCATCGGTCAGGAAAATGTATTGTTTCAAAATAACCATGTAAGTAGGTATTTTTAAAACAGAATGCTCATGGACTGTGGGTGAAACCGCTATTCCATCGGTCGGCTCAGCGTCGGAAGTTGAGAATTCAACAGCAAACTTTTATTTAGGCACTAGCTTCTGCCCGCGACTTCGCCCGTGTTGTAGTCAACTATACTAGAAAATACCCAATGACACATGCCATAGTCTAGCTTGCTGCCAGTGAAAGAATTTTTGAAATCGGATCTGGTCTACTCCATTAGCACAAAATCCTTAATTTCGGCCAATTCCTACTCCGTATCACCTACAGACATAAGATTCGGGCCCGAACTACTAAGAATGAATGGCACTAAGATTTGACAGCTGTCCCTACTCTCCCGATGAGTTTTGCTTGCCCGTCTGAAAAAGTTAATCAGGTGTTTAGTTTACTTCGAAGTCACTAACTACTTCCAGACGGCCCCGTATCTTCGTTGACGGACTTAAAGAGTAGGTCCCCTGTACTTTCAGAGGTATACCTCCCACGTCCCAAACTTACATACTTTACCTCTTTACAATATTAGTGTAGATTCATTTGGGTGTCGCCTGGTGTTACAGTTTGACCGGGAGCGGTGTTCTGCGTCTTAGAAATGCGCGGCGAGGCGTCGTTGAGATGAGAGGCGGGCGGGACGCCGCGCGCCGTGAACATTGACGAATGAGCGGCCTGCACTACCGCACCGTCTCGCCGCGCACATACTCAAAGCACAGAATAGCAGTGTCGGTCAAACTGGTACCTATTAGTCAGAAAATTCCATGCTTAAGGTGGAAGCGTCAGGGTAGCCCGCGAGATTCAAATTTTCTTACGTTTTTTGCAATTTGCAGGTCAGTTTTAGGTTGTATGTTGATCTAAATATGATTTGCGACCGTATCAAATGTTTATTTATAAAATTATAATCATAGAAATCATCAATACAACTCTATAAGTTCATGTAATCCCGTTGAATGACTATTTCATGAAATCATGACATTTGGGGATTATGCTAACCTAAGGAGTTGTATTGCTGATTCTAATGATTATAATTCTGTAAAACCATATTGGTTACGCTCGCAAATCATATTTTAATCAAGATACAACCTGACACTGACCTGCAAATTGCATAAAACCTAAGAAAATTTGTATTTCGCGGGCTACCTTGGCGCATCCCCCTTAACGAAGCTGCGAAGGTGTTCCAAATGGCGGCTCTCAAGAAGATTATAACGGTATCCGCCTGTCCACCGAAAAACAAGCGGCGAACACCAAACCAAGCACTGGTAAACTAATAGTAAACTATATTCTCAACAGAAAACGACCAACCTCAGTTTCATTGTATGTATATTTCAACAAAACTTCCTCCCCAACCACGAAATAAGATTGGTACTCGCTCAGCAAAAAATCGCGACAAAAAATGCCTTTCGCGTGAACAAAAAGTTGTTCCCCACCCGCGCTACCTGCTTACCCTCGAGGTACAATTTGTATGAAGGTTGAAGAATAAAGGTTGGCTCCACAATAGGTTCGAAATTTTTAGGTTTTATACTTCTTTACAAAATATGTACAGGTTTTGAGAAACCTCATAAACTTTTGCGGGTATACGATTTCTTCTTACAAATGTAAATTCTATTGTTTTTTTTTTTACAAAAGACTTCAAGTAAAAGTTGGCTTTCGAAAGAAGTTTGTTGAATACCTGAATAGCATTGAATTTGTTGAGAAATTAAAGAAAATATTGCTATGTATTGTATTTTATTTAAGTGTTCAATAAAAAGGTGCTTTATCGAAGAAATATTTTTTTGAAGTGAAACTTTCTTTAGCGGCGTTGTGCACTTTTTTTGGGATGGGTAAAAAATGTTAAACTCGCGTCAGAACGTGCCGTAAGATCCGTTGCCTAGCAACCGACAAAGTAAATATCAAAATAAATAGTCTTTGACATTACCTACGTAAAGATTGATGGGTAAAAAAAAGCAGTCAAAACATACTTCGTGAAAAGTTTTTTAATAAATTGTTTATTTTGGTTAGACTGTATTAAAAAAAAAAAATATACATATATACAACTGCTTATAATGAATATTGTATTTAACCACATAAATTATAGTACTTTTTGCTGATAAAGCAATTCGTGCGAAATTATTCCCTAACCATTCCAAAATATTCAAAAATGCACAACGTTAATGTTCAAGTTTTCACATCTGCCGGCACCCGAAGGAGAGTGGCGCGATGGGTTCGGGCTTCATTGGTGCCTTGCTCAACCCCCTTCTGGCAAGTTTGTCAGCTGCTTGCCCAGCGGAATTAGAGTACCAAATGCAAAAATAATTTTTCATATCTGATTGTTAGTTCCATTCAAACAAATACTTCAGCTTTTATTATATATTTATTATTGATATTGATACAGTAATAAAACAATACACATAGTCTCGTAGTATTTAAAACGATAACACGGCAGAGATATGCTACACAAACGACGAGTTCAACAATCATTGTGCGATGTTGACCTCCGTTTGATAAACGTGCTGGAGAAATGTAAACTGAGCTGTTGAGAGAGGCTGGAGAAAGAAATACAGTCAAAATTATAACTCTCAAATTGCATGGGATCATAATAATAGTCCTCCAGATCGAATTTCGGCCACGGCGGCCAATCTCAACGGAGACTAGAGAGTGTGTACGCAGACACAGGTGCACCCTCTCTTCCCTCACTCTCATAGTCCAACGATGGGACGGGAATCCGACACGAACGGAGAGAGATCAGGCGCAGGACCAACGGCTTAACGTGCTTTCCGAGGCACGGGATGGGGGGCATTTTATTTTTTTTTTTGGGTGCGAAATCCTCAAATAACTTCTTCCACTCTGGGCGGTTCCTTCAGTTGCCTGTACGTTGCCAGGGGCCATGGTAAAACTTTAGGACTTTTCCGCAACCCCAGCCAGCAGGAATCAGCCTTAGCGGATCCCGTCAAACGTTGGTATACCAGGAGGATAATGTTTATCAATTTTTATCCGAGCAGAGCTGCGTCGACTAGCTACTAAATACTTATTTGAGTAAATCTCAATCGATCAACCCAGAAACAATACCAGAAATACTCGTATGTTATTAACTTATTAATCAGATTCTCAAAATAAGTATAAAAAACATTGAGCGGCGCAGTTTCGAGTAGCGCGTTGAGGTCATGCATGTTTTATGCTGGTTCTTGCCACTGCCGGGTCTCGGTAGCCTCGAAAACAACGAAACTTATCGTTATTAGCTTATTTATACGAGAAGAGGTTCTCGCCTCGGATAGAATTATCGAGAAGGGGCCGTCCATTAATCACGTGATGTTTTTTAGCAACTTTTTAACCCCCCTCCCTCCTTGTGATACGTGGTGAGATTTTAGACTAACCCCTCCCACAAGTCCCTACCCAAAGTCACGTGTATTTTTTGGTGCAAAGTAATTTAAATAAATACAGAATATTTTATCTATAAATAGAAAGAAAAACATTTTATTTGAAGGGCCGCTTTTCGGTTTAAATGCGCGTTAAACGAAAAAAATTATACACGTGATAACTCACTAAACGCGTGATAACTCGCTACACTCTGCACGACGACATTGCGGAAGGCCGAGACGAAGATGGCGGGGCGAGCTTGACTCCTACCGAAAGGACTGACCGACACTAGCAATAGACAGAATTGTGTGGAAGAGGGAAAGGGTGGCCTTTGCCCTGCAGTGGGACAATACAGGCTAATTAGTTTTTTAGTTAGATGACTCACTACACGTCCCCCTTGTGATATTACGTGATTTTTTTCCAAACCCTCTCACTCCTTTCTAGCCTCGCGTGGTTTGTGGACGACCCCAAAGATGAAAAAATTGACTCGTGTAAACATAACATCTCGCCAGTATTCCCCGAAGGGTTAGGCAGAGGTGTACCTATAGTACACCCACATTTCACCAGATATGTTGAAGTCCCATGTAATAGGGGGCGAGCCTATTGCCATCGACCGGGCACAAACATTACGTTTCGACGATAACAGCATGTCGAAAGGCGGTGTTCTCACAGGCTTTCAAAATTGGAAGCGTCGTCGTCGGATAAAAAATGATTTGTTCCGCATTCGCACATTTGGATATTTCTTGTTCGCTCCACATAAATCGTATTTCGAGCTGCCGAATGAGAGTTCGGGAAAATCTCCAGAAGAAAGAGTCCCGTTATCTCGTATGTTTGACAGAATCGTAGGCGAGTTTTTGTTTCTCGATTGAAATGGGATCGTGAATCTCGCCTACAGACTGACCTTTTCGCCGCTCAACCGGCGAGAAACTCCTGTGAAGGAGCCTTTAATCGTGTATAAAACGTGCCGATTACCTGAGTTCACAGCGCTAAGGTCAGCAGTTATTTAATTGAACGAATAAACTGCTGTTTGAGGTTTTCGGATATAATAAAAACACCAGTCAGTTGATTCGGTAAAAATCATATCGTGAAAACTTGGTGCAGTGATCTTGAAGCGAGCGGGATTAGAATCATAATGGGAATACTCTGTAGGAGTGATTTGGTGAAAAGGGACGGAAGTGTAGAGGAAGCCGAAGAACCGCGCGGTATTTGATTTTGACCAATGAGCGCGCGCGGTGCTACAGTTGGCCGTCAGAAACGACCTTGACGAGGTGCCGCATATTTAATGTAGCTTATTACCAAGGTTAAATGTCAGAGGTTACAAATCATACGCGATAGTTATGTGCATACCCTTTAAGCGACTGGGATCAAGCATTTCATACGAATAGGAACATTAACAGTCTTACCACAAAAAATAAATTAAACAACGTTTAAACACATGTTTAGTTAAACAGTGTCTAAGGGATAAACACTACTTACACAAGTGTTTAAAATTCGTTACCACAAATACATGTTTAACATCTATTTAACAAAACACTGTTTAAAAAGACATATCCTTGTTTTAAATTGGCAACCCTATGAAACGTTTCGTTTGAAGCAGATTTCATTTGTTGAACCTTTCTCTTTCCTATCGAAATTTATTTGTTTCAGTTGTTATTATGGAATAAGTAATTAGATATAAGTACTATTTAATTAAATAAGTCGTTGCATTGGTCACCATACGGCTGGTGTAGACATAAATGTAAAAAAGTGTTTTGTACATTAACAACGGAACGGAACGAAACCGAAATTGCAAAAAAGGCACACAGATGTACAATGACAACCGTTAATGGTGACAAAAACTAAAGACAATAACGAAAGGGCGCTTACCTGATGGCGGGCCCAGTTCCGTAAGACACAGGCAACATGAATTTGAGGATTTATACACCTACCACGAGAATAATGTGGAATATAATTTTTTATTAGGTCAACAATTTTTGTTTTTCGAAATCTTTTTTGAACCAGTACCGTTTTCTAAAGTTATAATAAATGTTATGTTCGAAATGATTCATTCGCACTCGGTATATTTGATCACGATAGTTATCCATAAATTCTATGTCGTTCAAATCATTCAAATCAGCATAATCGAAGATATCAATTGCAATTGATGTATTGAGAGAAAGCAATATAGCGACTGGCGAGGGTTAAACATGTGTTAAACAAGGGGTTGTTGTTGTTTAAATTTAAACAACGTCTAAAGCATGTCTAACCCTAAACAACGGCTAAACATGGTTTTGTGGTATCACTTTTACTAAACAACTGCTAAACACGTGTCTAAGACGCGTCTATGTTTTTTGTGGTAAGACAGTAACTATATACAAATAGTGTTCACATTTGAAATGAGCTTAGTAAAGTCAAAGCACGAGAATCTTACCCCTAGGAAGATCCTTCAGTACTTATTGTTGCTAGTGCTTTCTAGACCAATGAGGCAGATTTCGGATAAGGCCTCTCACCGACTTGCGCGACGCGACTCCGGTAATTATTCTACCGTGAAGTTTCCTTTCAATTTTTTCTGTAAGAGTCGCGTCGGGCCAGTCTGCATATGGCTTAAGGCCGCCCGATAATCGAGTACATATTTACTGATTTCAAAAGGTTAAAATAACAGCTGTTTAAACAGGAAGTGTGGGTGCGACAAGAAAAATAAAGTTCAAGTAAAGAACGAACCGAAAAGTATGAACGATTTTACTCCGTTATGTTTAGCAAACGCCATACTTATTGGGCTGCATGTTGCTTGTAACATTGAAAATCTGCATCTATGTTGTAACTAGACTCTCCTTGGATCTATTTCGATCGAGAACACTTTTTTTTCCTCCCGCCTTATGCGAAACAGGAATCTCCCGAAACAACCGTGTCCGGTGAGGACCTGCGTCAGGCGGACGGTGAGGACGCCGTGGCGCCTTTCTAGCCACTCCTCAAAGAGGGACTTATCGTCCCAATTGTGGCGTGCCCAGTCACACAACCCCGAAATCAAATGAACACAATGATGATTTTAAATGAGGTGTCGAGGACGCCTCTCTCTCTGGGATATATTCTCTTGTGCTACAAACATAAATTATGTGCACCAATATGCGTTGGGTGACGCAGTGCAGGGCACACATTTGTTTTGTTTTCAGTCGTGTTATCTCGCTGAGATTAAACGCGCTGGTCGTGGCTGTGCTCCATTAGCATGGCCTACGAAATGTGGAAACAGAAGGTCCATTTGTAAATAATCAAATAAACCTAGCCTCAATCTGCCTTGCCATTTCCCAGCTACGTTGGGATCGCCTTCCAGTCGAACCGGATGCAGCTGAATACCAGTATTTTACATGGAGCGACTGCCTATCTGACCTGCACAACCCAGTTACTGGGTAATACGATACCCTTTGCTAAGTCTGGCTGTTAGACTTTCGGGATTCTGACGACCCGTAACGACTTTCAAATATCCACGAATGACAGCCGGTTGGTCCCTGCTTAACGTGCTTTCTGAGGCACGGAGGGGTCGCGGTATGCGTAGTTAAAACCTGATCGATTGACGCATGCGGCTGGTATTACTTAGCCCCTCTCGATTATTTAACAAAGCTCTTAAAAAAGGGGGTGTGTGACCATAAGATAGAAGTTCAAAATGTACGACTGGAGCCGAATATACGCGATCCAGCGTCACCGACCGACGAGAGCGTGACGGTTCAGTTTCGTTCACTGTTGAAAAATATTACCATTTTTTTTTTTTTTGGTGAGAAATCATCAAGTAACTTCACCCGCTCTGTGCGGAGCGGAAGGGAGTCTCAGACTCTTACTGACTTAAACCCCACCCGTGTTCCTTCAGTTGCGTGTACGTTGCCAGGGGCCACGGTAAATAAATATTCCCTTTATTATTCATCTCTAGTTTGTGAAGCCTACTCGGTCTCTCTAGTTAAGGTAACTATTTCCTCCTTTCTTTTTGTATTTTTACGGTATTAAGTTTTTATTATTTTCTCCTCAAAATGGTGCTATAGAATGACATAGTAACATACGAGACGGACAAAAATCTCGCACGCCTCGCAGACTTTTTGTTGCGATGCAGACTCGAGCGCACAAAAAGTCAGTGATCTGCGCTGGGCAGGTAAAGTGAATCCCTTTGTATAAATATGCAAAAAAAATCTTTGGTCGCATTCGGCGCGACAACACAATCTATTATCAAGGCTCATATCGTTTTAAAAAATATTTATTCTGCCAGTCAGCAGCAAAATGTGAGTGAGTGCAGGGTGCGCCACACCCACGTATATTTAAGGCGAAAACGTCATAGCCCGTGAAATTCTAATTTTCTTACGTTTTTTGCAATTTGCAGGTCAGTATCAGGCTGTATGTTGATCTAAATATTATTCGCGGCCGTATCAAATATTTATTTATAGAATTATAATCATAAAAATCTTGAATACATCTCTCTAAGTTCAAGTTACCCATTCCCATTCTTACTTAAGGAGTTGTATTATTTACTAAAACTTTATGGACAAGTAAAAAAAATACTGTACAAAGCCGGACTTAATGCCTGGGGCATTTTCTACCAGTCAACCTTAGGGTGATGCAGAGACAAAACATGGCAGGTGCAACATAAGTATTACTGTTTCTAATGATTATAATTTTGTAAAGCCATATTTGTTACGGTCGCGAATCATATTTTAATCAACATACAAACTGTCACTGACTTGCAAATTGAAATAACGTAAGAAAATTGGAATTTCGCGGGGTACCAAAGCGCATGCCCCTTAAGTATCGCCAATTTTCTTCCTATGCTATTTGAATGCATCCCATTACGAATTGGGGACACTTGTATACGTACGCCCAGTTACCCGCACCCCTCTGCCGTGTCGCCACGACCAATCTCCATTTCTCGACCCATTCACAGCACTCTTGTCCGCTCTCAGAATAGAACTTCTGTTCTCCATTCTGTTGTGAACCTGGAGGAAGGAAACGGCCGACATAAAGCATAATATGTACAGTGTTATTTATAACAAACACTAGCTGTTTCCCGGGGCTTCGTTTGCTGTAGAAACTTCCCGTTTCGAGAGGGGCGGAGCAAGTTAAAATGGTTTAATAAGCAACGCGTAGCAGTACTTAGCGACGTGCGTACATGACTAAGGCCGCATACAGAAAGAAAGCTGGAAACTTATAAGCGCTTACCGGCGCTTGCCAGCGCTGGTCCGTTCTACACAAAGGAAGCAGGTTGAAGCTGAATCCAGCGCTGACCAGCGCGTGTTGAAGCTTGTCGGAACTTTTCGGCACCGGTCAGTGCTTATCGGCGCGCGTTCATATATTTTCCTGCGCGGGTTACCAGGCGCTATCAAGCGCCGGTAAGCGCTTATAAGTTTCCAGCTTTCTTTCTGTACGGCCTAAGGTTTCAGGTTTGGAAATTTTACTACGAATTATCCAGAATAGGCACGTAATTCAAAACTTATTCATTACTTGCTGCGCCCCATTGTTTCACCCTCGGTCCCGTCGGACTATCGGGATAAAAATTATCCTATGTCCTAACCCAGGTTATGGTCTACCTATGTGCCAAATTTCATCCAAATCCGTTCAGCCGTTTTAGCGTGGAAGCGTAACAAACAAACATACGAATATCCAAAAAATCTAATCTTTTCACTTTATAATATTAGTTTTATTTATTATGTACATTGTATCGGAGTCTAGAACTAAACAAATTCTTATTTTTTTTTTACCTTTTTTAATCTTAAATTTTATTATTTTATGTTGCGTGGTTTTGGTGGAACGGAACGCAAATTCAAAACGCGTCGCCTTGAAGAATTCCGGAAATCAGATAATAACTATGTGAATAAACATCTATTCTTTGCAAAGTGCTTGAAATCTCACTAAGGTTAGTCAGTGCGATTTTGCTTGAATAAAGAACAACGTGAAGATAGTGTAAAAGAGAAGTTTTGGATGGATTTTGATCGGGTGATGATGGATGTGCAAGATAGTGAAGAAGTGTATGTGGGGGGTGATTTTAACGGGCATGTAGGAAGACCTAAGGATGGGTATGAGAGAGTGCATGGCGGTTGGGGATACGGAGACCGTAACACTGATGGCGAGACACTACTGCAAGCTGCTTCGGCCTTCGACCTGGCAATAACAAATACGTGGTTCCAAAAACAAAAAGAGCATCTCATAACTTACAAAAGTGGCCACCACGCGACACAAATTGACTACATGCTAGTAAGACGGAACAGCCTTAAAAGTGTCAAAAACTGTAAAGTGCTCCCAGGTGAAGACTTAGTCCCACAACATAGACTCTTAATAATGGAGGTAAAAGTCAGTGTTTCATCCAGTAGGAACAAGGAACGGCCCCCACCCAAAACCAGATGGCGTATGATAGAAAAAGACGAATGCGCCAGTATGTTTAAGAGTCAAGTGGTAGATAAAATGATTGAAATGAAGGATATGGAAGGAAAGTCTTTGAATGAATGTTGGAAAGAGATGGCGGATTGTATAAGGAGAATAGCTAAAGATGTGTTTGGAGAATCAAAAGGGAAAGGTATAATAGAAAGGGATACATGGTGGTGGAATGAAGACGTGCAAAAGATACTTAAAGAAAAGAAAATTGCATTTAAAGAATGGCAGGGTGTAGAAAACGGGAATGATAGATTAAAGGATGATAAGAAGAAGATTTATAAAGAATGGAAGAGAAAGGCAAAAAAGGCGGTAGCAGTTTCGAGGTCTAAGGCGCAGGAGAAGTTGTATGACTCACTGGAGAGCCCTAGAGGCCAGAAGGAGCTCTACCGGATCACAAAAGCAAGAGAAAGGAGAACGAGAGATATAATTCACATGAAATGTATAAAAGATGACGCCGGTAAGGTTTTGTGCAAAGATGACGAAATAAAAGAACGATGGAAGATTTATTTTGAAAAGTTAATGAACGAAGAGAATAAATGGAATGGTGTGCTTAAAGAGGTACATGTAAATATGGGTTTGGTCAGGGAAATAAGCATGGATGAAGTGAGAAAGGCAGTTCAAAGTATGAAAAATGGTAAGGCTGTAGGCCCAGATGATATACCAGTAGAAGTATGGAAGTGTTTAAAAGAAGATGGATGTATGTGGCTGACTTTATTCTTTAATAAGTTGTTGCATGAAGGGGGGATCCCACAAGAATGGTGCAATAGTTCGCTAGTGCCCATCTTCAAGAATAAAGGTGATGTACAGGACTGCAACAACTATCGAGGGATAAAGCTCATGTCACATAGTATGAAGGTATGGGAGAAAGTAATAGAGAAAAGACTGAGAGAGGAGAGTGAGATTACCCCAAACCAGTTTGGGTTTATGCCAGGTCGAGGAACAATGGACGCCACCTTTGCACTCCGCCAATTGTGCGAGAAGTACAGACGTGCACACAAGAACTTGCACATGGTGTTCATTGATCTGGAGAAAGCGTATGATAGGGTACCTCGGGATGTGTTGTGGTGGGCCTTGAAAGAGAAAGGTTTGCCCGGGAAGTATGTAGAGTTAATTCGTGCCATGTACAGCCAATCTCGTACGTACGTTCGGTCGGCTGCTGGCAATACTGATGAGTTCAGTGTGGCTGTAGGCTTGCACCAAGGGTCGGCTTTAAGTCCTTACCTCTTCTTGTTGATTATGGACGCCCTGACGTCAGACTTACAGGAAGAGGCACCCTGGTGCATGCTGTTTGCCGATGACATTGTTCTTGTCGGTGAGGATGAACCTGAGATCCAGAGCAGATTGGAGAAATGGCAGCAGAAGCTGGAGAGTGTTGGCTTGAAAATCAGCAGAACCAAAACTGAACATATGGTCTGCGATTTCGGCGGTCTCTCTAGTTCTGGAGCCATAGCGCTTGATGGCACGCTTCTGCCAGTCTGCTCCGACTTTCGGTATCTCGGTTCACTCGTGCAAAGCGATGGCGAAATAGATCGGGCGGTTAAGCACAGAATTAACACTGGATGGATGAAATGGCAGCAGGTCACGGGAACAATCTGCGACTCCCGCATTCCCCTTAAACTTAAGGGGAAGATATATAAAACAATGGTTAGACCTGCTGTCTTGTATGGATCAGAATGTTGGGCCACCAAAGGGATGAATGAAAGGCAATTGCATGCAGCTGAGATGAGAATGCTAAGAGGGATGTGTGGTGTTACACGAATGGATAGAGTAAGAAATGAGTACATAAGAGGAAGTCTGAAAGTGGCACCGGTGACCGAAAAGTTGTGCGGTAATCGGTTGTCATGGTATGGGCATGTGATGCGGAGGAATGAGGAAAATGTCGTGAAGAAAGTTTTGAGTGGGAATGTCGATGGCTATAAGAGTAGGGGAAGACCAAAGAAACGATGGATGGACTGTGTGAAAGATGATATGGCTAGAAAGGGGGTAACTACTGAAATGACGACTAATAGAGAAGTATGGAAAAAAGGGACATGTTGCGCCGACCCCAAATAAAATTGGGATAAGGGCAGGAGAATGATGAAAGAACAACATTTTCAACAAGGATTTTAAGCCTAACAGATACATCGTAAATGACGTCACATCATGACCGCGACAGAAACGGAATTGGTTTCATTTTTTTTTAACTACAAGCGTTAATTCGTGGTCGCTGGACCCCTTCATAAACGGACAACCTGCCTCCATCTGTTCCGGTCCAAAAATGCCATCAAAACCTGCTGAAATTAGCTTGAGGACGTAGCTTCTTTTACTTGGTCGGACCATCGTGTTGGCGACCGGCCTCGTGCTCCCTTTCCTTATGTATTGCCAACAATGACCAGCTTTTCAAGGCTGCTATCTCCCCTTCGCATTATGTGGCCGAAATAGATTAAAATACGCTGTAGGCAAACTGTAGACAATCGGGTCCTGATGTCGAGTTGGGAAAGGATAGACACGTTTGTGCGTTTGGCTGTCCATGATAATATTCCTACACACACAACACAATCACAATCAGCCTATTAATCTTCCCACTGCTGGGACACAGGCCTCCTCTATGTGAGAGGGAGTGGGCTGTAATCTACCACGCGGACCCAGTGCGGGTTGGTAGATGTCACATGTTTTCGAATTCTCTGGTTCTAAGACATGCCGTTTTCCTCACGATGTTTTCCTTCACCGTTTCGAGAGCAGTATTGATGAAATTATTTACAAGTAGAGCGCCTGCTTGGGTTCGAACACTTCGAACCCACGACCTACAACTCGTAAGTCGCGGCCGTTACCACTGGGCCACCACTGCTCTCATCATACAGATTGGAAATATGCAGGAAGGTTTTTTTTTACGTTATTTAAGGTACTTCCCCTTCACCTGACGTTCGTATTATCCACCCTGACCAACTATAATAATTCTCAGTATCTTTAAAGGTAATAATAAACGCGTAAAAGACGCGTCGGTCTCGCCAATGACGTAGCACCGCGGAAGCGTGCGCAAGGCCGCAGCGCTTGCGCGTGAGAACAATGCAGTAGCGCTTGAGAAATTTACCATGTTACGTAGTGAGGCAGAAGGTTTATAAACGTCCGCACTGCTGGACATCACCGTTTAAGTATTGTGGCGGCATTTAAATCGCCAAATTGACGTCACTCAAAATCCTGCATCGCGCAAGCAAAATTTTCTGCGCGACTGGCATTTACAGGGTGATATTTGAGTTGGGCAGTAAGGGCAGCTTCCTTAACCGTTGTAGCTACAGGAAAACGGTCTTAGGAGACTGTCCTTAACTTTTTGAGACATTTTGATCTGCATTCACATCGTTGTGTTAGTGTTAGCGCTCTTACGCAATTTGTGGTGCCAGAATCATTCTGTTAAATCTTAATTCTAGTTGAGTTAGTTGGTGAAAATAACGACCGCCAATCGCAAAAGATTTGGCAACAGATAAATGGAAAGAATTTCCAAAATTTGTGCCGAATGTGGAAAGCAGAGTCCGCACTAGGACAACTCGCGATTCACGATACTTCACTTGTTACTGGCATTCAAGCACATGCATTTGAACCACTTTTCTTTAACGATATCTCCTTTGTCTTCCAATTTACAACCAACTAGTTACGCCCCGCAGCTTCACCCGCATAAGTCTTGATTTCTTGGGAATATCAGGATAAAAAGTATCCTATTATACTAACCCAGGTCATGGACTACCCATGTGCCAAATTTCATCCTAATCCGTTCAGCCGTTACACTCAAACAAACATATTTTCGCATTTAAAATATTAGTTAGGATACAATAGTCCCCTGTAGTGCAGACGAAGCCGTATTGTATACAAAGAATTATTCCATCCAATTCTTCGCACATGTGAGACTTCTCCTATCTGCCTATTAGATGACACTGCATGGTCACGTGACTATATTCTTGAGTTTTAACGCCAATGAGCCGGTCCGACTGAAGTCTTATAAGCAAAACTATTGTTATAAGATTTTTCCCTTCGGGGGTGAACAGGGTTTGTCACTGTCATTGCTTATTTGTACCGTTATTGTAGGTAATAAACGGGAACACCTTTGAAGGCTGGCGGTATAAATTATTTAACATCTACGCAGAAAATGAAATACGGAATGCAGACACCACACCCGACTTCCTAAAAAGACACTACAAAGTCAAAAGTAACTTTAATTTCGGAAGTCTGTGGCAAAAAACGAAAATCAAAACCAAAGACTGATCACGATCAGACAGAAATCGGTTGTGTTGTCTGCATTCCGTATTCCATTTTATAATGTAGTTAGCTGGTTACACTCGAATTCTAGGGAAACTATTGTGTGCCTAATTTCACCCAAATGCGTAATGTAAAAATGTAAAGAGTAACAATCAAGCCTCATTCATAGCTCTCTATCAGTCGAGATCCAGGTCAACAACAGGGTCAAATAAGTAGGACTGCGACTAATATATACCCTACCGTGGACTGCCTATGCATATCCGGTACGGCTCGCAAATCCTTCCTTATCCTAAGGGCACTTCTTCCTGACCACCCACCCACCACCACCCGGTCTACTCCTTGATATGCAATGGCTTTTGAAGTCCCATGAAACATGAGGCTTCATGGGCTAGTGCAAATCTTGGAGTTCATTCGATTTATCGAGTCTGGTTAAACCACGCTGGGATCTGTGCATTTCATTCATTCATTTATTCATACCGTGGACTGCCTGGACAGTTCAACTCAAATCTGTATGGTTCTTTCCTCAAAAGATCATCTTGGACATTAATCTGCATGGTCCTCATATGGCTTGAACAAGATTATGTCTGGTCTGGACCTTAAAAGAGACTGTGACCTCTGAGTTGGTTTCGATCTTTATTCTCAGAGTAGTCGGTTAGGAAAACCTCATATAGTTTTAAAACATAATTTAATTTTGACGTGTAAAATTGTTTTTTTTTTTTACCAATTTACCGATAAAAATATCATTTTTATCATTCGCACACTTCAAGACAAATTCATAGCTTCTCAAATACAAGTTGTTTACGCTGTAACTTTGCCAAACGTGACTTGAAGCGAAACCTAACATAATAGGTTACAGTAAGGTTACCTAACACTTAGTTGCTCCAAGACCGGCGCCTCATTATGAACCAATAGCTGTATTAATTAGTATTCAATATTTACTGTAATGGAGTTGAGAGTTTTACAATTTTCTATGGCCTGTTTCATGCCTTTGGATGAGTTCTGGTCGACTTATCTGAGAGGGATAAGAGTGAGGATGTCGAAACGAGGTTTTCGAGAAACAACAAGCCTTACAGCAGTCGCATAATGATGTGTAACATCTGAAATCTTGGCTGACAGTATCAACCTCTCGAAAAATGGATTGGTTCTATTCTATCTGACGGCAAACTCCAACACCGCGCGCGCTCATTGGTCAAATCAAATAGCGCGCGCTTCCACGGCTTCCTGTTACACACTTCCGTCCCTTTTCACAAAATCACTCCCACAGATTGCTGGTGTAGCGGTTACACCTCCACATGCGAACTACGTAGCAAAGACATGACGTCACACAATACCTGCATCGCGCAGTTAGAGTTTACCGCGCGAACGACATAGATAAGACTATCCGAAATCAACTTAGCAGTTGCCCGCCAGACATAACACCCGTCTGGGGGCCAAGTCTACTAATTTACAAACGTCACAATGGTCTCTCGATGGTCAGTTTTTGACAGATTTTGTATGACAAATCTGTCAAAAACCTACCATCGAGTACTAATTTACCATCCTGGTCGGAGGATCCTCCCTTTTCTAATGAGGATGAGTGAACTTTAAAACCCTGTTCCTCATGCCTCTAAACTAGAAAGCGAGAGGAAAGATCATCAGACATCAAAAACATGCACCAGGTTAGTCACTAATGTCACTAACCACACGGAAAAGAAGACGCAGGACTACTTAGTTCCTTGCTAAAGAATTCTTTTGGGGAAGTACCATCACACCTATCTCCCGTCAAACTTCGATATCGTTTTCCGGTTTGAATGGTATGTGTCGGTAAATGAAGCCTTGATACCTTGTCTTTGGGTGTCGGACGCAATGCAGTGACGTATAGTCGCATAGGACACTCCTGCTTGTTCGTGGCTTATCTGTAAAGGTTACTGCTTGATATAAGGTTGGTCATTTGCCAGTTTTAACACTTTATCAAGGTTAAGAGCAGTGGTGGCCCAGTGGTAACGGCCCTGACTTACGAGTTGTTAGGTCGTGGGTTCGAACCCAAGCAGGCACTTTACTTTGTGTAAATAATTTCATCACCACTGCTCTCAAAACGGTGAAGGAAAACATCGTGAGGAAACCGGCATGTCTTAGAACCAAAAATTCGAAGGCATGTGACATCTACCAACCCGCACTGGGCCTGCGTGGTAGATAACAGCCCACTCCTTCTCACAGAGAGGAGGCCTGTGTCCCAGCAGTGGGAACATTAATAGGCTGATTATGATCAAGATTAAACCTCTGCGTCAGAGCATGGGTTTGCCTTCCAGATAATTAAGAATTCGCCCTCAAGAAATTATAGAGGTATGAAAAACCGGTTGCAAGTATTGTTTCTCATCCTCTATAGACAAGGGAGGATCCTCCGACTAGACGGGTGTTTTTTCCCGACGATTGATGTACGTGTGACGCGCGACTACGCGTACGCGTCGAACTTTGCTTCCGCGATGCAGGATTTCGCATAACGTCAGCGTGATGCGTAGTTCGCATATGGCGATGTAGATGGCCGTCAAGAACACAAGAGCTAGTTTTTGAATGAATCATAGGAATTATTCTTTTGGGCTCTTAACTTCTGTATAAACTTGCAGGTCTATCAATTTGCTCAGTATAGATATTATACAATGTCGCCCATGCGCATGTGACCGCCCGTAATTTTCTGAATATTCATGAAAAAATTTCGAAAATAAACTTCAAAAGGGGGGGGGTCTATCTATAACATTTTTCACTAGTTTTTTTAAAATAAATACACAATTTTTTACCGAAAAAATGACTTCGATTCCGTTTTTTTTTTCGTAGTCGATAATTGTTTGTAAAAATTTTAATTAACCTGTTAAAATAACTCATAAGCTTTTGGAAATAATAAACAGAATCCAAATCGACCCATAAACTTCGGAGATGTGTCAAAAAACAGAAAGTAAATCTTTAAAAAATTCAAAATTGAATAACATGAAAAATGTTATAGATAGACCCCCCCTTTTGAAGTTTATTTTCGATATTTTTTCATGAATATTCAGAAAATTACGGGCTGTCACATGCGCATGGGCGACATTGTATACCGAGTCTCCTTGAATCGACATTACCTGACATGTCTTTAAAGTCACGTCACCCACCTTATCGTGGCATCTTGATTGCATAGTAAAGTCTTTAGTTTTTTATCAGCAGTTTGTTGGGTCTACTTACTATCAACTTCCGGGACGCCCCCTCGGTGTCATGGCGTTTCATAATGAGTAGATAATGCGGCTTGATAAACTCGTTTCCTTATTCGGTTGCGTTGGCGACATTCATCATAACTTGAGTTTGTTGCCAGTCAAAACATTTTCGGAAAAACTGGTATACAGTACAAACCTATACTCCTGTTTGAAATAAGATAAGACATTTAACTAAACCTTTTTTACACCTTTTTGACAACCGTTGGTGGCATGAAAAATAGGAGCTGCAGTAAACAGTTGGTATTGTAACCACTTTTTTGCTTTTAATGCCTTATTCCCTACGGTATCGCAGTCAGAATCGGTTGAACGGACTGTAAGTGTAGCTTAGTTTACATACATACATAAACTCACGCCTTCTTCCTATGGGTAGGCAGAAACTACAGAACATCACCTGCTACGATCCTTACATACTCCTTTTGTCTCCTTTCTCCTTCTTTATTACAATGATTTAATACACCTGCTATCCTCTTTTTGATCGTTAGACCTCGTACTCCGGTCCAGTATCTTGAAAACCTGCATCGATTGGTCATCTACTGCTGAAAATGAGCCTCTCAAATTCTTTCATACTTCTTCTCATGCAAGGTGCTACAAGCTTTAAGGTTCGATACCTTGCAAAGAAATATTTGGGTCCAAAATGAAGATACTTTCTAGTAGTTTCTATAATTACTAACCAAGTAATCCTCCCAAATTAACCACACATGTCAACTCCATACCCTTTTTAACAGCATTGTACCAACTGTCCTACTAATTCTCCGCAACTGCCCCACTTTACTCCGTAATTAGGAAACGCTCAACAAAGCAGCTGAGAGCGAAACCATTGTTAACGCAGACTCCATTTTGTTGAGCCCAAAACCGACACGCTTCGCGCCGACGCGACGGACGCGGAAAAAGAAAGCGAGTTCTGTATCATGCAAATTTACTGCCTTGAGTCATGGTCGTGGTTTTAGCAAGGTTTTTGTTAAGCGGCTCTGTTGTTTGGCAAATGATGAGGTTTTAAGAGCACTATTTTGCAATACACAGTCGTAAAAATGGCTGGTGAATGGTTTTACGGAAAGTTGGACTCTGTAGAGCGTCGTGTCTTTCAGTTATACTTGTACGAAAGTCCCTTTTTACAAGCCTCATATACTAATATTATAAAGAGGTAAAGTTTGTGAGGTTGTAGGGGGTAATCTCTGAATTTACTGAACCGATTTTGAAAATTCTTTTACCAATAGAAAGCCACGTTATTTGTGACTGTCATAGGCTATATATTTATGTTTACCGCCCAACGAAGTGGGCAGGGGTCAGCTAGTGTTTCATATTTACGCCCACAGGCCATGATTTTTGGGTAGCTATAGTGTGCATGAATTTTTTTACGAAGGAGCTGCTAAATGGCTGTAAATTCGTGTATTCACTCAGTCGTTGAGGCTTTTATCTTCTTGTGTTTTACCATCATGTACACAAACCCCATGCGTGAAGCGATCGCTTATCTAAAATCAATATTTAGGACTATTTCTCCACGCAAAATTTATCTAAAATAAGCTTACCAAAGCACATCTTCATTATTATCTCACTAAGCTCACTAATTCTGGAATATCGATGGTGTAATTCATAAGCCTTTCGGCGCGTATAAACTCTATAGCTGCGCGAATGTGTGTCAGCGCGCGCGCAAGTGTTACAAGGTTGTCGTCAACGCGACGCCTACGAACGAAACCTCCTTTGTATACCGTTCCTATACTATTGTTTGTAATTATGGAAACCTAATCAAAGTTTATTGTGAGTGGGAGATGGGGAGTCCATTAATTTTAGCTGTCTGCCAAAATGGGTCTTGCAATATTTTTGGGTGGTCTATCAATTTGTGCTGTTAGATTCTAAGTATGCACGGTTATGTTTGGTTTCTCTTTTCGTGGGTGTCATTCAATAAAAGTGGAACTACGTTAGAATAGAGGTGAGTTCCGGCAATTATGTTGCAGAAACTGTGATCATCATTTCGTTTAAGTTAAGGCTTTTTATCTCCGGATAGTGTTAATTTTAAGACAGCTTCTTTGGCAAGGCCGTTGTTATAAGATTATAGAAAAAATAATTTATTATTTTAATACCTACTTTCGGAAGAGTCCAGGTGTCTCTGAATTAAGCCAGATGAGAGAAAGGGAATAACAAAGACTTGTACCAATATGTAAATAATTTCATCACCACTGCTCTCAAAACGGTGAAGGAAAACATCGTGAGGATACCGGCATGTCTTAGAACCAAAAATTCGAAAACATGTGACATCTACCAACCCGCACTGGGCCCGCGTGCTAGATTACGGCCCACTCCCTCTCACAGAGCGGAGGCCTGTGTCCCAGCAGTGGGAACATTAATAGGATGTACCAATAACCGCATTTACTCCAACCTTTTGAGCATTTTCGCGCAAAACACAGTTTCGAGCAGTATTCATCTGTGACTAACGGAGGCTGTAAGTAGGTCGCGGTATTTCTCAATTCGTCAAGTGAACCGCCAATGACCTGACCCTGACCAGGCTACGAGGACAAGACCCAGGCACGATCACTTACGTAGCGGCGCGTAGCGCTACGGTACTACGACGGAACCCGCGTAGATGGTGCTACGGAATATCTAGGTTTAGGAACGAACAAAACTATCCACGAACGAACTGCCCCACTCACCGCACAGACTTCATTCACTCTTCCTTCTTCGTTCAGTCTATATCTCTGTGGAATGCGCTCCCCCAGGAAATCAGGATGGCGACCAACCGATTATCTTTTAAAATTAAAGTTCGCGAGCACATTCTCAAGAAGCTGGCAGTATCAGCACAACGGTAATGTTTCCCATTGACTGTCTTAGTAGTTTTAGTATATATGTATTTATTTGTATCTATATTTATATATAATTACGTGTATATATTATATTTATAGTTTTTAAAATTTTAATAAATATACTTATTCCTCAATTCTCGCTATCGCACCTACCACTGTTTGTCTCTGCACCACCCAAAGGTTGACTGGTAGGAAATGCCTATGGCATTAAGTCCGCCTCTGTACATTTGTGTGCTTGAAGTATTAAATAAATAAATAAATAAATAACTATTATATTGAAGTATGATTTCGACTTCTTCCGTTAGACTTAATAAAAGAAACCTTCACGAATGGCGGCCTACTCTGGGCAGTCAACCTTTGCAGACTGGAGTGGCTGGCTGGAATAGGGATGATGAGTTGGTAAAAAGAAAAAAAAAATAAGGTTCATCCGTCAGATAATAAAGAAGTCATCATCAGCCTATTAATGTTCCCACTGCTGAGACACAGGCCTCCTCTCTGTGAGAGGGAGTGGGCCGTAAACTACCACGCGGGCCCAGTGCGGGTTGGTAGATGTCACATGTCTTCAATTTTTTTATTTCTAAGACATGCCGGTTTCCTCACGATGTTTTCCTTAACCGTTTTGAGAGCAGTGGTGATGAAATTATTTACACAAAGTAAAGCGCCTGCTTGGATTCGAACCCACGACCTACAACTCGTAAGTCGGAGCCGTTACCACTGGGCCACCACTGCTCACAAAGAAGTATTAGATACGTATTTTTTGCTTTCTAGATAAAACGCATTAAAATTGTGGAGAGGGGGCTCGCTACGTCACAACTACGTATACTATAATATCTACATAGGCGTGACGTCATGCCACATTGTAACTCAATGTATCGCCGTAATCTTTTGATTCCGTACAAAAAGAAAAAAATCGTATCCAATATTTTTTAATAATCTACCTGACAGACAAAAAGAATATTTATCATCATCGCTATTATTACCATGGCATGAGCTGTGCTCGTGTAGTACGTGTTACGAGAGAGATGAAAACTTGAGTTTCGAAAAATCCTTTCTTAGTCTCAAACTCAAACTCAAACTCAAAGCATTTATTTCAATTAAACCATTTACAGGCACTTTTGAATTGTCAAAGAGTCGGTCAGTTAGTCAGAAAGTTGAAGCTAGTCGCCCATTCCAAAAAGTAGATCTCTGTGGAGAAGAACGGGCAAGAAACTCCCAGGACACTCTTTTAAATAAAGACATTACAAAATCCTGGGTATATTATTCTTGTTGCTTCTATATGTGAGAACAATGTGAAAAAAAGAAATAGAGACAATTCAAAGTATAAGATTTAAAATAAGCCTTGGCAGAAAAGAGATGACCAGTCTCAACCGACGGCGCCCGTTCACGAACATGACGTGGATGGTGGTGGAACGTGGATCAGCACCATCCAGCTCAACCATTTTGTAGGGAACCGAATGATCCAACACACTCGCCACCATCGGCGAGACATTAAAGTAAGCATGACAAAGTCTCAACTGCCATGCTCTTTCAAGTCAACATAAAACATAATATAATAACAGAATAAACAGCCCCATGGTACTCACATTTACAAAAACTGAAAAAATGCTTCTAAATTATACAAAACTATAGTTTGCAATGTATTATACTATCAAAAAGAAAGATAATCATTATCAAATATTGGAATATTCAACAATACAAAATTGGTTAATAAAAAATAAAATAAACATGTTGTTCGTAATGTCAGAAAAATAATATAAATAAAAATAAAAAATAAGAAAAGGGGTAGCAACTCTTCCAAATACAATAATTTCAACTAGTGAGCCCAAGTGGCTGTGGAGCAGGACCAGCATTAAGCCAAGCATTTTTATCTAGGATATAATCATCTAACTTATAATATGCTTGTCTACATAGTGTGCGTTTAATGCATGTTTTAAATTTCTTCTCATTAAGTTGAAGAATATCGAGTGGTATTTTATTATAACATTTTACACAGTACCCCATAAAAGAAGTGTGTACTTTAGACAATCTAAAACGTGGTTGATCTAATTTGTTCCTATTTCTAGTGTTAAAATTATGCCTGTCACTTATCTTACGAAAAAGATGTAGATTTTTTCGAACATACATAATGTTTTCATATATATACTGACAAGGTACCGTCATGATGTTAATTTTCTTAAACAGTTCCCTTAGAGATTCGCGTCTGCGGAGGTTATAGATGGCTCTGACAGCCCTCTTTTGCAGAATAAAGACAGACTCAATATCTGCAGCCCGTCCCCACAGCAAAATACCGTAAGACATGATGCTATGAAAGTAACTAAAATAGACCAGTCTCGCGGTATCCACGTCTGTTAGTTGGCGGATTTTCCAAACAGCGTAAGCGGCTGAACTTAGCCGCCCTGCAAGTGATGTTAAGTGAGGACCCCACTGTAGTTTTGAGTCAAGCGTGATCCCTAGGAAAACCGTCTTTTCGACGAATTCTAGTGTCTCCTTATTCAATACAACGTGACATTCACTACTTCTAACATTCGGTAACGCGAATCTTATGCATTTAGTTTTCTTCTCATTTAATACCAAATTATTTTCAGTAAACCAGTTATGGACCTTAAGCATAGCGTTATTTACGTCGTCAAGCTCCTGTGCATGTCTGTTAACTTTAAAAATAAGTGATGTGTCATCGGCAAATAACACCATTTGTGGTCGGTTTTGCAGTAAATGAGGTAAATCATTTATATATACTAAAAAGAGGAATGGACCCAATATCGAGCCCTGTGGTACACCCATTTTGACTTTTAAACCCAATGAATTTACACCGTTTATTTGAACTTGCTGCAGTCTATCATTCAAATATGATTTTATTAAGCTAAGCGCAAGTTTACCCAATCCGTAATGCTCAAGTTTTAAGAGCAGTGTTTCGTGATTCACGCAATCAAATGCCTTGGAAAGGTCGCAAAAGATGCCTATTGCATCCTGTGCTTCTTCCCATGCGTTAAAGATGTGTTTTAATAAGGTGACACCGGCGTCGGTTGTGCAACGTCCTTTGGTGAAACCATACTGTTGATCGTGTAGGATGTTGTTACGATTAAAATGATTGAGCATTTGATTTAACATTACTTTTTCAAACACCTTGCTGAAAACCGGCAAAACCGATACGGGTCTATAATTATTAGTATCTTTGCTGTCACCAGATTTGAAAAGTGGAATAACTTTACTGTACTTCATTAAATCCGGGAATACCCCTTGATCTACACATAAATTAAATATTAAAGCTAAATAGGGTGCAATTGTCTCAATAATTGATTGACAAACTTTAGTAGACATGCCCCACAGATCTTCGGTAATTTTGATCTTAAGTTGCTTAAAAGTCTTTACAACGACCACTGGGTTTATATGTTTAAATTTAAATTCCACAGGACAGGCTGAAACATTCGCTCTTAATAAATCAATAGCAAGTGAGGGGGAGGAGTTTAAAGTTTCTGTAGTTTTAATTGGAATATTGGTAAAGAAAGTTACAAATTCCTGAGCAACATCGATGTTATCGCTAATGAGACCGCGGGAAGTGTCCAGTGTGTAATCCGTGTTATGTCTTTTGTTCTTGTTCGTTTCATTGTTAATAATTTTCCAAACTGTCTTTATTTTATTGTCAGCTGATTTAACCTTGTTGCTAATGAAAGAAGCTTTAGCTGCTTTGCAGATTTGTTTAAAAATTTTAGAGTAAGTAGCAACATACTTATTAAAAGTTTGTTAGTTCACCTCTACCTACAACCTCCAAGGAACATAATATTATTATGTTCCCGGAATCTGTATCGCAATATATGATATGATATCTATATCGCAGGATGATTTGATAATTCGAATTTTCGCGAACACCCGGATAATTAAAAAAAAAGACGTGTGGCACTCGGGGACTGCCCCGGCGAAGCTATTGCATAGCATTTTTTATCAACTTACGCAATTGTAAAATATTAACCCGAATACAAGAATTAGCAATGATGACATTGACAGGAACTGTTATTCACATTTATAGTTTTTAAAACTTGACACAACGTAATGGCCGGGAACATCAAACTAATAAAAAGGTTTTAATTTAATTATTAAGGATCATTCGTCTAAGTAAATTTGAACGTTATTGTCAAACAGTTAAACATAATTTTCAATACAACACTCTCGTATCATTCGTCTAAGTAAATTTGAACTTTGTTGTCAAACAGTTAAACATAATTTTCAATACAACACTCTCGTATCATTCGTTTAAGTAAATTTAAACTTTGTTGTCAAGCAGTTAAACATAATTTTCAATACAACACTCTCGTATCATTCGTTTAAGTAAATTTGAACTTTGTTGTCAAGCTGTTAAACATAATTTTCAATACAAAACACTCTTTTCTTAGGTAGTATTTTCTTTACGAAATTTCTGGATTAGGTCTCCACGCTCAAGGCCCGCGATAGAAGCTATGCAATAGCTTAATAATGAGAACATTTCTGCGAGCAACTTGGTTGAAATAGGTTACGTTAAGTTAGAACTCTGACGAATCGCGCGCGAGCCGAGCGAGCGCCCGAGCGGAGCCGCGGCAGCGGCCGGCGAGCGCTACTTCCAAGTTGCTCGCAGAAATGTTTTCACCATATCCTGAACCAGAGATCCTACGACATCTTAAACCAGAGAATCTTCAACGAGCACCATTCGTATCATCGCCATCGACCAGATCGATGCTCAACGTGAGACTCAAATAAACCTTTGTATCTTAAATCTTTGAACGTGCTTTACATTATACACGTGTCGTGCAGTTATTATTAAAGCCGTATTACATAGGTAAGTGATAAAGTAAGATAATGATTGGCAGTTGGCGTAATAGCAACGTTGTGTTGCGTAGGCGGAGGCCAGTAGTTCATTACATGTCTACTGATTCATATTGACATGTTTTACTCACTGATATTCATAGAGTTGCAGAGAGGAGCAGTGGTGGCCCAGTGGTAACGGCCCCGACTTACGAGTTGTAGGTCGTGGGTTCGAACCCAAGCAGGCGCTTTAGTTTGTGTAAATAATTTAATCACCACTGCTCTCAAAACGGTGAAGGAAAACATCGTGAGGAAACCGGCATGTCTTAGAACCAAAAAATTCGAAGACATGTGGCATCTACCAACCCGCACTGGACCCGCGTGGTAGATTACAGCCCACTCCCTCTCACAGAGAGGAGGCCTGTGTCCCAGCAGTGGGAACATTAATAGGCTGATGATGATGATGATGATGATTCATAGAGTTTATTGGTTCCTCTTCCTCATCGCCCTCTTTTGCCTTTCAATTTTCGTTACTGTCGACGCTGTCGGCGCAGTAAGTCTTTTTTAACTCCCGACGCAAAAAGAGGGGATGTTATAAATATAAACTTATAAGTTTGACCGCTATGTGTGTCTATGGCACCGTAGCTCTTAAACGGGTGAACCGAACTGTATGCGATTTTTTTTTTTGTGAAGACTTCTTTAGCGGCGTTGTGGCACTTTTTTGGGATGAGTAAAAATGTTAAACTCGCGTCAGGACGTGACCGTAAGATCCGTTACCTAGCAACCGACAAAGTAAATATCAAAATAAATAGTCTTTGACATTACGTAAAGATTGCGAGGTAAGAAATTTTAACCATATTGATGGGTAAAAAAAAAACAGTCAAAACATACTTCATGAAAAGTGTTTATTCAAAAATGCACAACGTTAATGTTCAAGTTTTCACTTCTGCCTGCACTCCCGGAGTGCAACCCGTTGTTTTTATTTGAAAGCATACTTCCGAGCGATGGAAAAAAAATTGTCACCATCCCTATTAGCCCGACAAGATGGGCCCGCCTCGTACTTGTAGCTTCATACCTAAACTGCGGAGTGTTCCATCTGTCTTCATCTGTGGAGAAAGTGAAAGCCTGTTCGATCTGGTTATTAGTAGAATATCCACGGTTAAATGTTTAATAGTTTTTGGGTCCTAGTTTAATTATTGTTTTAGTGGAAGAGAGAGAAAGAGCTCAGGCCTTTGAGCAAAATTTTCACCTGAATGTCTTTAGGTCATTGGCTCTGAAAACTAGACATTGCAGCGTACCAGCTACTAAAATGGCGTTCGAACAAACATTAAAATTACAATGCCACTGCATGCTCTTTATACTTCGCAACAAAGAAAGTACATATTTACCACTGTACCACCATACATATGCAGTCACACCAAACGTGAACATGACGTCATTAATACAGACTCACAAGAACGCACCAAGTAACATTCCAAAATTCGAAACTAAATATAAACTCAACAGTCAACACAAACTTGTGTACTAGACTACAGACGGTTTTATACATGTGTTGTTGTATCTATACGTAGTTATGCATGTGTGAGTGTAAGTTTACAAACAGAACACACTTGTGCAAAGTCCACACGTGCGAGCGTCGCGTGGTGTTGTACTGTTGTACACACTACTTTAAATGTTACGTCAACGGTCAGAGTATTGGCTGTATGCGTTGTTGCCTTGCGTTTTAAAAAGTTGTAACTATGGAATTATACGGCGGGAAATCGAGATTGCGTTTTCGTTTTTTGAATTTAACGTCACGCTGTTTCTCGGAGGGCAGTCTGTGGTGTATTAGTGCACACACATTTGCGCCAGTTATGTTGAAATTCTATGGAATAGAGGTCGTGTTTGTTGAAATTAACATAACATAACATCACGCCAGTATTCCCCGAAGGGTTAGGCAGAGATGTACCTATAGTGCACCCACATATCGTCAGTTATGTTCAAGTCCCGTAGGCGAGTACTCAGAAGCCAAAGTCTGACAACCAGTTTCAAGACGCAGATATATTGCCAGTGACCTTGAGTGGTGAGCTTGCGAGTTCTGTACTGAGCTCACGCAACGCGTCGTACGTCCAGCCAGTAATAGGACTCGCCCATCAAGGAGCGCTGTCGCAAATTAGACGCATTATTAATTTATTATACATAAAACAAAATGTATTTTAATAAAACACGTATACTAAAAGATCAATCATTAAATTATCTTAAAAATGGCGAAGGTTTCAGAAACATACGCATAACTTTACAAATTAATTTCACAATTTAAGAAATTGTTTAATTAAACATATATTTTTTCCAAATCATTAACACTACTCGTTTAGACGGAACAAGGAGTATCATGGTACCCAGTTACTGGGTTGTGGAGGTCAGATAGGCAGTCGCTCCATGTAAAATACTAGTATTCAGCTGCATCCGGTTAGACTGGAAGCGGACCCCAAGTTGTGAAAAGGCTGGGCAGATAATGATGTGTCCTTTGTCTTTAAAATACATTGTATTGTATGATTAGAGGTATGAGGAACAGGGTGTAAAGTTCACTCATCCACCATAGAAAAGGGTGGATCCTCCAACCAGACGGGTGTTGTATCTGGCGGGCAACTGCCCGTTAGTTGATTTCGGATAGTCTTATCTATGTTTTTCACTCGGTAAACTAACTGCGCGATGCAGGAATTGTGTGACGTCATGTCTTTGTTGCGTAGTTCGTATGTGGCGGTGTCACCGCTACATATGTGTAGTCCATATCTGCTGTCGATGGTTGTCATTAAAAAAAATTGGTCTTTACTTAAACCATTCGTTCGCGTGATCGATAGGAATTTCTTATGACTAGTTATTCTGGCAATCGAACTGCGATTATTATCGGCGATATATCAGTCTGGAACTTTATCGAATAACATCAATACGTTTTTTCTATTAAAACTTTTAGTATTAGCAGTAGATTTCTAGTTTGTGAGGCATATACATATTATTATACTCTTCAAGTGCCGAAAATTTAAAATACCTAAAACCATCTACACTCTCGGGTTTCTCAATTGCGACTCCCCCGAAAATTATTGCTTCTTGTTTTTAAAAATAACTGTAATAAATTTTTGTCTGTCTATTTTTATATCACTGCTGGGCAAAGGTGTCTCCCTCATAACTTCCCACTCTTCCTTTTGCCTTGCCGTCTCTTCCATAAGATCTCTTAGTCATCCCACCAGCGTTTCCTAAGCCTCCCTCGTTCCCTCCCGCCTCTCTACTTTCAATACACTACATTTTCTTTAACCCAGACAAAGAGTCATAAAAATATCATCCAATAAAGACTAACCGAGCGATACCCCACATCTATCAACGATATCTTGCAATACTATGTGACCTTCAGGCTCCAACCTTCATGAGCTCTTGCTCACACTCAGAGACATATTTTGTTTCAAGTTCATTCTAAGTTATCTGCCATCCATTACTCTTCTCTAGCCAATCGCCCTTAAACGTCTCCGTCATCCTTTTCTAGGCCTTCCTCACTCCTTTATTTTTTTGTAGCTGAGACTTAGTTATTTAAAAATGTCGTCCCATAAAGACTAATCAAGAAATACTCAACAACTATCAGCCGATATCTTGCAAAACTATGTGACCTTCAGGCTCCGACCTTAATGAGTTCTTGATCTACATGTTGTACTCTGTTTCACGCTCTTACCTTACCTTAGAGACATTTATTTCAAGTTCATTCTAAGTTATCTACAATCCACCCTTCCGTTTGCCTTGCCTTCTCTGACCAATGTCCCATAAACGTCTCCGCCATCGTTTTCTAGGCGTTCCTTGCTCCTTATTTTCAATACACTTAATTTTTCTTTAGCCGAAGCGATACCCATCATCTATCAACCGATATCTTGCAAAACAATGCGACCTTCAAGCTCCGACCTTCATAAGTTCTTGATCTACATGTTGTAGTCTGTTTAACGCTCTTACCTACTAACTTAGAGACATTTGTTTCAAGTTCATTCTAAGTTATCCGCCATTGGTTGCGGAGTAGTAGGCGTGGCTGCCGAGAGCGTTGATCAAGTACTCATAACACAAACATGAATTTTATAGACCTACGTCGCCATTATGGATTATCGGTCAACAGTGTTTTTGGAAACATAAAATCGACCCTGGCTACTGTACATGTATGTCATAGTATCCCATGTCTTTCTTTGGGCCTTGCAAAAGCCGTGAGCATTGAAATCAATTCAGTACAACAGCCGTCGAGAACTTTAGGATTTTATGCATGTAGATGCCATCAACATTTGAAAGTTTATACCGGTTTTTGGAAGCCTATTCACTACTATTTAGGTTGTCTCTCTGATTAGTAATTCAACTAGAAAGCATAGAGTTAAAAGTCTCGATTGAATGAGTTACTTCTAGGCAAACGTGCACCATGGTCTACCGCATCATAGCTCACCATCAGGTGAGAATAGTCAAATGTTTGAGCTAATTAAAATATAGGAGAAATAAAACGAGCGAGCCTAAGATGTGTAACATCCTGACATCTCATTAAAGGGGCGGGGCTTCGTCAAGGTCGTTTCTGAGGCCAACTTTAGCACCGCGCGCGCTCATTGGTCAAATCAAATAGCGCGCGCTTCGCCGGCTTCCTGTTACACACTTCCGTCCCTTTTCACGAAAAGACCACAGATTTTTCGAGTATATAATGTTCTGTGCACAGATTGCAGAAAAGAGAGAAAAAATGTTGCATCAAAAACTATGCGGTAAGTTGCACGCAGACGTAGTCTATTATAATTACATAGTACACGATGATCGTAGCGTGTAAATTAAGTAGAAACTGAACGTTTCACTGCAATTGGACACTTGCGATGTTATACAGTAGTTAAAACATTCTGTGGTGTAGCTATTTATATCGAAGAGAGAGGTTTGAGGTGACTGCCTCGGCTAGAAAGGGGCTGACTAACGCAATGAGAAGTCAATCAATCTGACTAGCCTTTACCCAACTATGTTGGGGTCGGCTTCCAGTCTAACCGGATACAGCTGAATACCAGTATTTTACATGGAGCGACTGCCTATCTGACTAAGACTGGTTGTAAGACTTTCGGGCTTCTGACGACCCGTAACAACTGTCAAAGATCTACCAATGACAGCAGGGACCAACGGCTTAACATGCTTTCCGAGGCACGGAGGAGTCTCGCTATGTAAAGATGGTCACCCACCCACGGATCAACCCCGGCAAGCGTAGCTTAACCTAGATTAGACCTCTGGGCCTGCTACAAATTCTGCCTTCGCTTATTGCACGAGTATTTCTTCGTCGTATATCGGCAGAATGCATGAAGTAAGTCCTGGGCCAAGAATAGCCTTGCATTCTGCAGACAAGACCAGCTCAGTCCCATTTGAGTCTTTGCAGAATTCTTGCCCATATCACCGGTCTAAAAGGTCACAACATGTCTCTGTGACAATATGATCTATATCTACATATTTTGCTAGAGGTACTAAGTATATGAGTGTCTGTCATTGCCTAGGTATCGGTATATCACGGGCATGTGTCTGATAAGGTTTATATACAGAATAAAGTACATATTCAGCACAACCGATATCGGAACGGGCGATAACGTATAAATGGCTGTTGGCGCTGAGGCACACAACTGTGTACGACACGTCCCTTTATCGGTGGATCTTCTCTTGTATCGGCACGAACTTATGATGTGGCGTCATCTACAACGCGACATGCGAACTACGACAGTGACGTCACGCAAAATTCTGCATCGCGCAAGCAAAGTTTACCGCACGACTATACACACGTAACGTAGTCAGAAGATATAAAAGTTACGCGATAGAAAGAGAGGTAACTTCTAGGTGAATATATCTGTTGGTAATTAGCACTGTGCGACCTGAATTGCACTTTATTGTGTCATAGCAAGAGTCGGTTTGTGTAGGATGTGTGAGAGTCACCAAAATGATTTTGCGGAGTGCACCGTCGGGCAGTAGCCCACCTAACCAGATACAACACCCGTCTGGTCTGAGAATCCTTCCTTTTCTTTGGGGAGTTTGTTGCGCCACTTCTTCTTCCCATGCAGCTAAAGCACTAGGGGGTAGTGAAGAGCGGGCGTTTTGGGGGACTGTCATATGTAATTTTGACGATCGAAAACTGCTGATTCTCAGCCTAGTTTAAATGAACTAATTTTGTTCCTCATACCTCTATAATGAGAATGGCTCAAGCTGACTGTCCAGGGTACACCGATAATTTGAGAGACCATAATACCTCGGCTCAAATTCTCTCCTTATTTCTCTCGCACAATACTGCTCGCGGACTGAGACAGAGCAGCGCCGTGGAGAAGGTTCCACTTTGGAATTTATTTCTATTAAGAAAATTCTGTAGAATCGTGTTTTCGTCGAACATAGTACTTAACATTAAGCCTCAACTTTAACATATATTTATTTCAAAATTAATGCTGCAGTATTTTCGATATAATGGCCAAGCAATGTGAGACTTAGTAGCGCGACTCTAGTAGGCAATTCGTATGCACCCAAAAGCTAAGGGTGCATTTCCACACGGAGCGGAGACGTGACGGAATCGACCAATCACAGACGAGAATATGTAGATTTCAAGCAATGTCATTAGTCGATTCCTGCACGTCTCCGCTTCGAACGCGTCCCAATTGGTACCAATATGTGTATAGAATAGATTTATGACGGTTGAGGGTAGGTGTCTCGTTATTATCAGGCATATTTTACCCGTATTGGTTATTGCGCAATAGAAAAACCGTTTGCAGTTCAGATCAAATTAATCACACTAGCACTTCACACACTATACGGAACGCAACAGTTTCTAAACATCTTCACCACTTGACTGCCACCTATGAACTCTGCTTAGCTCCAGCCGCCTAGCCAGTCCGAGCGTTATGCCAGCCACACACGTAACGATTTGCTTGCGCAAACTTAGGCTTGCGCAAATCTAAATTGACAGGTTTTCAAAGAAATTTGCGCAAATTTCTTCCCACACACGTAACGATTTGCTTGCGCAAACGTGGCTGGCAGACTCTGTCGAGCTCTGGCGTCCCGATAAGTCAACTCAGTAAAGTAACTTATTCCCGATCCGACAGATAGATATAGACAATTTTTGAAGTGAAAACTTCTTTAGCGGCGTCGCGTCGTGCACTTTTTTTGGAATGGGTAAAAAATGTTAAACTCGCGTCAGGACTCAGGACACGTGACCTGATCGAAAATTTTTAAGATGTTCAAGTGTTTGTTAACAGTTCACTCTGTTTTATATTTTTGTTTTTTTTTTTAATGGAGCTACAGCTTTTGTTCTTGTACTGACAGCAAGCCACATAAATTCCTGACATTTTCGTTAGATGGCGTTACTTAGTTTTCATTTCAATCGGCAGTCCTAGACTGCCTCGTGTTTTTTTGCACGACTCGTAATGCGAAGCATTAGAGTGTGGTCTACGATCGAAAAATATTCTTTACTACTACTTTTCTAACTGTTTTTATTGTTACACTCCTGCTAGTAAACAGAACCTACTTAATTTATATACCATTGCATAGATGATTAATTGGAGATTAATACTGTACTTTTTACCAATTGATTTAATGCAGCAGAAATGAAAAATACATCAAAATAGTTGAAAAAAAATTCCTGTCCGTCAATTTATGAAACTTGAAAACATTGTAGCTTGCGATAAAATCAATTAATTGAGTAAATTTTTTTTAATACATTGGTTTCGGCCATAAAAGGAACCCTATTGAAAATGGCTCTTTTATTCAAAGTAGTTTAATTATCTAATATATAAAATTCTCGTGTCACGGTGTTTGTTGCCAAACTCCTCCGAAACGGCTTGACCGATTTTTATGAAATTTTTTGTGTATATTAGGTAGGTATGAGAATAGGATGTAAACTATTTTTCGTACCCCTAAGTGATAAGGGTGGTCCACCCCAAGTTTTTTTTTTTCTTTTTTTGGACAATTTTTTTTAATGTAATTTTTTTATGATTTGGCATTAAATAATACATTCAACCCTAAATTTTTACCCTTCTACCACCAACCCCTATTTTTGAATAGCGATATTAGTACTTTAATAATTGTCTACTCTTGCCGGTCGATAACTGATCAGTTACCACTCGATCAGTTACTCCCGTCAGGCGTCTACCAGTGTCACTTCTCATCCCGTAAACAGCACAGAGTAAGGACGAGAACGAAGCCGGTCTCCTGTCGTTCTCTCACAATAAGCTTTCTCTGTCTCACTCACTAAAGTTTAGGGCCTAAAATGAATCCCTATTTGAACACGTGAACGGCTGGACCGATTTCACTAATTCTTTTTACGTTATTGTAAGGAGAAGGTTCTTAGGATAGGTAGGTGAAGGTAGGGTGTAAGGTAGGTAGGTAGGTATGTAGTTATGTAGGGTAGGTAGGTAGGTAGGGCAGGGTAGGTAGATAGATAGGAAGATAGGGGAAGGTAGGTCGGGCAGTTTAGGGTAGATAGGTAGGTAGGGTAGGTAGGTAGGTCGGCCAGTGTAGGGTAGGTAGGTAGGTAGGTCGGGCCGGGTAGGGTAGGTAGATAGGAAGGTAGGTAGGTAGGGTAGATAGGTAGGTAGGGTGGGTAGGTAGTTCGGGCAGGGTAGGGTAGGGAGGTAGGGCAGGGAAGGTTGGTAGGTAGGTAGGTAGGGCAGAGTAGGTAGGTGCGTCGTAGATAAGTACTTACTGCTACCCGTGCGAAGCCGGGGTGGGCAGCTAGTAATTAATAAAATACTAACTAAAATATATCTTTATCTAAATACACACATCAAAAGTGTCTAGGGATCAAGCATTTTTATGCGGATTTCTTGAGATTGAGATGTGGCTTTGTAATAAATTTATGATTTTATAAATTTATATGGATCCTTTTTGGTGCATTTCATAATTTGAATCAGGAACTGTGAATCAAATTCGAGTAAAAGATGAAAATCAGCTGTCAATATTTTCCCTATAAAAACATACAACGCATTGAAGACATTATTAGTGCTACTGTTTCCCTACTACTGATTAAAACCAACGTTATTATGGAGCAGCGACGTCATTTAAGCAGGGAAGAAATGCTCAGAGCCGTGGGAATGATAGAAGCTGGTTCCCGGCAACGTACTGTGGCTTTAGCTCTGAAGACAAGTCAGAGTGTTATCAGTCGACTTTGGACACGTTACCGAAGCACTGGTACCGTGGCTGAGCGCCATGGAGGACGGTATCGCTGCACCACACGGAGACAAGACCGATACATTCAAATCTTAGCTCGAAGAGCTCCAACAATAACCGCCATGATGTTAGCCGTGAGGCTTCATCACTCTTCAGGGAACTTAATTAGCGACCAAACAGTCAGAAACCGCTTGCATGAAGTGAACCTTCATTCCCGAAGACCGCTACGGGTACCACCTATAGCAATGCACAATCGTAGGATTCGATATCAATGGGCTCTTGAACACAGAAATTGGGCAGAAGAACAATGGCGTTTCGTGTGCTTTTCTGATGAGTCTCGTTTTGGTATGAGACCGGATACAAGACGTATACGACACTGGAGAACCCCTGGACGCCAACAGCGATTAAAATCCTGCCAGGAAGTCCATCCTTATAGTGGTGGAACCATCATGGTATGGGCGGGTATTTGGATCGGCGGAAGAACTGAGTTGATTTGGATTAGAGGCAACCTCAACGCTCAAATTTATGCTGAGACGATTGTATCAGACGTCATCGTTCCTCTACAAGTGCAAATCGGTCCCTTATTTCAGTTAATGCATGATAATGCACGACCGCACACCGCAAGAGTTGTAAGACAGACTCTCGCCGCAGCTAACATCAATGTCCTGCCCTGGCCTGCTCAGTCGCCAGACTTGAACCCGATTGAGCATGCATGGGATATGCTACAGAGAAGAGCTCTGCCGAATATGGAGGGTATCCAGTCGCAAGAAGACCTTTTTTTGTTGTTGCAACGAACATGGGCGGCCATTCCACAGCGTGATTTGGATGAACTCATTTTGAGTATGCCAAACCGATGTTCTTGTGTTGTTAGTGTTCGCGGTAGAAACACGGATTATTAATTGTTTAAGTTACCCAATAAAATTTTAAAGAAAACTGTTATTTCAGTCTTTTTTTCGAACTTTAATGTTAGTGGTTCAAATGTCAAAAATCCCTTTATTAGGAAAATGGCAAATTTCTTTATTAATGCAAAGGTGACTTGGTTTATCGTTACTGTGACAAACGAAAACACTTTATTTGATGAATCCTTAAAGAAAATTTTAATTAATATCAATCAGGAGAAAAGTTATTGCAAAAATATATGTTGATCCCTAGACACTTTTGATGTGTGTATTTCCAACCTTGACTTAACGTGTTACCTAGCAACCCACAACGTAAATATCTAAATAAATAGTCTTTGACATTACGTAAGGATTGCGAGGTTAGAATTTTACCCATATTGATGGGTAAAACAGCAGTCAAAACATACTTCATGAAAAGTGATAAATTGTAATTTTTTGTTAGAAACTATGTTTTGAATTTCTTTTTCGTTTATGAATGTGTGTTATGTTATGAGGCGTGCACTTTTGGAATTTCCAAATTATAATTTTGTTTTTCCTTATTGGTGATGTTCTTCAGAAAGGTCTCTCGTAGTACTCGCAACCGTGCATGAACGTAAACGAGGCAAAAGGAGTATGTAAGAATCGTAGCAAGTGGCGTTCTGTAGTTTCTGCCTACCCCCATGGATAGAAGGCGTGAGTTTATGTATATGTGTGTGTGTGTGTGTGTGATATTTATTCAAAGAAACCTTTTTAGTTTGAAGGTTATTCAGGTAGTAGATTCCGTCATAGCTCGATATTCATTTGTTTTTTTTTTTTTCAAGGATCTTGGCTGAGACATGAATAAATTGTATACACGCGTTGGTTATCAGCGGGAATTGATAAGCACTGTTCGATAGGTCATTAACTTATTTATTATTTATTTTGAGATTGTCAACCCGGAAGTCTGTCGATGACTCTATTTATTAATTGAGGAAGTTCTTTTCTAAACTTGACTATTCCACTTTTGATAGAACACCTTTTATTAAATTTTTTTGGTTGGTAATATGGAAATAAACAATATTGAAAATAAAAGTTTGCCAAAACGCGATAGATCCAGCAGAAAAAAAAAAGTAATAAGCATGATTTCATCAAAAGAAGTTACTCCAGTTCGTTTATTCCTAAAAACAATTTTCTCAAATTCTGAAAAAAAAAAAGTGGAAATATTAAGTTTTGAAAGGAATCTCCTTCCATTTCCGCGCATTGTTTGAGAAAATTCTACAAGTCTTGGCCGCAACCAGGCATTGATGGACTCACGTATGTGTGCAACGATGGTCCATCAATGCCCTAATTGCTAGACAGTAATGTACTATAATGAAATGTTAAATATTGTACGCTGGTAGCCTTCGAGTGCGACTGTGCGAATCATATTCGCATTTGGCCGCTTTTTTAAAAGCGTTTCTGTAAGTTGTCAATCTACTTCGAGTCTTTGACAGTGTCGATGAATCAACCATTTTATTAACATTTCCCAGGGTTGCTGATGGTTACAAATAATGCGCAGTTTGAAGAAGGCCTTCGCAGGTACCTGCATCGCAGCCGACTGGTGCTCGAGAGTCCCCCGCGTTTCTTATTCCATACAAAAACAGACAAAAAGAAAACCTCTGCTGTTTTGTATCCCTGTCTCACTCCCTCATTATATTCCCCACTACGAATGACAGAGACGGCGAGCATCCACGAATTTCGTATTTATGTCAAACTTTGTCAACGACCGCAAACTCTTATCAGCCAGTCACTCGAAAATGAACTTTATTTCTTGAAGTCTAAAATTATTTTTTGCTGACTCAGCATCGGACAATAAAGTATGATTTTTCATTATTCACACGCGATTATCATAAGAATGGCATCTTATTGCCTATGAAATATGGTTTACATTGCAACGGCTACTTTTTATGCGAAACGCCACCGCTCTCATACTTTGTTCAGTGTGGTAACGTGCGAATTGATGCTTTAAAGGAATGAAAATAGAGGTGATAATAGGTTAGTAATGGGGTTTGGGTAAACCTGGGTTCCCGAAAACATGTGGGGTCATCGACCGCCCCTCAGCCTCTCGTGAACTATTCGAGGGTTGCGTTCTTCGGGTTTGCGTTTTGCTCAACTATTTGGTATGAACGTTGTTTCCTTTGACCTAAGATTGTTTAAGGAACGCCTTGTGTTTAGTTTAAACTAGCCGTGCCCATTTTCGGCAGTATTGACTGTCTTCCTTCTTGAAATTAAACACACACCTCACACACACACACACACCCTCGCACTCACCGTCACTCTATAGAACGCAATGGTAATTATTATTACCATTTTTGTTCTTGTATATTTGTAAACCATATAAGTTATAAAAACTAAAGCTCAACATGACAAAAAGAGAATTTAAAAAAAAGGTATAAAATAAGACATCACAGACAGACAAATTAAGCTTTGTGCAGACCAGGGCTTTCTAAGAAAACTTCACGTTATAATAATAACCGGTGTCGCGTCGCACGACAAAACGCGCTGGTCTGCACAAAGCTTTACGTGTGTCACATGAAGTCACATCGCGCGACAAGTCGCCCTGGTCAACAACAACACACAAACACACACTGGGACAAAGCTTTATACTCCGGTGTCACACGTGTTATCCATAAATCGAATAGATTACGTGTGACTCCGGATTATTAATTTGTTTAGTTTTTTTTTTTGTAATTTTTTTAATTCCTGGTTTTATTTATTTATTTAATGTGACGACATATAGCCTTATAACCAGCGGACGATCAAGACGCTTCCAACGACACCTCATTTCTCAAATTATGATGAGCAGTTTAGGAGAAGGTAACAGATGTATACATGCACACATACATACCGGTGAAAATCATAACCCTCCCTTTTAGCTTCGCCGTAATCGGGTAAAAATGAAGAACTAATTATGTGAATAAATCAAGGTTGACTGTCCTGGTACTTTCAAAAACCAAGCTTTCAATTCAGTAATAATACTTTTTAAGACACTTTGATTTCTGCCTGCTCCAAATCTTACATAAACTGCGGTTTGGAAAGTGTCAATAAGCTCTCGTACTCACGAGCGATTTTTAATGCAGCAATTTTTTTAAATGAAAGCTTCTTTAGCGGCGTTGTGCACTTTTTTGGGATGGAAAAAAAAATTAAACTCGCGTCAGGACGTGACCGTAAGATCCGTTGCCTAGCAACCGACAAAGTAAACATCAAAATAAATAGTCTTTGACATTACGTAAAGATTGCGAGGTAAGAAATTATACCCATATTGATGGGTAATAATTTTTTTTATTTTTGTTAAGAATATATGTATAAAAAAAAAAATTAACATACTAGTACTCTAATGAATATTGTATGTAACCACATAAATGATAGTACTTTTATACTGATAAATAAAGCAATTCGTGCGAATTTATTCCCTAACCATTCCAAAATATTCAAAAATGCACAACGTTAATGTTCAAGTTTTCACTTCTGCCGGCACTCCCGGAGTGTAACCCGTTGTTTTTTTTTTATCTCTCTCCTCAACGCACTGCTGCTGAGCGTCGAGAGATGAAAATCCAACAGTATATTTTTTGACGCGCTGGAATGCAGTCTGTTGGATTCTAAATCCTCGGATCAACATCGAGAGTTGAAAATACAGTCAACATCTGCCTAACCTTTTCTTTGGGAAAAGGCTAGGAAGATTGGTCTGCCTAACCTTTTCTCAAATATGTTGGGATCGGCTTCCAGTCTAACTGGATGCAGCTGAATACCAGTATTTTACATGGAGCGACTGCCTATCTGACCTCCACCACCCAGCTACCGGGTAAAACGATACTCCTTGATAAGACTGGTTGTCAGACATTCGGGCTTCTGACGACCCGTAACAACTGTCAAAGATCTACAAATGACAGCCGGGACCAACGGCTTAACGTGCTTTCCGAGGCTCGGAGGGGTCTTGGTATGTAAAGATCGACCAATCCACAGACCACAGATAATATAATACTACGTACAGATACCCAATCCCATACAAAGAAATGACACCTCCCCAAGTCGGGCTATTTACTGGCTACAACATAAATGTGGTACAGTGATGTAAAACGCCATCTATTGCAAAGAGCCCTAAACAAAAAGCTTTTATCTTTTTTTTTGTTGAAAATACGAGATTTATGAGTTACAATAGATAAATCAGCATTAACCAAGGAAGTTTTGATTTTTACTAATCTTACTTCTGCCAAAATCTTCCGTTTATCGCTTTTTAGTGATTGTTAATTTCGTAATTGTTACCTATGCTGCCATCTATGATCTTTTTTCAAGACTAATTATAATTTGTCCGAATTGGTACCCCATGCCACAGACCAACCGCGGTAAGCGTAGCTTAATCTACCCGTGCGGCTGTTATTACTGAGCCATAGTTGTAGAGTTGAGAAAACAGTGTGCGATTAAAAACTGCCCGTGCATACCTGGGCTAAGAATCGACCCTTCGAAAACGACCAGGAAACAAGTTCTTAGTGCTTAAAAAACAACTTTCGTGAACTTATTTCGGGCTAAAGCGAACGGTTTACTGTTATGTTGAACCAGTAGCTTGTAATTTATGTAATCGAGCCAAAAACCGGCAGAAAAACGGGCCAACTTTTTGACAGGACGAAATAACTGAAATGTAGAGTAAAGGCTCGTGCAGACCGGTGTAATGCGACGGCGCGACGCGACACGAACAATACAATTTCTAAGAAAACTTTACTGTATAACAATAGACGGTGTCGCGTCGCGCTAGTCTGCATGAAGCTTTATGCAGATTAGTATAGATGGTTCACTCCGCCAAAATCATTTAAATCAAAAGCGACTCTAGCTACGACCCAATAAAGTGCAATTCAAGTCGCACAGCGCTAATTACCTACAGTTATATTCACCTAGAAGTTGCCTCTCTTTCTATCGCGTAACTCTTATATCTTCTGACTACGTTACACTCACTGAATTGGCCCGACAAGACGGGCCCGCCGCGTACTTGTAGCTTCATATAATATCTAAAATGCGGAGTACGCCTTCTGTCAAAATCAAATGCCATTTATTCAAACTAGGCTATGAATCAGAACTTTTCGAACGTCAAAATTACGTATGACAGTCCCCCAAAACGCCCGCCCTTCACCACTTCCTAGTGCTTTAGCTGGGAAGAAGAAGTGGCGCAACAAACTGTCCAGCAGTACTGCTGTCTGTTCAGTTAGAAAAACTTAATTCTATACTATATTATGCAAAGTAATTGACATTACGAAACTTTAAATCAAATTATTTGCTAAATAATTAGCTAGCACACGCCACTATACCAACAAAAAACGTCGCAAACTATACTCAACAAAATTGAGAAACTGAACGCGGTCAGTTCCCCTACATCTAAACTGCGTTCAAGAACTGTCAGTGTCAATATTTAGTTTTCACAAGAATTATTGGTCCAGATCTTGAACTCGGTTTAAATGTGCTGATGGTGTTCAGTTTCATTGGTGAAATCCGCCCTTAATCTGGTACTAAGTTCAAAGTTGTCAGTGTTATAGTCAGAATAAAGTCCAAAATACAATATCTGCTTCGGAAGGAAAGCTTGAACTAAAGTTCGAAGTCGTTTTGTAATAAGACGGGGCGAGTTCTCATTAAATATCTGAGCCATATTAGCACCCTGTACCGAAACCCTCCAAGATGAGGGGTTCAAATAGGGCTCGAAATGGTTAGTGTAAATATTATATGAAGCGAGAGTGGCTGGAGCATTGATTGCATTATCCAGCAAAGTGCAGTATAAAACTAATATAATCTGAAGTTTTGAACGCACTGAGTGCACGACGATAGACTCCCCGTTCTATAAAATAAAATAAAACATAATATACCTATGCCTCTTACAAAAATAAAATCACACTTGCTAGAACCATTTTAAAGATGCTGGGTCTGTGTAGCAAGCTTGCCCAAACTAAATACCCCGATGAGATGAGATGCATACTAGGTGCGGATTTCACCAATGAAATTGAACGCGTTCAGCACATCTAAACGCGTTCAAGAGCTGTAAGTGTACAATATTCCGTAACAATTTTGACATTGACAGCTCTTGAACGGGTTTTAGAAATGCTGATAGCGTTTAGTTTCATTGGTGAAATCAGCCCTTACTTACCTATACTGTCAATATGCATTCCCACTGCTGGGACACAGGCCTCGACATTGTGAATCTTCGAATTTTTGGTTGTAGGACATGTTGGTGTCATAAAGATGTTTCCTGTCACTCATAAAATTTACAACAGGACTACGAAAGGCATAAGAAAACTTTGAACATCAGAAGATTCTAGAACTCTCTGTAGACGCATTGCACTTGCATACTTAGCGTGAACGAGGGTCGACAATGACGGTGCGGTTTGGGCACAAGGCGTGCGTGACCCTGACCTCCCAGAGGTCAGACTGTAGACTTGTCATTATGTTATGTACATAAGTATAGATACAGCAGTGCCTTAGTTATGCTTTTGAGTCTTCTGCGACCAGATAGAAGTATCTGGAAAGTTAACCTGGCAGTGTCCAACTCGGCCTTTATTCTGTGCAAAACAGGCACAAACTTGCACGGCTCCAAATAGTTTAACTCGGGCTTTGGTCTCCTATTTCATGCTCTATGCGACCGACGTCTGACTTCATTGTCAACAACGCTACGCACAGCGTCGGCGGTCAATACGTCTGCAGTGGACGATGCTCGCTAAGTCGCGAGTGATCGTGTAACACTTGACACGACCTGACGCTGCAATGGTTCGAAATAACTAGAGACGCGACATTTGAATGCCGCGTTCGACGTCAAGACATTGACGACAACGTGTGTAGAAGACCAGAACAGTACATTTCTATAGTAAGCATCGTGACGCAGCAACGGCGCGGCCGATGGCGTTCATAGGAGACCTAGTCTTAAGGTAGCGCACCTGAAAAGTAGTCGCGAAGTGCCAGCAACAGCATGACTGGGCCCAAAGTAAATGGACTTGGTGTTATCTGTTTTTGGGTGGGACATCATCAAATAACTTCTCCCGCTCTGGGCGGAGCGGAGGGCGTGTCAGACTCTTACCGACTAAATCCCACCCGTGTTCCTTCAGTTGCCTGTAAGTTGCCAGGGGTCACGTTAACCCTTTAGGACTTTCCCGCAACCCCGGCAGGCATCGGCTCTAACGAATCCCGTCAGTTGTGCTGACATCTCTTTGAGGCGCGCGTGGAACACAACGCGCCGTCCGCGTCGACCCGGGGCTATTGGTAACCTCTTGGTACTTTTACAGCAATGAACAATGTTCATTACATATGCTTATCCACTAATTTAACCAAAATGTTATAAGAGTGCTGTATTTTACTCTACATAATGTTTTGTGGCTTAGTTCATGTGTATGTATAGCTTCAGCCCGCGACTTTGTGCGTGAGATTCGCATCACCCGCCCGCGCTTTTACTTCATTTTCGCTTAGCTCCTAAGAGTCTTAGCGTGAAGTGAAATGTATTCATTACTAACTATGAGAAAAATAAAAAGGTACGAATACCTACCTACTCGAAACTTTTTTAAGCTATTGCATAGCTTCTATCGCGGGCCTTGAGCGTGGAGACCTAATCTAGAAATTTCGTAACGAAAATACTACCTAAGATACAAAACACAGAGTGTTTTGTATTGAAAATTATGTTTAACTGCTTGACAACAAAGTTCAAATTTACTTAAACGAATGATACGAGAGTGTTGTATTGAAAATTATGTTTAACTGTTTGACAATAAAGTTCAAATTTACTTAGACGAATGATCCTTGACTATTAATAGTTAAATTAAAACCTTTTTATTAGTTTGATGTTCCCATTACGTTGTGTCAAGTTTAAAAACTATAAATGTGAATAACAGTTCCTGTCAAAGTCATCATCGCTATTTCTTGTATTCGGGTTAATATTTTACAATTGCGTAAGTTGATAAAAAATGCTATGCAATAGCTTCGCCGGGGCAGTCCCCGAGTGCCACACGTCTTTTTCTTTTTTAATATGAAACCTTCATGCGAACGCCTCCAACCTATAATAACTACGCAAATTTATCAGAAGCACGGAGTGAACCAATTAGAAGAGAGATAGCACAAACTCCTACCTATATGGGAGCAAAATTGAATTTGGCTCGCGCTAGCCTCTATAGGCAAATGTCGTTTTTCCAATAAGTGTGATGAAAAATGTATCAATCTGCCAAGCCTTTTCCCAACTATCTTGAGGTCGGCTTCCAGTCTAACCGGATGCAGCTGAATACCAGTATTTTACATGGAGCGACTGCCTATCTGACCTCAACAACCCAATATCTGGGTAATACGATACCCCTTGGTAAGACTGGTGTCAGACTTTCGGGCTTCTGACGACTCGTAACGACTGTCAAGGATCCACGAATGACAGCCGGGACCAACGGCTTATCGTGCTTTCCGAGGCACGGAGGAGTCTCGGTATGTAAAGATGGTCACCCATCCAGTTACCAACCCCGGCAAGCGTAGCTTAACCTGATGGATCGACCAGAGCGGCTTGTTATTACTTAGCCACGAGCTCCTCCCTCTGTGATGAAAAATGTATTTAAACCTTCCTAAATTATATCAAATGCAGAAAGAATTTTCATATCCGACTGCTCTTTCTTTCTTTTTGGTGTAGCTAACCTGATGTCCCTCTGACTTGGCTACCCATGCCGTCGAGAAATATCTCTCATGCATGCCGGTTTCCTCACGATGTTTTCGTTCACCGTTTTTGAAGCAAGTGATAATTATACAATACGCACATGAATCTGAAAAATCAGAGTCGCGTTCTTGGGTTCGAACTCGAGACCTATGACTTGGCAGTCTGACATGGTCACACCGCAAGGCTATCATTACTGCTGAGAGATTAGTGCGTTCAAACACACGAATTCTCTCTCTCTTCAGCTTTATTATACACTAGAGCTTCTGCCCGCGACTTCATCCGCGTTTTTTTTTTTTTTTGGGTGGGAAATCATCAAATGACTTCTCCCGCTCTGGGCGGAGCGGAAGGGCGTTTCAGACTTTTACTGACTAAAACCCACCCTTGTTCCTTCCCTTGCCTAGACGGGGGCCACGGTTTCCCCTTCGGACTTATCCGCAACCCCGGTGGTAGGCATCGGCCCTAACGGACCCCTTCAGCTTCGCTGACAACTCTTTGAGGCGCGCGTGGAACACGACGCGCCGTCGACCCGGGCTTGGTCCTGATCGGACGGCGAGCTACCCATCACTCTCCGTCCGCAAGCCCGCGCCTACGGTGGCCGGAAATCGACTTCATCCGCGTGGAATAGTTACTTTGGGCTAACGCTAAAAAAAACCCCGATTTTGAAACATTCTTCATTGGTACTCCGCTCCTATTGGTCTTAGCGTGATGATATATAGCCTATAGGCTTACTCGATAAATGGGCTATCTAACGCTGAAAGAATTCTTCAAATCGGACCAGCAGTTTCGGAGCCTATTCGGTACAAACAAACAAACAAAACAAATCTTTCCTCTTTATAATATTATAGTATAGATAATATATAATGTATTAGTATAGATGGCTATAAAAAAGGCTAATTGGACTTTCAAATGTGACAGGTTTTGCAGCCTCTCACCAGCTTATCAAAAAAACCACCTACCTCGTTTTTTATCAAAATATTTACATAATACCTTATAGTTGGGTATCGTGGCTGGCGCAAAGGAAAGCGAGGTGAAAGCCGGCTTGAACTGCGCCTGAGCACCTCGACCTAACTCGACTTGCCTCTGACAGCATGCTACATTACCTGGTGTATGTACCGAAACTAAACTAGGTATTTGTACAAAAACATATAAGAAACTACGGCTCAATTTGAAATTGGCCATCTTGGAACCGATTTTAGTGCGAGCAAAAAACTTTAACTTTCAGATTGACTGATCGATTCTGATTTACTTATGTGTTTGTCGATTCTTGGTGCTTATCTACACTAAATTATAAATAAAATAAATTAAAAAAACATCGGGCAGTCTGCCGATAGAAGTGAAAACTAAGTAACTTTTTGATTCTCGCGTTGATGTCTTTCGTTCGATATATATAGCCTTCGGTGACGATATGACCCGAGTTCCATGGTTTTGGTTAACCCAAAAAGTGCTCAGCGCGCCTAAAGAAGTTTTCATTCCAATAATCTTTACTTCGGATAAGCAACATCCATATGGGTAAACAAAAAGATAACTTATATCTATGTTAGTAAACTTATTAGGTATCTATTAAGAAACAAAGCTGATGTTCGAAATACATCTTCGAACAACATCATCTAACAAAGGAGAGTCGTACCTCTCCGCTATATGTTGGAGCTTTCCCGCACTCTGCAGAGCAAAGAGGCAGATTTCTGTCTGACGATGGCGTTGTCCAAACATACCTGATGCACTGCAGAAACGGGGCAGCCCCATCAACATCCTGAACCCGTTATTATATTGGACCCGTAGGGCGCTGATAGCCCGCTGAGTTGGTCCACAAGCTGCACGTGTAAAATATAAATATCTGGGTACCGTTTGTTTTTTTGGTACATTTTCTAAAAATGAAACGTAGCTAGATCGATTTATCGCTCCCTAAAGCCTCTGCATACAAAATTTCATGAAAATTGTTGGAGCCGTTTTCGAGATGTATTATACATACTTACATATATTACAAGAATTGCTCGTTTAAAGGTATTACATAGATTAGATAGATTATACAGGGTGGCGGCAGGGACATCGACGCGAAGCCTATTACCATTCAGTACATGATTCTGAAACCCCCTGCGTTCAATTTTTCGTCGTCAAAAAATCTGCTGTTCCATACATTTTGACCTCGTAGGTATTGCACTTTCCTATGAAACAGCTGATTTCTTTTTTAATAACCGACGTTAAATTTCAACGCTGTGGGGTTCAGAATCATTGTACTGAATAAGTCCTAAGGGGAAACCGTGGCCCCGGTCTAGGTAAGGGAAGGAACACGGGTGGGTTTTAGTCAGTAAAAGTCTGACACGCCCTTCCGCTCCGCCCAGAGCGGAAGAAGTCATTTGATGATTTCCCACCCAAAAAAAAAAAAAAATGGTAACAGGCTTCGCGTCGATGTCCCGGACAGCCTGTATAAAGAGAAGATATTAGTTTTTTTGTTAAAATTCAAATTAAAGCAATTAAATTGATGTCTAGAACAGGAGGTAGTAATTACTATATTAACTTTGACATTGGAAACTCTAGATTTCATATCAAGTTCCAAGAACACGTGATATGATAACTAGTCCTGTCGTAGTTAGAATTAATTACTTTTTATAATTAATCCCTCAGGGTATAAAATAATTTGGGTTTTATACTCTTGTTTATACAAGGACCCTTTAAAATAGATGGACAAATTTTAACACAGCGTTCAGTACGTCTAACCCAAGATATCCAAGCAAAAATAAAGTGATTTTATTTTGACCTAAAATAATAAATGGCATTGAGTAGCTAACATTTTTTTGTATATTTTCGTTAGCAGATTTTTGTTCTTGTAAGTATCTAAGGCGTTTTTTTTTTTTTTACCATTGTCCTTATTTTGGTGGTCTGAATGATTCCTAAAAGTTTGTCCATCTATTTTAATGAGACCTTGGTAAATCTCAGATTTTTATAATATTAATTAACCTGAAAAGGACTTTTTGTATGTTTGTTTGTTACGCTTTCTTGCTAAATCGGCTGAACGGATTTAGATGAAATTTGGCACATGGGTAGCCCATGACCAGGGTTAGGACATGGGATACTTATTATGTCCATATTCTCACAGGATCGAGACTTATGCTGGTGATACCGCGGGGCGCAGCTATCATCAATATAACACTAAATCAACACATTTTCACTAAATGGTCTTAATCCATAAAGCACAAAACTTCAAGAGCTTTTTAAATGATTATAATTTAATTATAATTGACGCTAATTGTATTAACATGAACGAAACAGCGTTGCAAATTGCAAAAAACGTAAGAAATTTCGAATTTTGCCTTGCCACTTGACGGATCCGTAAAAACTTGAGATCCGCTTCCGCATCACAACGTAAAACTTAAATAAATCATGGCTTCAACCTCCATGATTCTCCTGCCCATATCCCAATTTATTTGGGGTCAGCGCAACATGTCTTTTTCTTCCTCACTTCTCTATGAGTTTCTCTGGTTCTCTGGCTACGCTACGTCACAATTACAAGTCAGTATAAAATGTACCGGGTGTGACGTCATGCCATATTTTAACTCAATGTATTGCCGTAATCTTTTGATAACGTCATCATCATATCATCATATCAGCCGAAAGACGTCCACTGCTGGACATAGACCTCCCCCAAGCACCGCCACTTCAACCGATTCTGTGCTTCCCGCATCCAGCGGATTCCTGCGGCCTTTACAAGGTCATCGGTCCATCTTGTGGGAGGTCGCCACTCCAGAACCTTTCGGCCCCATCGGCCATCTGTTCTGCGAGCAATGTGTCCTGTCCATTGCCACTTCAGTTTGGCAATTCTTCGGGCTATGTCGGTTACCTTGGTTCTCCTGCGGATCTCTTCATTTCTGATTCGATCACATAGGGAAACTCCAAGCATAGCCCTCTCCATTGCTCTTTAGGTGACTTTTAGCCTTCTGGCCCATTGTGAGCGACCACGTTACAGTGCCATAAGTCATCACTGGCAACACGCACTGGTCAAAGACTTTTCGTCTTGAGACACTGTGGTATGTGGGACGAGAAGATATTGCGTAGCTTCCTAAAAACTACTAGAGAACATCTTGCAAAAAAATGCTTCGACTTTCAGCCTCTTATGTCATAAGAAAATTATATGACCGTCCAAGGAATCTATAACAAAGAGCTATGACGCGACGATTGCGTCACTGCCCACCGAAGCATGCTACGTAAAACTATGAAGGCTACACGTGCTGAGCTGAGCTACTAGTTTGCGCAACACCAGCCCGTAACTATACGGAAATTATATCGACTCGGATGTCATTGGGGCTTGTGGATAATTTATGATAGCCGCACGGGTCGATTTTGAAGGTTAAGCAACACTTGACGAGGTTGGTCCTTGGATGGGTGACCATCTATAACAGGGTTTCTCAAACTTTCGGCTCCACGTACCCCTGTTAAAGTTTCCAGGTGACAGCGAACTCCTTAACTAACTAATTAAACTCCCAAACTACCTACAACCCCCACCGAACCTACCTATAACTACCCCCCAAAGAAAACAATAAAATGGACTGTTGAAGAAAATAAGGTTTTTTTTTTCAATAAAAGGTAATAAATAAAGTGCCAAATTTAAAAAAAAATAATGTTGATGTGATGGGTGTGCTTGTTTCTTGTCACAAATGGAGTCAATTTTGGGAATTTTGGAGATCTATTAATTATTGATCATACCGAGCCCCCCCGTGCCTCGGAAAGCACGTTAAGCCGTTGGTCCCGACTGTCACCCTAGATCTTTTGACAGTCGTTACGGGTAGTCAGGGGCCCAAAAGTCTGACATTACCCAGTAACTGGGTTGATAGGCAGTCGCTCCATGTAAAATACTGGTATTTAGCCGACCCCAACATAGTTGGATAAAGACAACACTGATTGGGAGTTCCAAAGTTTTAATTATTTTCCACGAATGCATGTTGTATTATTATAACTTAACTTTAAAATACACCCACGACCTCTTTGCTGTTGCATGCTCGTAAGCATAATGTTTTGCTTGCTACCATAAACAGCGATTATTCACACAAAAAATGAAACTCGTTTCTCAGAAATAGTTTTTGCTTAATTTTTGTAGCATTATGCGGTGGCCGTTTTGCGTGGATGTGACGCATAATTTCCCCCGAATTGATTTTTCGTGATTTTGTGGTTTTTTTGCGTCATCCATGACGTAAAAATCACGACTGTGTGTGTGTAACCGGTATTAAAACGGTAACCCAAATGAGTTAACATGTTTCTTCTTCTTAGTTACCCAGATAGCGGTAACTTTAGTCGTGAAGAAGTTACCAAAATTTTTCGATACCTGTGCCACAGATTAATACAGATGGGACATTCCGCAGTTTAGGTATGAAGCTACAAGTACGCGGCGGGCTCGTCTTGTTCGGCAAATTCAGTAAGTGTAACGTAGTCAGAAGATCTAAGAGTCACGCGATAGAAAGAGAGGCAACTTCTAGGTAGGTTCACTGTATTAGCGCTGTGCGACCTGAATTGCACTTCATTGTGTCGTTGCAAGTCGCTTTTTATTTAAATGATTTTGCGGAGTGAACTATCTGTATTGATTCTCCTGCTTTCTTTTCGTATTTTTACAGATTTAAACCTTTTTATTTTCTCGTCAAAATGGAGCTATAGAATTACATTACATAACAAGAGAGTCGCTTTTTATTTACATGACTAGCTGACTATGTCAGACGATGTCCTGTCAAAGAACATCCGACTTCGTTGGCATACCTAACCGTCCGCCATTTTGAAAAAAACTAGATTTGGCGGCCAGTGATGAAACAAGTGTCAATCGATAGAGTAAGTGATTACAAACAAAAAATATTTAGTGATGAATATCGTAAGTGATATACTTTCTGAGATATTTGAGTTCAAAAATTTAAAAATAAAACATGAAAATAATAGTTTTATGCATTTTGTGGAGTTATTATGAGAAATAATATTATGCTATATATGCTGCATAGTCGGTTTAATAATAAAAGTATTTGAAATTAAAATGTAATAATAAAATATGATATATAGGTATGATATATTATATATTTTAGGTATATATGATATCCTTTATTTCAATTAAACTTACCTGTGCATTACATTTTTAAACATAAAAAAAACATTTAAGTAGAAAAGTAGAAATACAAACCACCGGTATCGGGAACAGAGTCTAAGCTACAGGTCAGAGCTCCTGAGAAAGGAATCTCCTAACGATACGCGCCGTGTACAGAAGTACCGCTTTCTGGATCAAGCCCTTGATCCAGCTGCCTAACGAAAGCCTCCTCAGATATTGGTTGAGGCTATTTTTAAATGTTTTTGTTTTTATATTTAAAAATGTAAATTATATGTATCTACATTAAATTAAAGGAAATAATAATAACATAATATAATGTACTAAAAATAATAATGTAAGATAAACCCGCAGGGCAGCATGTGGCGAGCTGTTGGGCAGTAGCGACCCCACGGACCCGATCTCCCGTGAGAAATCTTGTTCCTCACCTCTGGCTTGCCTTTATTGGCCGGCCTGGAGTGAACACTGACGAGGAACAGAGCTCCCACCTCATTCTTGCCTTAATTGGCCGGCTTGAGTGGAGATTCGCAAGAGCAAACGTGCTCGGAGGAAGAAAGTATTCCAGTAAGATGCTGGTAGGGATCTTGACCGTACTTCCGGGACAGTCCTGATAGCCGTGGAATACCGCTCCACTCCTCATAACCACCTCAGGACATGCTGCCCCCTTGTCGCTACGACACTTTGTGCAAACGACCGTTTTCGGGGGCCCATTATTGAGTGTGCAAGTCACCCCCTGCCATTTTATCCGTGTATATATAAAACATTGATCAGGCAGGGTCCATAGTTCCAGGTCACCAGTCAACTTAAGCCACCCGAACCCATAGTCCATTACCTTTGTATCCATATCCTGCAATAGTCCTACGCCAGCCGGGGGTTGTCCTTGGGTGCACTTGCATAGTGCATACAGGGATAATCGTCGGTTGGTGCCTCATTTCATTACAAACGTCTAACGGGCCTCTGCGAGTTGGCTCCGGCCCCTCGTACGCCTTCCAAAGGTCCGGGACCCCAGGGTCCCGAGAAATGTCTAAGACCCTAAATGTAGGATAATAATTTCTCGCTGTTCTCGTCTGGCTAACGGAGACTACTTGCATAGACACAATTAACCTTGTAGCCAGGATACACCAGCAACTTGCTCTGAAATACAGTCTTGTGGAATCGGAAGTATCGTACTATAGGTATGTGCCCGACCCAGTACTCGAAAATGGCAATATATTGTATTGGGTTTGATCTATCATCACTGACAGGACTATTGTTGCCACAGATATAGATAGACATAGATAACGCAAGTATCACGATCTGTATGAAAACCAAGCGTGCCATTTTTTGACTACCTACTATGACGTCACAAGCATTATTTAGTGATGGGAAAATAAAATCCGCCGCACGCGGCAGCGTCTTTGAATCGATTTTATTATCTTTGAAATCGAAACTGCTGGCTGGGTGAGCGCTGGCGCTAGGCCCCCCCCACCTAGCGCCAGCGCTCACCCAGCCCAGCAGTACGCTAACTAAAAGTCTTCGCATTGAAAGGTTGTGTGCTCAAGCGCGTTCCGTCGACGTTCACACGTCGTTTTTGGATACCTTTTCCAAAATTTCAAGTAAGTTTACCATTATAAATACGTGAATATTCGATTGAAATACCTTATATTCAATTTAGTTCAAATGTTTAAAAAATCAACGAGATTCTACCCTTTTTCATCTCAATTTTGAATAAAGATCGCCTTTTTATTATACCATTTCTCTATTTATTGAGTAATCGTGTACAGTAAAGAATTATTGAGAATCGCTTAAATAGATTAATTAATCGATTTTGTGACATAGTAATGATATAGACAGAAGAATGAGATATACAGAGGAATGAGATAGACAGAGGAATGAGATAGACAGAGGAATGAGATAAACAGAGGAAAATAAAAATTCCTGATCTGCTTAGTAGGCAGTTAGGGATTTATAATTTCTTCAAATTGTTAGTATTTCCCTACTTATTCCTTGTAATTGTTGTAGATTATCTTTCAGAAACAAAAAAAAAACCAGAGAAGAAATTTTAGAAGGTAAACGAAAACCCAGTAAAATACGATATAATAAAATTAAAATGGATGCAAAATTACTTGAGCTACAACAGCAAAAAGATAAAGAAAGTTGTGATCTTCAGTACATCAATAGTCGGATATGCTGCTTTTGTTAATATTCGTTACTTTTTCCCTTCAACAAAGCATGCTTCCTCAAAATGTATTTAACAAATAGTGCTATGCTTTGTTGGGAACCAATCTTTATTTCCCGTCGCCTCAATCCATTTTTCTTTTAAATTGGGTTCATGTGGGAAACTAAAAAAATCATTAAACGTACGATAATTTATTAAAATTGTTTACATAATTACTACCTATAAAATACAAAATCATTCCTCTGTTTCCGAAATCGATTCTTGAGAATCGATTTGTGTTGCATACGATGAACAGCACTAATCGCTAAAATTGACAGAATAATGATAAAAGCTCCTGTACTACGAAACCGATGCGATATACGATAGTATCACTTGCTTCGATATTCATCACTTGTTAAAACAAAACGTCGCATCAACCGCTTCAAGTAAAATCCGCAATGTAATACGAATATTCAGTTTACGTTTGATGACCTATGTTTTTCTCAAATTTGGTATTACAGAGAGTATAAGATTAAAAATAATTGATTTTAATATTAAATACGCATAATATTAATCACAAAATGACTTATCGATGGAAGGAATCGTTTCCTTTATTTTTTCTCCTCACATTTGTAAAGTTTTTACAATGTATAACTGAGCAATTAACCATTTTAAATTATTTAACTGACGTCCGTCTAGCGTGGCACAACGATGCAGACTGAGCGCGAAAGTGGCAGCTTACGATTATTGTACGTAAGCTGGGCACGCGAAGTAGTTGCTCTTGCGTTATCTATGTCTATCTATATCTGTGATTGTTGCCAATAAGTCAGACACAGTGGTGATAGATCGACTAGAGCGTCGTACAATGACTATTGATATAGCGGTCCCGCATGACGAGACCTCGTGAAAGCTGAAAAAGATAAGCATATTAACGAGGTTGTCGACATGTGGGATGTGGACTCAGCTATCATTGTATCGATAGTCGTGACAGCCAATGGCTGTAGCCACGAGCCTCGACCAACACCTGAGCAGGCTCTCGTTCGGCAGCTGGAACAAGGGCTTGATACAGAAAGCGGTACTTCTGCACACGGCGCTTACTGTTAGGAGGTTCCTGTCCCAGGAGCCATGACCACCGGTAGCTAGAACCCTGCTCCTGATACCGGTGTGGTATACTACGTTTCTATAAAAAGATTTAAAAATGTAAATTATTATGTTTGTACTTAAATGAAATCAAGGAATTTTTTTTACCGGTTGCTACAGCAAGGACGAACTTCACTGACTCATTTGTGATCCAATAAATTGAAAAAAATAAAAAATATTACTTCTTAATTTTTTCACATGTTTTAACTCAAATATCTCAGGAAGTATATCACTTACGATATTCATCACTAAATATTTTTTGTTTGCAATCACTTACTCTATCGATTGATACTTGTTTCATCACTGGCCGCCAAAACTAGTTTTTTTCAAAATGGCGGACGGTTAGGTATGCCAGGTCCCATACTAAAATGTCGGAACCCCTTTCAATTTAGACTTTTCGTCTGTTCCTTTGGGTGTTTCCTAATATATTTTTTCCTAAACCACTCGGTCTTCGGTCCAGTCGTTTTTGAGTTTTTGCTATTTCGAATTTTTATTTTTTATTTGAAAGGATATACTTTCTAGTTGGTCCCATTGTCATCAAGTCAGGATTGGATGATGGAATCCTGGAGAAGTCGAGGGAACTCTTGAAATATTATAGGCACACCTATAGCGATTTAGGTATTTTTTATAGTAACTCTTGAATTTGCTCTCGAAAAGCACCATTTAGTGAAGTGGAACTGATGATGAAGACCACAGATGGCCACCGGAACAACTCAATAAAACGTATTTCACGGGTTGCGAACTTGCGATTCGGTTACTTTAATATGGTTGCCAAGCAATTTATGCCCGTCACAAAGCGTAGGGTGAAGAGGAGCTGATGGCGAAGTACCAGAAGAACTCCTCAACAATGAACGTCCCTGCATCGGGAAAAGCAATATTTTGTAAAGGGTGATGAGCAGTTGACATTAGGCTATTGTCACTTAGATAAATTACAAACCGACCCACTAAAAAGCGAGAAAAAAAAACTTTTTTACAAAAAAAACAACCGACTTCCACTATAAAGTAAAAAATAAGTCGGTGGCATGTAACGAATATCCGTGTCTTTGGTTTTGAATTTTCGTTTTTGCTACCGACTTCCGAAATTTTAGTTATTTTTTACTTTATAGTGGAAGTCGGTTGTTTTTTTTGTAAAAAAGTTTTTTTTATATGCATATCTAAACATATAAACACATTACACTCCTTTTTGAGCAGTCGTGTAAAAATCAATGCCACTTTTCGTTGTAATTTTATAACTCGAGAACGGCTGGGCCGATTTGGCTGATTTTGGTCTTGAAATGTTTGTCGTAGTCCAGGGAAGGTTTATAGGGTAGGTAGGGTAGGTAGGGTAGATAGGGTAGGTAGGGTAGGATAGGTAACCGTAGATAAGTACTTAGTGCTACCCGTGCGAAGCCAGGACGGGCAGCTAGTATTATATAGATATCGATTTTGCCGAGTCAATCATCTGTGCTAATCTGTGGTTATGCACGGCTCTACCAAATTGATTGAAAAATATTGCTGATATGGCATGGTTCCTTCAATTTGGTTCATTTACGCCTTTCAAGGTTTCTTTATCCAAATTACGGCTTATGCGTGTGCTATATTGCCGTGATGGCTGCAATCACATAATATATCGTCTTAGCTTATATTATGTCACTTGATTTTGGAGTGTCTCCGCCTCTACGGCTTTATATACGTGCCCTTTATCGTGTTTTATCGACTTATGGCGTTACGGTTCAACCAAATTGATTGAAAGCCGCAGAATTAATATAGCAGGGTTTGGAATGATTCCTTTAATTTAGGCTTTATTCAAGATATAAGGCGAAACCGTCAAGGTAGCCCGCGAAATACAAATTTTCTTACGTTTTTTGCAATTTGCAGAACAGTATCAGGTTGTATGTTGATTAAAATATGACGGACAAAAGATATGATATGATTGATAAAATATTATCTTGATGTAGACAAAATATTTTTTTTTTCATCCTTTAAGTAGCTTATTAAAAAATATTGGTACTTAATTGTATTTTTTAATTTTTTACCTAATCAAAAGATTACGACAATACATTGAGGGCCTGTTTCACCACCTACGATTAAGTTCCCATTAACTTACTTGGCAGATCATTTCATACAAATTCTGTTCCATTTTTGAATTTATTCGGTAAGTAGTGGCTATTCGGACATCGTGAAATAGGCCCTATGTAGGAATATAGGCAATACGTTAAAATGTGGCATGACGTCACTCCCCGGTAGATTTTATACTGACTTGTGACGTAGCGAGCCCCCAACTTAAATGCATTTTATCTAAACCATTTTTTATTAATCCTACTAATATTATAAATGTGAAAGTTTGTATGTTTGGATGTTTGTTACTCAATCACGCAAAAACGGCTGAACGGATTTGGATGAAATTTGGCAAACAGATAGTCTATATCTAGGATTAACATATAGGATACTTTTTATCCCGATAGTACGTTCCCGTGGGATAATAGATTTCCGACCTCCACGCGGGCGAAGCCGCGGGCGAAAGTAAATCCGTACTCTAAATAATACTATACTTTATCCTACTATCCTACTATATATATATATCCTACTATATCCATGTATATAAAATGGTAAACTGACTGACTGACTGACTGAGTGCGTGCGTGATATATCAACACACAGCCCAAATCGCTGGTCCTAGAGACATGAAACTTGGAGGGTGTGTTCTTTGTGAAGAGTAAATATGCACTAAGAAAGGATTTTAGGGAATTCCATCCCTAACGGGGTAAAATAGGGGATGGAAGTTTATATGAAATTCCGTCAGTTTTGAAGTTAAGATCTTCAAATTTTGTATTTTGACTCAAAATTTAAAATTAATTTATATGAGTTTCAGCGTTTTTGATAATTCTACCCCCGAAGGGTTAAAAATGGGGATGAAGTTGAAAAGTCCTCAATTTTCGCAGAAAAAACACAAAATTTATTATTTAGGCTTATAGTTGGAAGCTAACGCAACGATGTTGTTAGAATTTCAACCCTAAGAGGGTAAAAAGGGGGATGAAATAATGTTTTTAATTAAAGTTCTTTAGTTTTAAGTTTAAATCACTAATATTTAGGCTTATGGTTACAAGGGTCTGAAAAGGGGGATGAAGTTTTGTATTGAAGTTGTTCATTTGTATTCAAGTAAAAATAAAAGTAAACGTGTACTGTTTCTAACTTTACAGTATTTTACATGGAGCGACTAGCTATCTGACCTCCACAATGCAGTCACTGGGTAATTAATACGATACACCTTGATAAGAATGGTTGTCAGACTTTCGGGCTTCTGACTTTCCGTAACGACTGTCAAAGATCCACGAATGACAGCCGGGACCAAACAGCTTAACGTGCTTTTCGATTCACGGACGGGTCTCTGTATGTAAAGATGGTCACCCATCCACAGACCAACCGTGGCAAGTGTAGCTTAACCTGATCGATCGACGGCTTTTATTATTTAGTAATGGGTGGTATGACGGTGTTGCTGGCGGAGATTTTCGCCAGACTTTACCGATAGTGCCCAAAGAAACGCACGCAGATGAGATCAAAGCATGCATCTCAGAGGTGAAGTTTCTGTCGGCAGATTTGCAAATCTTCTGCTTCAAATCGAAAACGGAAGCTTTCAAAAATAGATACAAGCCGAAAACGACCAAGCCGCTGTGATCAACAAAATGTTGATAAATAAATTCGAAGGTGAAGAAATGATTTGTAATTCTGTTGACACCATGGTCGATATGGACGAGTCGATTTTTAAACTCTCTTAATCCGGGTCTTCCGTGTCACAGACTTATGTTGCGTGTAGGTGCTCCTGCCATGTTGCTTCGAAATATACGGCCAAAATTGTGTAATAGAACTAGACTCCAAGTAACAGCGAGAGCTGCTAAGCTGCTAAACAACATTGCTGCAATGTTATTGAGGCCAAAATACTAACTGTTCTGGATCTGCCAGAGGCGAAACAGTCTTCGTACCGCGTATACCATTGATACCAAATGACCTTCCGTTTGAAATTAAAAGATTGCAGTTCCTAATCAAGGTTTGGTTCGCGATGACTTAATAAGTCACAGGGACAAGCTCTGAAATTTGCTGGAGTTGATTTGGGGCAAGACTTTCTCCCACGGATAATTTTATGTGGCTTGCTCATGTGGTAGCTCTCCAACTAGCCTGGTTGTTTTAGTGCCCGCTTCTTAGTGAAAAACATTGTACCTATATAGAAAAATACTGTTATGGATTTAGGTAGTTACCGGTCCTTTACAGTAGGTACTTCTTAACAGTATAATTCCTCAAATATCACACGTAGTGGAGGACAATTAGCCATGAACAAAGCTCTATATTGTTATTGTTATAATGATTCATAATTATCTAGAAAGAAGAATGTATACTCAACGCATTCAAAGTAAAATAAAAAAACAAACCTTACATTGAATATTCGAGTCTGATGCCGAAAATATAGTTTTTAGATTTTTTTTCTGTTTTTTTTTTGTTTTTGCTGAATGGGCCTGCTCTTGACCTCGATCTCGCCTGATGGAAAACGATGGATGAGGTATATGATGGATCGAGCGTGCCCAGAAAATGCCTGTTCACTCTTGCTTTGAAGGCAGACGGGTTATATGTGGTAGAGAACACAGACGCTGGCAGAGAGTTCCACACTTTGGCTGTGCGCATTATAAATGTGGAGGAGAAGCGCTGAGTACGACTGGACGGGATATCAACTATGTGCGGATGGAACCCTGCAGTACGCCTGGTAGTCCGGTGATAAAAAGGCGACGGTGGGATCAGATCGTGGAGCTCTTGCGCACACTCTCCGAAGTACAGTCTGTAGAAGACCGACAGGCAAGCAACATACGCCAATGAGCCAGGCTGTGAAGCCTAGCCACCAACGTTTCGTCACATATAAGCCTTTTAGCTTTGTGTTCCACCGAGTCAAGTGCAGCAAGTTGATATTTTGCTGAGACATTCCACAAGTGACTGCAATACTCCATACAGGACCGAATCTGTGCTTTAAAAAGCTGTCCAGATGTGAAGTATCGCCTCACCTTATTTAGGATGGCCAGCTTTTTGGCCGCAGTCTGTACTTTTGACTCGATAGTTGAACCGAAGTAGAGGTCAGACCTCAACTCCATGCCCAAAAGCTCTAGGCGGTCGGTAACTGATACAGATGTACCTCGGTAAGTAGGAGGTAACTGAAACTGGCTCTTTTTAACAGTGAAAAGACACGACTGTGTTTTCAGAGCAGATTGTGATGTTAATTCTGACCAGATGATGATGATTCGGTTTGCACGAAAACGGATGAACGAATTTGCATGATATCCGGCACACAGATAGTTTATACTACCGGGATTAAAAAATAACCTATAGGTTATATATAGCTTATTTTTTAATCCCGGTAGTACGTTCCCGTTAGATATTTTTCGACATCCACGCGGGCGAAGCCGCGGGCAAAAGCTAGTATGATAAATAAAAAAATACGTGTCTAATTTTTTTTTATTATATGACTGAAGGACTGTTATTTTTTTTCTGTTTATATCCCTATTTCATCTAATTACCTTTATTTGAGCACCCGCTGCCTCTGTATACGGATGTCTTGATGTTTTGCAACGACCATAGCCCCCGAAAGGGTAGATTATAGAGGTGTACCTATAGTACACCCACATTACACCCGTTATGTTTAAGTCCCATGTAAGCCTGTTGTCATCAACTTAGGAATAGACATTAAGAACCGAAGCTTGGTAAAATACAAAAATAGTCATACAAAATTTTCCAGCCCTATTTTTCTTAACGCCGCGCCGCAACAAAGCCACACAAGTTTCCTCAGTTAGCATGCAAGTGTGTCTACATGACGTCATGTCGTCGCTTCACGAGTGGCGCTTGTTGACAATGTTCTTTGTGTAGTTAAGTCCGTGCACAAGATTAACTGGCGCAATACAGCTGGACAAAGACGATGATAACGGTAGGACTGATAAAAGTAGTTCTTGGTGATGTCGCAATGTAATTGCGAAAGAGTTGCTCTATATTAACACTAGCTTTTTCCCGCGGTTTCGCTTGCGTGGTAGTCGGAAATTGTCCCACGAAAACGTACAGACGCCAGCATATCAAGTTACTACAATGTGTCAAATTTCTTTAATAGTTTTTAACTTTATCGCTAAAGAATAAGGTTCAATGTTGATTGGGAAAATTTGACAGATTGGAGTAGGTTGATGTGCTGGCGTCTGTACTACTAAGATAAAAAGTATCTTATTCAGTATACAGGGTTCTATATGATTCTTTAAGAACAGTTAAGCGGATTAGGTTACTAAATATACGTCGTCTATTGTATTTTAGGCAGAGGTGTACCGTACCAAGTCCCAGGAGCTTGTGACCGTTTTACTGAAAGTGGGCAACGTCGTAAATAGCTGTCAAATTCGCTGTTTTGATTTGGCAATTTTGCTGTATGGAAAAAGAAATATGGCTAACTAGTGAACTAAAATATTGATTATGAATAATTCATATGGAGGAGCTCGTGGCTAAGTAATAACGCCGCAAGGGTCGATCCAGTAGGTTAAGCTACGCTTGCCGGGGTTGGTCAGTGGATAGGTGACCATCTTTACATACCGAGATTCCTCCGTCCCTCGGAAAGCACGTTAAGCCGTTGGTCCCGGCTGTCATTCGTAAATCTTTGACAGTCGTTACGGGTCGTCAGAAGCCCGAAAGTCTGACAACCAGTCTTACCAAGGGGTATCGTATTAACAGTTACTGGGTTATAGAGGTCAGATAGGCAGTCGCTCCATGTAAAATACTGGTATTCAGCTGCATCCGGTTAGACTGGAACAGACTCCAACATACAGTTCGCGTCAAATAACTTTGCCGCTCTGAAGATAGGTTGCGCATGCACGCTGGCATGCATGCGCACTACTGTTTTTTAAGGCAGATTGACTACTGCACGCGTAGTATGACCGCCGTAGAAACGGGTTTTGTCGACGGAAGAATAGACAAAATGACAGATAAACAATCACAATCTGTCAGTTTGTCTATTCTTCCGTCGACAAAACCCGTTTCTACGGCGGTCATGCTACGCGTGCTGCGCAATCATTTGTAGCCTACTTCAGAGCGGCAAAGTTATTTGACGCGAACTGTAGTTGGGACAACGGTAGGCAGATTGATTGATTTTAGTCCCATGTAATAAGGGGCATTTTAAGTCGTAAATATTATTTATTATTAATTAATACCCAACATTATACATCTACATGATTGCTATGATTAAACGCTCATTGAAGCGGATTGAATGTGTTTTCCTTTGTGACGGAGAGCTGTCATCGAAAATGTGTTGATTTACGGAAGTTATGTTAAATACTCGGTAATAATATTACTAAAGGCAAACTAACACCATACCACCATATTTAATACTCATAACCAGGTTAAATGATGGTTAACAACAGTACAATACAAGCAACTTCTGAACAAAATATTGATGACTGCACAGCCAATATCTATAACAAGATTCCGCGTTTACGTCATGTTATTTTAAATAGACAACCTTGAACAATAATTCCTTTAAAATTCAGTACATTAAAAACTAATAAGTTGCGTTTCTTAGCGTAGCATTATTAACAACACATCCGCCGAAATTACGCGACGCAGATTAAAAAAAAACATAGAAAACAAAGAACTCGGAAAATCCGTCGCGTATTTTTCGGCCGCTGTGTCCCTACGCTCAGATGGTTTGATCTTTTAACCCGACTGCAGCAGGTGGTAGTGTAGTAATGTTTTTGTATACCTAATAGTATTAAAGGCCTTAAAAACACTTCTAACGTCAAAATCTCCTTGTTCTAGTGATGGCAGCAGCGCCGGCAGTCCAAAAGAGGCCTGCGTGGCGGCTTCCCCTCCACCCGCGCCTGCGCCGGTGAAGCGCGACGTGCGCCACCACCACCCGCATCAGCAGCACGTGCCCCATCAGCCGCACCCGCAGCATGGCCCGCACGGCCCGCATCAGCAGCATATGCACCACGAGCAGCATTCTAGGCCGCTAAGTATAGGTATGTATGCTATAAAAGTATTTGAAGTATAAGCAGGTGTGGTCATCTGACTTTTGCCAGTGGAAAAATCACAGGAACAGAGGGCTTAGTGTGAGTTTCATTTTACCATCTCGATCAAACGCATCGACCGCGCTTGGCGCTTCGATTGGCAGCCGGCCAGCCTTCACCGGAAGGGCCAATCGGAACGCCGAACGCGCTCAATGCGTATTACTCGTAGCTGTGAGTTTATGAAAATGGCAGACAATTGGTCAAAGCACGTCTTCTGCTTTGAAAAGAGAAGGGAACTCCAAAGTGGTCTGTTCCTAAACCACTATTCCAAGACGTCTGTAGCGGCATATCTACATGGCCAGATGCGAATTACGCATCAGACCTGACGTTCACAAATCATCGCGTAATTAGAGTTTACTGCGCAAACGACATATACATCAATCGTTGGGCAGTTGCCCGCCAGACACAACACCTGTCCGGTCGGAGGATCCTTCCTTTTCTATAGAGGATGAGTGAACTTTACAACCTGTTCCTCATACCTTTAAACATCCATGCGGTAAAGCTTTGCCAGACTGTCTATTTAGTCAGTGTGTTAGGAAACATTGCATTCTCTAATTTCCGGATCGTAGATGCGTTTTCACTTAACTCAATACCTACACTAGATAGGTTTGTGTCAAAACAAAGGACATAGTTTCGAGAAGACGATTGTAGCGCCATCATGCATTTGGACATCAACACCAACCTGCAGTGTCCCTACAACTAACATAGTTGTAAGGCGAAAAAAACTCACAATGTTCACTTAGGACAATGCCTAATGTGTATACTGGTTGGTCCTAAAGGCGGCGGAGCAGGCGGTTCACGACGCGCTGAGCGTCGTGCTGCCGGACCCTCCGAGCGACGCCGCACAGGTACGAGTTGTCCAAACACTATGGCTGTGACAATAAATTTAAATTAAAAAAAAAAGCCTCTGATTACGCGTACAGGGTCAAACTGAATTAACTAGCAAAACTCCACTAGCTGATTCAATTAGACCCGGTATAATTTCAACATTCGTACAGCGTAGTAACTGTGTCGTAAAGGGGGAACACGTAAGTAAAAATGTTTGTAATTTATCTTCCATTTATGATCAATTTTTTTATGGTTATGTTTGTGCTATTTCACAGAAATGCGTGTCAGTCCAGGAGGCGCGGGGCCTTCAGCAGAACCGCCGCATATGATGCATCATCATCACATGGTAAGAATCGTCTTGTATCAGCCTTCCACCAGTTCCAAGTGTTCACTCCGCAAAAGCATTTCAATAAAACTCTACTCTTGCCACGACGAAATACAGTGCAATTCAGGTCGCACAGCTAATTACCTACAGTTATATTCACTTAGAAGTTGCCTCTGTATAAGCAATGTTAGTAATAAATGTAATACATTTGAGTTTATAAATCTGTTGCACTCATCAGACGCATCGTATAGGATTTTCGTACATTGCGAGCTCAGCTTATACTGGAAATGTGTAGCTTGATGTGTAGCCGTGCGTGCATGCACATTTATATGCCCCCAATGCGCCATAATGGCGCAACACGGCTTATCACTAATGACCTTCAGAATGCAGTTGACGCTCCCATGCACTCTGCGCAGTATGGACGCAATTCTTTTTTTTAGAATGGTATTGAAGGTATGTGCTTCGGCAAACGAAAATGAATAGGGGTGTTGACTTGAGAAAAAAAAAACTATTTAGTCCGTCAGTCAGATAATAAAAATATATTAGACACGTATTTTTTGCTTGTATCATATGAAAAATGGTTTAGATAAAACGCATTAAAGTTGGGGAGTGGGGGCTCGCTACGTCACAAGTCAGTATAAAAACTACCGGGGAGTGACGTCGTGCCATATTCCCCGATTAATAATAATTATCTATCCTTGATCCAGCCTGTCCCTCTTGCTGTCCTCCCCCCAGCGAACGCCCTAAGCCGAGGTTCGTACCCCACAGGGAGTGCCCTTAGCGAGCGTTCGCCTAGTTTTAATTAGCTTAGTTTGTATGCCCCTGGCTGGAGGGTTTGAGTTCTTTTAGGAGCTTAAGGCAGCCACAGGAAAGTCCGGTTAAGCAGGGAATACCTTAGTGGTAACCTGCGAGATGCCCTAGTCCAAAAAAAAAAAAAAAGACGTCGTGCCACATTTTAACTTTTGAAATGTTTGATTAAGTAAAAAAAGTGGTTAACATAAAACGCATTAAAGTTAGGGAGTAGGGGCGTGGGGGCTCGCTACGTTACAAGTCAGTATAAAATCTACCGGGGAGTGACGTCATGCCACATTTTAACTTTTTTTTTTTTTTGATTAAGTAAAAAAAGTGGTTAACATAAAACGCATTAAAGTTAGGGAGTAGGGGCGTAGGGGCTCGCTACGTCACAAGTCAGTATAAAATCTACCGGGGAGTGACGTCGTGCCACATTTTAACTTTAAAATTTTTTTAATTAAGTAAAAAAAGTGGTTAACATAAAACGCATTAAAGTTAGGGAGTAGGGGCGTAGGGGCTCGCTACGTCACAAGTCAGTATAAAATCTACCGGGGAGTGACGTCGTGCCACATTTTAACTTTAAACATTTTTTAATTAAGTAAAAAAAGTGGTTAACATAAAACGCATTAAAGTTAGGGAGTAGGGGCGTAGGGGCTCGCTACGTCACAAGTCAGTATAAAATCTACCGGGGAGTGACGTCATGCAACATTTTTTGATTAAGTAAAAAAAGAAAAAATACGTGTCTAATATTTTTTAATTAAATACATGATGGACAAAAAAAAATTGGCAACATCCCTAATCTAAAAAAAAAAACAAAAAAAAAACCTCGCAATTTCGGGGGTATTCAGGTTATTAACATTATGCAATGCTAGGCAGATAATGATTTATGTCTTTTTAAACTGAATCCTCATTTTCCTTTGTCCAGGACACTAATCCCCTCGAGGGTTCAGTGGAGTCCATGGTCAGCGGCGCTGGCTCTTCAGATGGTGAGCTGTCTTCGAAAGCAGGAGACAGCCCCAGCAGGAAACGGAGGCGTATATCTAGGCATCTGTCTTCAGGTAAGATTCTCACGCTATTAGTTAAGATGAAATAAATGAGGGTGAAGGAGAACATCGTGGGGAAGCTGGCATGTCCTTGAACAAAGAATTCCAAACTGGGTGATAAACATGCGAACTTAAAGTCCGAAGTTTTTAAGTTCGCCAACTTACTCGGTTCGCCGTCGGTGACACACGTGAAGCTTGCTCACACTGTATCGCGATGTTGTCGAATTTTCTGAACCAAAATAAACAAACATTATACAAATTACGAAACAAAATGGCGACTCGCGATTCGCGGCAATTACAGACGTACGAAACTACGAACCAAGGCGGTCTACGAGCAAAATTTCTAACCTGTTGGATCGCCGACGAACTTACTCGGCGGTTTTAAAGTGCGTGTACTTAGTATGACATACGGGCGAGTAAGGTGGCCAAGCCATAAGTACGCCTATTTGCTCGCACGTCTATAACCCCTTTAAGACACTGCACTGGACCTGCGTTGTGGTTTACGACCCACTCACTCTCAGAAAGAGGTGGCCTAAAGACCAGCAGTGGGAACGTTTGAGGGTGGTCAACTGGTCATGAATAGCCTCCATGAGGGATATTAAGGTGAATCCGCAGTTGTAGCCCGCGAAATTCATTGCTTCATGGCATGCACTGATTGTATATGGTTCGTGCCAATACGGGAGAAGAAAGCCTGCATTGTCTAAAAACCCGAGCTGGTAGGTGTAGACTGTGCAGAGACTACCCAGCTAAGGCAATCATCGACCCATTTAACAACTATTTGATTGTGAAGCTCTTATGAAACTTGTCCTGTTGAACCATTTATTCCCAGGTCAATTCGACGGAAACTAGAGATACGGGTATCGAATTAGTCACATTATTATCAGTCGTTTGTGTCCCACTGCAGGTCCTGCCTTCCGTCCCTCCTTCCACTTATCTGCTGCTGTTTGTAGCCTATTCCTTATGAAAAAATTGCCATGTCCTTCTGGGCCTGCCGCTTTGCCGTTTACAGGTTCTCCGTCACCCCCGCATTCGCCTGTAATGTAACGTTCAGAGTCGAACATTACATCAGGAAGGAAGGATAGCCGAGCATTACAGTGCGCTACCTCTAATGATACACTTCGAGCATTACATCAGTGAGGGCACGCCACGATTGAGGCGATAAGTCTCCTCTTTGAGGAGTGGCTAGATAGGCGCCACGGCGTCCTCACCTTCCACCTGACGCAGGTCCTCGCCGGACACGGTTGTTTCGGGAGGTTCCTGTTTCGCATAAGAAGGGAGGAAACGCCCGGGTGTCACCATTGTGTGGATCGCCCGGAGGACACGGTGGAGCACCGCCGTGAGCTGAGCTCCGTTATGGAAACTTCATTGCATTAACCACAGGTCCTAATTTTTGTAGGATATCTAGCTATAATGTCTAATTGTATGTTGTTTGCAATTACAGGAGAGAGTAATGTGTCGGTGTCGGCGCCCGCAGTCGAGCGTCGCACGCCACGACATCACTATCAGCCGCCGTAAGTACTTACAATTTACAACTAACTTTTTGAGTGTTAGTCGTGATGTGGACGACTAAATGACTTCACTAACCTCAAACTGCTGAACTAGCCGATTTAACACAAACTATGTTCAAAACTAATAATTGAGAGCAATGGTGGCCCAGTGGTAACGGCCCCGATTTACGAGTTGTAGGTCGTGGGTACGAACCCAAGCAGGCGCTTTACTTTGTGTAAATAATTTCATCACCACTGCTCTCAAAACGGTGAAGGAAAACATCGTGAGGAAACCGACATGTCTTAGAACCAAAAAATTCGAAGACATGTGACATCTACCAACCCGCACTGGGCCCGCGTGGTGGATTACAGCAGTCCCTCTCACAGAGAGGAGGCCTGTGTCCCAGTAGTGGGAACATTAATAGGCTGATGATGATGATGATGATGTTCAAAACTGCCATATTTAATTCAAGCTGTAGAAGAGTCTTATTATCAGCAATTATTTCTTTCACAGACGGCGGGTGCGTTACGTGAACAACGGCGCGGGCACATGGACAGAACGTCTCCTAGATCCTCACACACATCCCACGCATCCAACGCATCCCGCTCATCCCGCGCATCCCGCTCATCCTGCTCATCCCGCGCACCCTGCGCACCCCGCGCATCACACGCACCACACGCACCATGCGCATCCGCATCATACGCCGCTGTTGTTGGATATTAACCAGGTAACGATCATTTGAAAAGCAAAGGACTGCAAGCAATATTTATTCCTCAGAAAGTAAAAAATATATTTAGTCCGTCACTCAGATAATAAAAAAATAATAGACACGTATTTTTTGCTTTATCATATTAAGGGGGATGCGCCAAGGTAGCCCGCGAAATTCAAATTTTCTTAGGTTACTTGCAATTTGCAGGTCAGTGTCAGGTTGTATCTTGATTAAAATATGATTTGCGAGCGTAACCAATATGGTTTTACAGAATTATAATCATTAGAATCAGCAATACAACTCCTTAGGTTAGCATAATAGTCATTCAGTCAGCCTTAGGTTAGATTTCATGAAATAGTCATTCAACGGGGTTAAATGAACTTATAGAGTTGTATTGATAATTTCTATGATTATAATTTTATAAATAAACATTTGATACGGTCGCAAATCATATTTATTTAGATCAACATACAACTTAAAACTGACCTGCAAATTGCAAAAAACGTAAGAAAAGTTGAATTTCGCGGGCTACCCTGACGCTTTCACCTTAATAAAAAAATGGTTTAGATAAAACGCATTGAAGTCGGGGGAGTGGAGGCTCGCTACGTCACAAGTCAGTATAAAATGTACCGGGGAGTGACGTCATGCCACATTTTAACTCAATGTATTGTGTGTTAAAATACGTGTCCAATATTTTTAAGCTATTGCATAGCTTCTATCTCGGCCCTTGAGCGTGGAGACCGAATCCAGAAATTCCGTAACGAAAATAACCTAACACCCCTGTCTCTTTAGTTCAGCAACTCGCCTCTAGGTGGCATTGGTTGTATTATAATTGCATAAGTTGATAAAAACAGCTATGCAATAGCTTTACCGCGGCAGTCTCCGAGTGCTACACGTCTTTTTTTTATTATCTACCTGACGGACAAAAACAACATTTTTAGTCAACATCTCTATTTTGAAATTGTCTCTGCATCACCCAAAGGTTGACTGGTACAAAATGTCAATGACATTATGTCATACAATACAATACATTTTCACAAACATGCTTGGAAGTTCGAGCATTATTTTGACAACCTTCTTCGAGACAAATCGAAAATGCTGTACTGGTCGAATACATGCGACCGCCCGGCCGGCAATTTTTGTATGAAAATCTATATCTGTCGTGTTTAGCGGCCGAATAAATTCCTATGAAATTTCATATCTGCCGATTTCATATCTGTTTATATTTAAAAATGGAACGATTTTTTTTTACTTCAACACATGGCAAACAGCGAGGTAACTTATCGAAGATTTTATTTAAATTTCGATTTGGTTTTGCAAATAGAGCTGTTTACAGTAAAAAAGAAACAAATGAGCAAAAAGGCGCGTGTAAAATTATAGTTGTGTTATTGATTCTGGAATTTGTAATTAATGTACCTAGAATGAATTTCCGCGCATTATTTGAGAAAAGTACTTATACAAGCCTTGGCCGTAACCAGGCATTGATGGACTCACGTATGTGTGCTTCTGCTTCACCTCGGCCCACATTTTCACAATCGTCCATCAATGCCCTTGTTGCAAGCCGCGACAGTAATGTACTATTCTTCAACCTGGACTAACATATCAACCTACCGCCCGCAACTTATCAATAACCTGACTTTTTCCAGATTCAGTCAGTCCGCGGCACTCGCCTGGGCGCGCTGGGCGGCGTGGGCTGGCATGCGCACGCGCACCGCGACCACGCACAGCGCACGCAGGTATGCGGGGATATACTGTGGTGGAAAAAGGGACACGTCAACGATGTTCTGATGGATTTTAGGGAGTAGGGATGATTTATGAGCACTTGAAAACTATGCTCTTTTTTGATGAAATTGACGGTAAATAAAGTATAAGATTTATTTTTATTTATTCGACAATTCAAAACGATTTGACAGCAGGTTTAGTGATTAACAGTCTTGATCAGGATTCCGTATAAAAAGGTAATTTAAAAAAATCCAATTGAGGTCCAATTTTTTTTTTGAAGGACACCAAGTTAAATTCTGCCAATGGCCGTAATATTCGAATATTACTAAAATTCTGTCATGTAGTCAACTCTCTATGCTGGAAAAAGGCTTCTTCCAAATTGAACCAGAATACCAGGCCTTCAGCGTTGCTAAAAAACTGAGATGACTTGTCGGTTCATAAAAATATAACAGTCCGTAATGTCTTCGTGGCGTGTCCCAATCAAAACAATTTAATGATAAAATTTCTTTCAGTTATCAATAAAATTAATATAAGAAAATATACAATCGAGCATATTAATAGGTACGAAAAAAATATATAAGAGCTAGCGTTACACGATTTTAATTTCGACACACATAAGACAAACATAACCAACATTTGAACACGTTAAAACACTAAGCGACACATTGGGCCAAACATTTGTGTCCAACAACAAATGTTTGCCCCAATAATAACTTATGAAACACACAAATACTGTTAAAACTATGAAACTACACAGCAAAATATTATAATTATAATAAAACACTTCAAAATATGACTTATTTACAGAACAATACAAAATTTCAAATTATAGGTATATGTAAATATTTACAGTACCCCGAATATATCACATCGAGCTTAAGAGACGACGCTGTACAGTCGAAGTTTTTCTTAAACTGGATGTATCGGGTACTATATCACAAGCGTTACCTTATCGAGAGCCGCGAGTTTTACATTGTGACGTCACAATACATGTAAAATTCTCGTCTTTTCTATATCGATTGATAAGTTCTGTGTTTATTGTCAATCTGGGCATAGCATATAATGAAGTTTTATAGGTATATAGGCACACTCGTCATCGATTAGGTTTTATTGTGTAATTAAATATTATTATGTATGTTAGTATTTAGTTAGATTAAGTTCCGAAACGGCGATCGAATCGAGCGAGGCGTAAATTGTGTTTTTTTTTTAAATGGCGACATCATTTTGAGCATTACAGAGCTGAAGTTTCAATTCTAATTTTATGTCGAACAGATATTGTTTTTGGAAACGTTTCGAGGTTGATACTAACGCAAGTTTATTTCCACTATATCTTGTTATAGCCGTTTTTTATAATATTGTTTTAAAATTAATGGGGAGTTCTCAATAAAAGTCAAGGAAACCATTTTGACGGCTTTTCTTTTCCTAATATCATTTGTATCAACGGTGTTTTTTACCCTAAAAAAATGACGATAGCCATTGATCAAAGAGTAGTTTTAACAATATAGATAAGCAGAATTCATTGTATAGTTGGAAAATGCTTTGTATTAGGCGAAGTACGTTAAATCATCCAGATTTTAATAATCTGTACTATCGCTCTGAAATAATCACGTGATGACGTCACTGCCCCACGTACGTTCGGTTCGTTCGTCACCCCCATGCTGAGGGTCCGGGTCGCACGTAGGTGCAGGCGGGCGGAGTCCCAGCGCCCGAGCTGTGGGGCGCCGCAGTGCTGCCCCCGCTGCCACACCTGCGCTACCAGGTATACACTGCGCAAATACTGCGCAACTGCGCATAAATTACGCAAAAGTTTTGGTACAGGGTTTTTGGTGGCTCCGATACGATTGGACGCTTTTTTGTTCGATTGATCAGCTTTTTATTGTCTTTGGTCCGCTATTAAATTGTTTGAATCGTCGTCTGGTGTCTGGTTAACCCCTTCAACTAGCAATCCAACAAATATCTGCTCTACTTTGCGGAACTTTAGGCTAATGTTAACACAGCTGCTCCATTCGCTTGAAAATGTGGTCTAAATATCATCAAATTGTATTAAAATCATTTAGCAATATGAATCATAATTTATTAATCATAAGAAACCTGAATATATTGTAATTTACACAGCTAACTGTTATTTATTAACCTTGCTTTAATTAAACTACATAATATAAATAATAGGCAATGAATAAAGCTTGCGACCGTAAAATCGATACCTTACACACAAATTGTGATAAAAACGCTTTTAACAAAATTACATTTAGTTGAAGGGGTTAAAAAATTACTAAAATTCTACCCGCAATTCTAGTCAATATTTTCTAATAAATACCCTCTAATTGTGTTGTAAATAATTTAAATCGTATCGGAGTCGGTTTCAACGTTTCATATCGTCATAACTTATGTTGGACGCGTGCATGTTCCTAACACAGTACATTAGCATATCGTCCAGGTATACCAACGTTGCATCACATCTCTCGAGGCTTTTGTGAAATGTTTTGTTGAATTTTACGTGCTTTCACCCGATTTAAAGCTATTTTTGTGTCTCCTTAAGTATTATATTTTGATTATTCATAAGTGACATAAAATTTCACTCATAAATTCATGTAACGGGCATCTGATATTAAGCTTGATCCCAGTCCAAACACAGAACAGACATATTTTTTTCCCTTTTTAAATTTATTGTTGTTTTAATTTATAGTTGTGGTTTTACAGTTATTTTTATGTTTTTGCTTCAAGTTTGCCCGACTAGTATTTTTTATTATTTTTCTCATTGTTTGCCTTAATGTTTGTGATGTATCGTTGGTATAGTCGTCTCGTGGGCACGAGTTGTCTCCGTTCCGCTGCGTGCTGGTCCCTGTGATGGCGCCGTGGCTGCCAGCCCCGCTTTACCACTGTATATCTAGTGACGTCACGTGGACTAACATATACACACACATATTGATTTAATTCTCAAGTTGGTTTCGGTACTTCGTCTATGTCATAAATAAGAGAAATAAAATTTGTGAACGCATGAGGTGGTTTAAACAATCTATTTACACAATGAAGAAAACATTAATTCGATTTTAAACAAAAACCTTGAACGATTATTATTTTATCATCATTTCTGAAACTGGTATTATCTTTTTCATTCATCACAGCTGCACTGTCCCAAAGCTTTAGTTACTAAGCTATTAGAACATCAGTGTCTGATATCTGACTTGCCTTATGAAAAATCACCCACCACGCCAGTATCTTTTCAGTTAACGACACACATCTTTTAAAGTCATTTAGTCAAACTAAGGAACGTTTGTCTATTTGTTCTCATTCTCCTAAATTACTACTCTTTTACCTAAAATTCGACTTGTTCTTAAGTTATAAGCGCTATCACATCTTCATCTATCTCTTCAACACGTACAAAATTGTGTTTGTGTGTGTTAGTCCTACGTGTCAATGGTTTGGTACTACTTCTAAGCTTCAGGTTGTTGGTCCGTCAGCTTGACGATGCGCTCGTCTTGTTAACTTTTACCATAGTGTTCATTATATAAATACTTTCTATACGCTGCTGTGAGGCTGCTTAGATTTCCACTGAATTTTATAAAAATAGCAGATGTTCTGGGTCTTTGAATTTACGATTTCGTTTTGTATAACCAGCCACCGAGAAATTGTTAGTGTAAGTAAAAATTCCTATAATTTTCACTGATTTTATAAACATATATTCAAAAAGTTGATTTTTAAGAGTTATGAAATGTCAGATTTACACGGCTGTTCCGAACTGAGAAAAACTTCTAGTTAGACTTTGAAAATGAATGTTACAAGTTTGAAGGTGTAGAAACAAAAGCAAACAGTGCTTGAATTAAACATTTTTACGAATGCGGAGTTTGAGAACACGTTTCGCATTAAATTCAAATGGAGCTTCCATTGAAACCTGGACACCATCGATTCAGAAATTAAAAGAAAAAAATAATAATGTCAAAGTACCTAATCTACACAGCGCCACAGCACTACAAACTATAAATGTAAGCATTCGACTCCACAGCGCTTGGTTTGACAATAGTATGTTACTACTCTCTCGATGTTACGTCTGTCCGTCGTAGTAGGAGATACTCTGTTGTCGCCACTCTTTTATAGCTAACTACCCTTTAAATTCGACTTCTTGTAAAAAAATATTACTGGAACTACCCTGAAGGCGTGGGTAAAGGGAAGTGTACCCAAAAGTGTATTGATATTTTCACTGAAAGGTGCTTTTATATTGAATATATTGACCGACTTCGAATAGTCGTTAAATTACGCGGAAAGTTTTCTCACAAAAAAACTTAAACATACAAACATACTTTTTATCTTGTCTCACTTTTAATCAGAGACTTATTTCAATTTTAGTCATACATAAAACAGTTTTCATTATCGATGTAGATTTTGAATATTTTTCTAATAGAAAATTTATATCTTCAAACGAAGGGTACCATATACAGGGTGTTCCAAATAGTGGCGTATACAGGGTGTTTCCAGTCGGACTCCACGACAACTGTACATGGTGTACGCACATATGCATGCCCAGATGGTCCAGTGTTCTAGGGTGCTAGGCAGCGTTAGTGGCTTGTATCGTGTCGCTTAGAACTAACTATAGCCTTCGAATACTCTTTGTAAGAAACTTTCTATGTACCGGACGATGTTTTGACAAAAAACCTAATAAAATAATCTCTATAACATTTCAAATTAATAACAGTACTCGAACCTTTTCGCCAGATACTGAAAAAAAAAATACACAAAAAAAAAAAACATCATGAAAAATATAGTTTTGAGGGTAGTCATAGCATCGTTTGAGCGAAATAGCGCGGGGTCGGTATTAACTATCGGTTATAAAAGGCTTACCATTGATATAACAGTCTTTTCAACAAGGCATTTCGGTTTAAGGTGTAAGCACTCTTGTTGTAGTCCTTGAAATTCCAAATACGCGTCTCTCAACGAATATAACATAAAGAGAGAAACATTATGCATGCTTAAATCGCATTTTGATCATTACATTTCATGATTGCAATTTGGGAAAACTGTAAGAATTTTCTGAGCTACTTGAGAGCATCCACCTTAAGCAAAGATTCTGATGAATTGATAGTAAGCCTAAATGTCGCGCACACGACACACACTTGACGCTTTGACACTTTTATAACAATTTTATTCTTACTCTGGCTTACTGACACTTGCGTTTTAGACACTAGAGTTATCGGTTGTCTTTGGTTACAAAAAAAAAAAAAATGGCTACTAACACCGAGCAACGCAACATGTAATGCAACGTGAAAGGTGTTCGCGAACATGTTGTATGATTTTTGTCAATACTCCGCAAATTATGCTAAAAACAACCGATTGCTTTTAAAATATGTGATCTATAGTGGTTATTGTGTAAGTCTTAAGTCTTAAATAAGGTTACGTTCTGATGCTCGCGATGTCGCGCGTTTTTCTTACCGTTGAATATCATAGGAAAGAAAAACGCGCGGGTTTCGCGACCATCTGTAGCTAGCCTAAGTTCCGTGTTCATATGGCGGTATTAAAAAAAAAAATTGTCAAGATCGAAATTGACAGTACTTTAAACTCCCTTACAGTTTTAATTAAATATAACTATTATTATATAACATCATTTAAAAATACCTTCCTGTCGCCTAATGAACACAACTTCTAAAAAAATACCTAAAATAATGTTCTACAATATAGTAAATAAATAAAATGTGTATAAAATCAAGTGTTTGTTGGTGGGCGTGGTGCTCTCATAGTGCGATGTTATGTGAATGACGTAACACGGCCACGGCACTTGTTAGAGCTGCTTTGGACCTACGACCGACGCGTGCGACTATTAACACATATAAAGAAAAGAAAGAAGGAAAAAAAAGAAAAAAAAATGCTCATTTAGGGCCTCGCTACAGTCGGATAAAAATATATGGTCTGTGGAGTTTCATGCCCGTTCTTCTCCATAGGAACCTACTACGCTTTGGAATGGGCAACTAGCTTCATCTTCATGACTGACCGACTCCTTGACAATTCTAAACTGCCTGTAAATTGTTTAATTGAAATAAATTGTTTTTTTATAATTTAAATAATTGATGTTCTACCTGTACACACCCCGTATCAGTCCACTGGTTATACAGGTGATCATTAAAAATAATATACATGATGTTCATTTAAAATAGTATACAAAATGATTATTTAAAAATAATATACAGGATGTTCATTCACAAATAATATACAGCTATTAATTTTTAATAAACAAAATAAAAAGCTACAGCTAAGGTAGTTCCAGTGCGTTCATTATAACTTGATCCATAACGCCATTAGTAGTACTGAATTTTGCAGTCATTTGATTGGTAGCACTGTTCTGCCAGTGGTGAAATTAAGCTTGACTAGCAATGGTGCCAACATGACGGCAAGGGACAGGTTATAGTGAAAGGTCTGTACTAAGACTTGCTTACCAGTTTAAATAAATAAACAAGTTACTAATAACAAAAAAATATGTGGTTTAAAGTCCCGTGTCGCGAGGTCGCTGCTAAAGTAAAATATTTAATAGTAGTCCAACCACCGGTTTCTCGAAGTCACAAATCTCACACCAGTAACTGTTGTCATTTCAGTTTCGATCAACAATAAAATTAAAGAATTAGGAACAAAAATCATCGCTCCTGAGACCGCAATTGCATATAACTTGATTATAAACCTTAATATTCAAACATAAAGTGTATTATCGTTTGCAATATATTTACTACTTCCATTGAAAACAAACGTATTTTTAAAATAAGAACAAATTTTTTTATGGAAATATAAAACATAATTTCTAAACAGTAAGGTTGAAAAAACTATGTTGCAAAATAAAACAACATTATTTATGGTCTTATCTTTCCGGCCGTTTTTGATGCCCTGATCGAAAACCTAGTACTATTGTTGATCGAAGCAATTCAGTCATTAAATGGCCAATAGGTATTCAGATGCATCTGGTTAGACTGGAAGCCGACCCCAACATAGTTGGGAAAAGGCTAGGCAGATGCTGATTTCAGTCATGCTATCATGATATTTGATATCAAATTTTCTCGACTTCCAAAAATCGTTGGTTAGTAATACTATTGTGTATTCTACTTTACAAGTTAGCAAGGTGGCGGTGCCTTTAGACAGTGTGCATCACTCTTAATACATAGACGTGCACAGTGCTTGAAGATGTAGGTATGCTGAGGTGGTTCTGCAGTGTGAACGGTTCTGTAAAACAATTTGTTGCACATGTCGACACATTCCCTTATCGAGATATCTTGGCTTACGTGTTTTGTTTCAGCAATTTGATTGATAAAACTAATAGTTCAATGACCAAATTGGATGGTTTTTTGGGTCTAACTGCGTCTCATCATCATCTTCTAGCCCTTGTCGCATGGTACGTGGGGTTGGCGCACCCCGGTTTCTTTTTCCACTCCCCTGTCAGCCGTCATGCTATCAATCACTCCCTTCTCCTTCATATCATTCCTCACACAATCCATCCATCTATTCTTTGGCCTTCCTCTCCCTCTCCAACCATCAACATTTATATTGATCACTCTTTTAGTCACATGCATTTCCTCTCTCCTCATCACATGTCCATACCAGGCCAAACGATTTCCTTTCCTGTCACGGGCGCCATTTTTTAACCCTAACTGCGTCTATATCGACAAATTATATTGTCGATTTTGCGAGACTTGCTGAAAATATCATCAACTTTAAAAGTGGCTTTCGTCAGATCGGTCACTGAAATTGTTATTAATTTACTTCATTTTTAATTCATCAAGAAAACCGATTGTGGGGAAACTCATCCGAATACAACCGGTATTCGAACGAGTTTCCCTACAACCGGGTTTCATAAGCGTCAGGCATAATTATTCTGTCTGATTTGATATACAGGGTGTTACAAAAACAGCAAAAAGTTTTATCAACAAATTGACGGTATTTATTTGGCAGTGCGTAAAAAGTATGTAAAAAATTTACAAAACCGTCCCCACCGCACCTCGTCAGCAAAAACGCTCTAACTAAATTAAAATCTCGATGTTTTATTCATATCACACTCCTGACTGTTTGTTACTTATTATCTTGAACACACAATAACAGCGCCGAAGTAAGACGACACGCTATTCCTAACACGGGTGTAGCGAAATCAGGCTATAAAACAAAGGGCGAAAGTTTTAAATTCACATACACAAATCGGCGTTACTCTATATCTCTATCTGTTTTCGTCACATAAAGTCTTCATTTGTTAGAGCTTGAAATCCGCTCGCTATTATCCACACTCATTCGCTTTTACGAGCGGATGGACTTCTCGCTCTAGTGAATTACGTTTCTCGAGTGATAGAAAGAGATACAAGATGCAGGCAGTTGATCTGTGCGTGTAGATTTTATTTTGTCTCTAAAACCACGTATTAATGGTTTACAAAAGTTGCACAACATTGTTGCTGGAACATGTTTTTGTGTTGTTCGAAACATGTTGCATGTTGTGCCAGCAAAACTTGTTGCCGCAACAATCTTGCATAGTTTCTGTTTTCTATGAATACAGGGTTTCAAATATCACTAATTAATGTAAGAATGATTAATTTATTATGTGTTTTAATGTGGGTATGTTACGGTTGCGGTACACTCTGTATACGAGTTGTATTTTGGACGTTATGACAGAATCAGAGAATTAAAAAAAAATGTGCGTAGACAAAGACTACGCCTTCGTAGCACAGGGTGTGCTACGCCGTAGCTTGGCGCGTAGCAAGCAAGACTATGCGAATTTGGATAAGATTTTTTTATATATTTATGAATAATTAAGTTCAAAATCGCTTGCTCAGTAAACCTGAAACTGTCTTAATATTCAATACACACTCTGCATTGTCGTAAGTGGACACGTTCGTGTGAGCTACACCCTTAGCGCGCATGTCTTCACTCGGCGCGCGCATGCACTCAGCTCATACCGTTGTACATACGTACTGCAAGGTCTAGTCGCTGCATAACACATGTCTAGTGAACGAGCCCCCCGCCTCCACCGAAGTGGGGGGCTCACCATACCCCCCGGTCCGAACGACCCTCCCAAATATTTTTTTTTTCGTCAACTAACCCCGTCACTTAAATTTTATTATTCGTGTACCGCATGCAACGATTTTCCTCACTTTTGGATACCTTGTGTATGTGTTCCGTGTTCTTCGTGTATAATTTGGAGTTTAATTCTGTCTTCGGTTTTCACCCCGTGTGGCGCGCGCCGGCCGCGCGTCGCCCACCAATGGCGACGCGGCTCGCGGCCGCTACTGCTCGAGCCGCGGCTCACACGGGGTGAAACTGTCGATGGTTTTGCCACACTGTTTATTTAAGATTTTTGCCGCTAGCAACTCAAGCTTTGGTATTATGTAGAGAATAAATAAAAAAAATATTTGGCTGGTCGCTTTGATTATTAGAACTTGGCTGTTTCCTAAGATATGCTCTTTTTAATGTGAACAATTGATTAACACTTGTATATGGCGTTAGAGAGGTATTGTGTGTCGCGGTACACTAGCAGCAATAAGTTTTTCTCTCGTTCTTATATATTTATTTTTATATACTCATCGTTATGTTTATTTTTATTGCCAACTATTTATGTATGAAATCATTATAGTTCCGTTATAGTCCACTGTAGCGTAGCTGTACCCTTCAATATTATCACTTACGATTTTTTTTAAATATTTTTTTTAAAACATATATTTTTATATATTTTTTTTTAATATAAAATGTGAATAGTTCTCTGGCACAATTTAATATATCCTCATAGATTCGACACGTGTGTGATATGTATGTATTTCGATAGGACGAGTAGAGAATCTTTATGCTTACTGATACCGGCCGCTGTTTCTCATACCCTGGTACTTTGGGCTCCTCTATCATTTTAAAATGGACGCTTGTATCCGGAATTGACCTCAGGAAAATATCAAACGGAAATAAACGTATGCATCCTGCAGTCAGCAACAAAAGACGATGAAACTTTTGAGAAATTCATGAATTTTGGTTACATTATTTCATATGGAACTTTATTATTGTTTTTAAATCTAATGAGTATCATATATTAGTCTTCAAATTACTATCTGTCCTATATTTGTAACAAAATACCAAAAGTATTTTATTTGTCTTATAAAAGTTCGGAAAGTTTTAAATTATTTTATTGCTGGTTGTACAATGAAAACATTTTTACTATAAAATTCCGATACCGTAATTGCACATCTGTTCAGGATATAAGCGTTTCGAATTACTTTTGATTGAATGTAACACGAAAATACAAAAAAAAACTTAATTTGTCTCTCTAGCTAAATGTCTGAGCTATCACAATCCACTGTTGGACATAGCCGTTAAAATATTGCATTACAATAAAAAAAGCCTCCAGGCATGGCGAAACTGTTATGTACAGCCCGATTCAAACTTAATAGCGGCTCGGAACATGAAGCGAGTCGCTGCGCAGTAACGAATTCATGTATCAGCTGGGGTGAGGGGCGGAGTACTGCGCAGCGAGTAGCCCACTTCCGAGCCGCCATTAAGTTTGAATCGAACTGTACGGTGGGGCGCACCCTTCCTGACTGGCAGGAACTATTCTCATAATATTCAATAGTAGTTCGTGCTCATATGAGACAAGAAGTATTGCATTTTATTCATTGATAAAAATGTTCGTGTTACATTCAATCTTCTTACAATTTAAGGTGGATTACAGATCGTGAGCGGCACTCAATGACATATTTTATAGTAAAGAATGCATACATTACTGGTTTTCTTAACTACGACTTTAATGACTACAACAAAATGGCATCTATGGATATTGTAGCACAAACAAATCACCATTGATTCAAAATTACATAGGACAGTCCCCCAAAACGCCCACCCTTCACCTCTTCCATCCATCAGGTTAAGCTACGCTTGCCGGGGTTGGTCCGTGGATGTGTGATCTTTACATACCGAGACTCCTCCGTGCCTCGGAAAGCACGTTAAGCTGTTGGTCCCGGCTGTCATTCGTGGATCTTTGACAGTGGTTACGGGTCGTCAGAAGCCCGAAAGTCCGACAACCAGTCTTACCAAGGGGTGTCGTATTACCCAGTAACTGGGTTGTGGAGGTCAGATAGGCATGCTCCATGTAAAATACTGGTATTCAGCTGCATCCGGTTAGACTGGATGCCGATCCCAACATAGTTGAGAAAAGGTTAGGTAGATTGATTCTTTGAACTAAAATTCTGCAGTCATTTCTTAAGTTAGGTTAGGTTGGCGGCGGAATCGGGACGTCTCCGCCGCTCCCCATCCAGCAAGACCCGAGGTGGTGGTGCGTAGTGTTCCACGCGCGCCCCTGTATGACGTATCGGGGGGAGTTTCACACCTCACTTACCCCGCGGATATGAGGTGGTGGCACCAGTCGGGGATCGTTGAAGGCGCATAAGCTCTCATGATCCCCGGTCCAAGTGTGGGAAGGGAACACCGGGGTGGTTTTTAGTCAGTAGGAGTCTGATAGACCCTTCGCCCGCCCCAGGGCGTAGGACATCCATGAGGATTTTCCACACTGGAACAAAAAAAAAAAGGTTAGGTTAGCAAATAATAATAGCAAAACCAGTAATGTATTCCAAGCAATTTTGGTTACATTGATGAAGCGATGCAACCGGGAAAACAAATCTATTTTGCATAACAATAAGATGAGTCGCTCTCTGTGAAATACCGGATGCAACATCCGGTCAAATTGGAATCCCCCAAAATAATTTTGAAAAGGCTAGGCAGATAGAATGTGATTCATATTTGCCTAAACATTTATTTTTATAATGCTGATTAATTTTTTACTTGCGACTCAGTACTATAGACTATGTATTCGAATCTTTTAGTCTAATCTTTTAGTCTTCTTGTGTCGTCAGTTCAAAATTGCAGATATAATGTTTAGAGGTTTAATTGCGCTTGCAGGAAAGGTTCGTTTTAAAAGTGATTACAAAACCTTTTTGAATTGATTGGCGAAACTTCACAAAAGTGATAGCATAGTGGTGTGACCGTCTGTCAGACTGCCAAGTCAGATCTCGAGTTCGAACCCAAGGCACGCACCTCTGACTTTTCGGATTCATGTGCGTATTGTATAATTATCACTTACCTAAAAAACGGTGAAGGAAAACATCGTGAGGAAACCGGCATGCCTGAGAGATATTTCTTGACGGGATGTGATGCCAAGTCAGAGGTCCATGGGCAGCTTTAAAACTCTGACACCAGGTTAGTCACTTAATACATGAAAAGAAGAAAACAAAAGTGATGGGTATCAGAAAATAATAACAATAATAAAAAAATAAGTGGTGTCCGGTTCCATCAAGAATTTCTCCGGCATTGATGGCGTTAGGCCATCATTACTTTGTGTAAATAATTTCATCACCACTGCTCTCAAAACGGTGAAGGAAAACATCGTGAGGTAACCGGCATGTCTTAGAACCAAAAACTCGAAGACATGTGACATCTACCAACCCGCACTGGGCCCGCGTGGTAGATTACGGCCCACTCCCTCTCACAGAGAGGAGGCCTGTGTCCCAGTAGTGGGAACATTAATAGGCTGATGATGATGATGATGATGATGATGTGGGAGTGATTTCGTGAAAAGGGACGGAAGTGTGTAACAGGAAGCCGGGAAAGCGCGCGCTATTTGATTTAACCAGTGAGCGCGCGCGGTGCTAGAGTTGGCCGTCAGATGCTACCAACCCATTTTCGGAGAGGTTGGTACTGTCAGCCAAGACGTCAGATGTTACACATCATATGCGTTTTTTTCTACTATTGCTATTAAATACCGATACCCATCAAATCTATGAAGTTTCTCCAATCAATTGAAAATAGACAAGTACAAACTGTGAAGTTTTGCTAACCAATTATAAAAACCCTGTATGAGTTCATAAAAAACCAGTTATGGTAGCCCGAGTCATTGCGTGCCGACCTCGTTCAGTATTTCCTCCTCGACCAAGGCATATGCTGACGTGTCCTTGCCTCAGATGGGCGGCGTGTACGCGGGCCTGCAGTACCACGGGAGCTTCGCCCCCCCGCCGCCGCCGCGCGGGCCCTTCGCCTCGCCGCCGCATCCTCATACACACTATATCGCTAACTCGCAGGTCAGTACTGAATATTTGAGTAACTCTGAATACAATATCTTTTGATGCCCCATAACTCTCAGGTTATATGCTATAAGTAACAATAATACAAAAAGTCCTAGAACGAGTGTTCCAAAAACACATAGTTTCGAAGATAATATAGCACTAGACTCTCGATGTGTGTATCTAAGTTTCATTGATAAGTACGAGTAAATGATTTTCATTCAAAGCAATCATTGATAACTTTAAAGCTAAGAAAATGCGACGATGTAATTTTTTTGGTGAACGTATTGTAAAAAAGGTTCGTTTAAATGTCCTATCTTATTTCAAATGGAGTAGACTAGAACAAAGGCGATGTTTCTAACTTCATTCAAATAAAATTATTCCTGATTATTTTTCCTGATCAATTCCTTCTAGGATATTTGTTTTATTTAAGCACTTAAAATAAAACCTACAATGTTTCTGTCCACCACAGCGCGCAGAAGGCGGTCGCCTGGAGATGGTGGGCGGTGGAGAAGGCACCCTGTCTCCCCTGCAGCCTGCCACGGATCTACATCACGCGCCGTTGTTGCTCGCCACTGAGGTAAATTAATGTGTATTTGTCTATTGCTGCCCAGCTGCTGGGCAAAAGCCTAAACTATACAACGTGAAATTTGAATCACAGTTTTGCTAGAACAAACGTTGTTCAGACCATGGTCTACTATCATTCTATAGCATCCAATATGTTATTAAAACAAACTAAACTAGGCGTTCTCAAATAAGTCTTATGTTGCTCAAACGTGTTCAAACATTAACCGTAACATCTAAGGACTCATCGCGGTAGCAATATGGCATTCAAAAGAGTTATGAGGAGTCCACGTGGACTACAAGGATGTCCGGCCAATGCGGGCCGAAATGCAAATAAATAAATCAGTCTTTTTTGTGTTTTTTTTTAAATACCATTGACGTTTATTTTTTAATTGATTGTTATAGAATGGTAGTAGACCATGGTCTGAACAACGTTTGTTCTAGCAAAACTGTGATTCAAATTTCACGTTGTATACAGTATGTTAAGTTATACAAACTTAGTATGGTGATTACTCGTCTGTTTGGCGGTGTACGTGCAAAGCTATAAATTATATCGATCTGTCTTGTAATTATCTAGCTCTGTATGTAAGTAGAATGGAAAAAAGATATTCGTTTGGAAGGTATGAGCACCGAAACTTTCATAATTTAACACTAATTCCATATATTTTCAACACTAATTTTAACTCGACTTTGGGCGCAAATAAATAACTTATGTGGTAAGAAAATGTCAGGGATAGATAATGTATTGAATAATTCAAATTATTTTATTTTGAGTAAACTCATCCAGTAGTTTTTTTTCAAAATATCTGTACGCCCAAAGGTCTGTTCATGAAATTTTACGTGTTCGTTTTCGTTATAAATCATTGTCTATTTCACTAAATAAATTAATATATACAGGGTGTCAGGCTGTTACCATGGATTCAGTACATGATTCTGAACCACGGGGGTTCAGAAATGTTTGTTGAAATGTTTCGTTGGTTATTAAAAAAAAATCTGCTGTTTCATAGAAAAGTGCGTGTGTATCTACGCGGTCAAAATGTATGGAACAGTTGTTTTATTTTTAAATAAACGACGAAAAAGTCGACTAGTGTACCCTTAAAGACTGTTGCAGAAGTCAGGGTATTAACGTAAGTTGTTGTTCCCCAGGCGCGCGGAGCCCCACTGGAGCTGATGGCGCCCCACCACGCGAGACACGCGCTCTCGCACCATCACCACGTGAGTTATCAATTTTATACCATCACCATTTTATTTTATGACTTTACCGAGGGCTCGGAAACGTTATTTAAAATAACGTTTACAAAACGTTTCTAACAGTTCTCGTTTTTATTTGTTCAACATTTTGTTCGGAACGACGAAACGAAATGAGAACATTTTCAAAAACTTTTTACAAAAAAAAAAACCGAAGCAAATCGTTCCTTAGGTTTTTAAGACGAAAACGTTTCGAAAAATATACCGTTATCCGAGCCCTGCTACCCTAGCTAACCTCCATTGTTCAGTTCTTTGGCGAACAAGCTACTAAAATCATTAAAAAAACATGAATTTTGTTGGAAATTAACTCAATAACCTTTTCTTATATTTTCAAATTACTTTGCAAGATAGTTTTGTTATGCAAAGCAAGAAAAATAATGCACGTTAAAAAGGTGTCAAAAAGTAGGTTCCGATGGAACACAGGGCTTTAAATGCAGTTTAAATATGCTTCGAATCTTTCCAACTCTGGCCATTGAACTGTCGTAAAATACTGGAACACAGTATAAATATGGACAGTAAAGAAACTACGTGGAAAACGTTCGAAACCGTACGCTCAGACACACGCGCTCAATGGTGACACCACAAGCGACTCGCGATACTTTCAGTTGCGGGTGCCGTATCGAGACGAGTGGTTGCATCTTTTAAAAAAATGGAGAATAGATAATTAATTCCATAAGAATAAGAATAATTTATTTGTTCAAAAATATACAGACATAAATAATATGGTGATAAACTAAAATACACTTAATTCCATGATCAGATATTGAAACATCTGTGTCTGAACTAGATATAAAATATCTACATATGTTTCAGACATCAGCACTCTTCCCCTGTTGTAGGCGAGACTTAAAACTTAAATTTTCATCACACCTATTCGATAAACGACAATTGCCTATAGAGGATAGCGGGAGCAAAGTTCAACTTTGCTCCCTAGGGAGTTTGGGGTTTCTCTCTTCTGATTGGTCCACTCCGCGCTTTTGATAGCGTATTGATTTGTGTAGTTAGGTTAGAGGCGCTCGCGTGAAGGTTTAATGTAAAAAAAATCGAGTACGTAGCTTTTTATTTTTCTCATAGGTAGTGATGAAAAATAGTGTGTATCACTCGGGGACAAAATATTTTGTTCTCGGGCGGTGTATATTGAATTCTTCGCTAACCTCAGGATTCTACTTTAGAATCCTTCGCTTAGCTCTGAATTCAAAATAACGCCCTGGAAGAACAAAATATTACTTTTGTCCCCATGTAACACAAATAACTATTGTTTGACCATTAAATAGACGTAGTTTCCATACTGTCCATATTTATACTGTGCTCTCATAAAAATCCTGTATGAAACCAAATAGAACATTATTTTGATCAGCTTGAAATACTCTGGGGTTTCTCTTGTCTGGGGTTACCAAAACTTTGGTCTACCTTACTAGACTGACCTCATCTTTCCTCAGCGTCGCAGCGGCGGCGGAGTGGGCGTGGGCGTGGGCGGCGGCGTGGGCGTGGGCGTCGTGGGCGGCGGCTCGCGAGCGCGCCCGTACGTGCGACACGCCGCGCGCTGGCCGCACCACCCTATACACCATATACATACGCAGGTAATGTACAGACAGAAACAGCCTTTAAACATCAGCGTGTGGCTAAGTAATAACAGGCGCACAGGTCGATCGATTAGGTTAAGCTACGTTTGCCGGGGTTGGTGACGAACTTAACATACCGACACTCCTCCGTCTCCTCCTCCTCCTCCTCGGAAAGCACATTAAGCCGTTGGTCCCGGCTGTCATTTGTAGATCTTTGATATCTTACGGGCCGTCAGAAACCCAAAAGTTTGACAACCAGTCTTACCAAGGGCAATCGTGTTACCTGGGTTCTGGAGGTCAGATAGGCATTCGCTCCATGTAAAATACTAGTATTCAGCTGCATTCGGTTAGACTGGAAGCCGGACCAGATTGATTGTTAAGTTTGTTTTTGGGATAAATTTATCCCAACTACGGAACCCTTCATTGTGCGTGGTCCGGCACGCACTTGGCCGGTTTTTAATCAATATCTTCATAATAATTCAGCTGAAAAACTTCCACTACTGGACCTAGTCGTCCTATTCTTAGCATCTCCACAGTGACCAATATCAATGTAATTGACACTCATTCAAACTGCCTAGCCTTTTCCCAACTATGTTGGGGTCGGCTTCCAGTCTAATCGTATGCATCTGAATACCAGTATTTTACATGGAGCGACTGCCTATCTGACCTCCACAACCCAGTAACTGGGTAATACGATACACCTTGGTAAGACTGGTTGTCAGACATTCGGGCTTCTGACGACCTGTAACGACTGTCAAAGATCCACGAATGACAGCCGGGACCAACGGCTTAACGTGCTTTCCGAGACACGGAGGAGTCTCGGTATGTAAATATGGTCACCCATCCTGACAAGCGCAGCTTAACCCGATGGAGGCTAAGTAATAACAGCCGCACGAGTCAATGAACTTGAAGTTAATCTTTTATGTTGTTACCTATGCAGGGCGGCGGCGGGCTGGTGGGCGCGGCACTGCCGCACGTGCAGGCGCAGCTGCACGTCGCGCAGCCGCTGTCGCTGCCGCCTCCTCCGCCGACCTACCAGGTAACTACTGCTGCAGAACAACACTGAAACTACTCATTACGACGCCCGTACTACACAGCTGCGTTTCCATCAGAGATGAGTAAGGATGCGTAGCGAGGGATGTGTGTGAATCTGACCAATAACACAATTACACAATACAACACGAACACAACACATAAATACAAACACAAACAAACACAACAACAACACACAACACAACAACAACACAAGTTTTTTTTTTATAACATCGCTGAACTCATAGCTTGAGCTAAGCTAACGTTGTTATTTATTTATTTATACAACAATTGCTTGCTGCACTTACAGTAAACACCAAATCGCAACAAGCCAACAACAATATTTGGCTAAAAAACTTCATGCAAACATTTAACATAGATTTCCTGTTATAAATATATCAACATCGGGCTCTTGAGCAATCAGGGCGTTCAGCAGATTGATCGCCTGAGTTGTGGGAGCATCGAGCAGTATGGGTACGCACTGGCGGAGCCGCGAACATGCACCGCGAGGCACAAATTCAAAAGTCATTTATTCAAACTAGGCTGAGAATCAGCACTTTTCGAACGTCAAAATTACATAAGACAGTCCCCCAAAAACGCCCGCCCTTCACCACTTCCTAGTGCTTTTGCTGGAGAGAAGAAGTGGCGCAACAAACTCCCCAGCAGCACAGCTGTCTGTTCAGTTAGAAAAAAAATTGATTCTATACAATAGTATGCAAATCATTTACATTACTCAACACAAATCATTAAATAAAAAAAATATATTTGCCATAATGACAGCTAGCACACGCCAATGTACCAACAAAAAAAAAAAAAAAATATCGAAAGCTAAACTCAAGCGAAAATGAATACTAAAAAAACTAAAAACGTAAACAGAACTTAATACCCGAATTATAAAGCCTCCAGGTATAAAGGGCGTGCCCGCTTACATATAGCTAATAAAACTGTAACTCGAAGTCACATAATTATGATAAACTAGGACCATCGAAGTAAAATAAATCAACAGTTAGGCAAGAATAATATAATGATCTTCTGTCGAGGTCGCTAGCTAACCACATATTGCAATACAACTCATTAAACAAAAACATTGTAATGAGTCGATTATGTCAATAATAAATGAATGTAAATGAAAATAAATTTACTTATACAGTCAATTAAAATAACAATTATATAACTCATATGACCTGTCAGTAGGTAAGCTAATTCTGGAGAAAGAACATAAATATTGTCTTGAGTTAATCACAGCGACCAACTATTTTTATCGTTTAAGTAGTCGTTGATAGAGTAGTATGCCTTTGAACAAAGGTTGGATTTTACTTTAGCTTTAAACGCATTATAAGGCAAATCTAGCAGAGAAGTGGGTAGCTTGTTATAAAAAGTTATACCAAGCCCAACAAATGAATTATGAACCTTATGAAGCCGGTGAAAAGGAGCTCGTAATTTGTCCTTATTTCTGGTGTTAATATTGTGAATATCACTGTTCTTAGTATATAAGTGTATATTTTGCCTAATATATAGGATATTGGCGAAGATGAATTGTGATGCCACTGTGAGAATACCAATATCCTTAAAAAAATCTCTTAGAGAAACTCTGGCACCTAGCTGGTAAATTGCTCGAACAGCTCGTTTTTGAAGAACAAATATATTTTGAATGTCAGCGGCTTTGCCCCACAGCAGAATGCCATAGGACATAATGCTATGGAAATAACTAAAATAGACTAATCTAGCAGTATCAACGTCAGTGTATTGTCTTACTTTCCTGACAGCGTAGGCGGCCGAGCTAAGCCTTCCCGCTAGACTTGAAATATGTGGGCCCCACTGAAGTTTAGCATCTACTGTTATGCCCAGAAAAACTGCCGAGCCCACAGTTTCAAGCACCTCTTTATCTAAGACGATGTTGGGTCCTAGATTTCTAACATTGGGTAAAGCGAATTTTATACATTTCGTTTGCACAGGCGCGCGACCGCCTTATTAGTTAGTTCTCGGGCATTCCTCGCTACACATCCTAACTCATCTCTGGTAGAAACGCATGCTTATACACCGATACTCATCTACAAAGACCCAACCAAACTAAATGTCCAAATCCAACACAGAACCCAAGAACAAGTAGACCGACAGTTTCAATAATTCATAAAAAAAAGGATTTTCAAGTTATTCCCAAATTTTAACATTTTTCGGGAAACTTTTCCATAAAAACCTAATTCAGACTATAGTGACTGCTGTTCTGCGTCTTAGCTACGTGCGTGACAAGATGGGGGGGCAGTGCAAACCGCTCATTCGTCAACGCTCGGCGTCCCGCCCAGCGCTCATTCGCCAACGCTGCCCCCCGCCTCGCCGCGCATTCCTAAGACGCGGAACAGCGGTGTCTGTCAAACTATAATTAGGAACATTTTGAACAAAAAATATTACAACAAACAGCATTTAATTTTTATTTAGATACTAGCTTCCGCCAGCGGCTTCACCCGCGTGATAAATTTATGAATTATAGCTTACTATATTATGCATGTATTATACAGAGAGCAGTGGTGGCCCAGTGGTATCGGCCCCGACTTACGAGTTGTAGGTCGTGGGTTCGAACCCAAGCAGGTGCATTACTTTGTGTAAATAATTTCATCACCACTGCTCTCAAAACGGTGAAGGAAAACATCGTGAGGAAACCGGCATGTCTTAGAACCAAAAAATTCGAAGACATGTGACATCTACCAACCCGCACTGGGTCCGCGTGGTAGATTACAGCCCACTCCCTCTCACAGAGAGGAGGCCTGTGTCCCAGCAGTGGGAACATTAATAGGCTGATGATGATGATGATGATGATTATACAGTTAAACCCTCTTCTATCTATAAAAAAAACCGCATTAAAATCCGTTGCGTAGTTTTAAAGATCTTAGCATACATAGGGAGAGAAGCGAGTTTGTTTTATAATAATATGTAGTGATAATACTACTACACCCATATTACGACACCTATAAACAAGTACCTACAAAAATGTGGTTTAGTCCGCGGTGTAGTGACGCGATAGAAAGAGAGGCAACTGCTAGCAGTTGCTATAATTTGTTCGAATTGGAACCCCATGCCTAGGCATGGGGTTCCAATTCGAACAAATTATAATTAGTCTTGAAAAAAGATCATAGATGGCAGCATAGGTAACAATTATGAAATTAACAGTCACTAAAAAGCGATAAACGGAAGATTTTGACTGAAGTAAGATTAGTAAAAATCAAAACTTCCTTGTTTAATGCTGATTTATCTATTGTAACTCATAAATCTCGTATTTTCAACAAAAAAAGCTGAAACCTTTTTGTTTAGGGCTCTTTGCAATAGATGGCGTTTTACATCACTGTACCACATTTATGCTGTAGCCAGACAATAGCCCGACTTAGGGAGGTCGCATTTCCTTGTATGGGATTGGGTATCTGTACGTAGTATTATTATTATCTGTGTTCTAGGTGAATATAACTGTCGGTAATTAGCGCTTTGCGACCTGAATTGCACTTTATTGTGTTTGGACAAGAGTCGCTTTTTTTTTAAATGATTTTGCGGAGTGTCGTATATGTACTTATGACCAAGGCTTATTTAATAGCGAAGTAAAGTGATGAATTACTTTTATTCTGTTACTGTTAGTAAACTATTGAGTTATATATTTCCAGTCGGCATCAGCAGAGCCTCTGCTGCAAGGCATGTTGTCTCAAGCCACCCGAGTAATATCTCATCAGGTAGGAACATACGGCAAAATGGCCGAAGTATAGCTTCACACAAGCGATCAAACAATGCTTTGCAAATAGGGTTTTTAAATGTTTTTGGTGAAGGTACTCATTCCATTGGCTTTTCACTATGTTTGTATCATCAAATGTTGCTTTTATGTTTGTTCCCATGTCTGTAGACATGTTCTTTCGGAATATTGGTTCTGTGCGGCATCTACATCGCCACAAACCTGATGTCACACAAATCCTGCATCGCGTGAACACCATATATATAACTTCCCTGACATCAATCGTTGGCAGCCTGCCAGAAACGACACCCGTCTGGTCGGAGGATCCTCCCTTTTCTATAGAGGATGAGTGAACTTTACATTCTGTTCCTCATACCTCTAAAGTCCTAGTACTTAATTCATGCCTGCAGTGATCCTATTTAGCGCATGACTTGGGCCCATTTGTACCACAAATTAATTAATCCATTTAGCGCTAAACTAATTTAAAACATCGTCCAATCGTTTGAAGCTCATGTAACTCGGTTGATATACAGCATGCGGGAACTCCCCGCAGGCGGGATAATGACTAAAGGCTCATTTTCATTGTTCAATAGGGCCTCCTAAGGCATGCGTTACATAAAGCTCCCGCGCCCCGCATACGATACGTATCGACCAATGAAAATGAGCCTTTACACACAGAATAATGGCGCAATTTCATTAGTAGATAACTCGGTCGATATACAGCATGCGGGGACATGATTCTTGCACTCGATTTTATCGTAATACAATCCATGATCGGATCTCACACCCCGCATGCGGGCCCTATCGACTAATGAAATTGCACCATCATGTTTTAAATACCGTAAGGGCGTTTGTGCACTACGGGGAATTTTACCGTCCGGCAGTCCGATTTTTTACGGTCCTATATAAATGTTTATACTAGTTCGGAATCGGACTGCCGGACGTTAAAATTCCGTGTAGTGCACAAAGGCCCTTACCATTAAATGCATTCAGTGATTTGTGTGCAATTGGGCCCTAATCAATCTTGTCAGTCCTATCTGCCTAGCCTTGTCTCAACTATGTTGGGGTCAGCTTCCAGTCTAACCGGATGCGGATGCAAAATAATCGCATTTTTATGTTCGTAAAAGTATTCCATTATCGGAGTATCGTGCAACTCTATCAAATCAGTTGAATGACACCATAAAATTGTATTGTCATCAGAATTACGCGGGTGTGCAACATTTCAACTCACTTGGATTTCGAGAAGTAAGTTAAAAATTGATCACAAGATTTTGACCTTTACGGGTACTCAGTCCTCTTTCAATAAATGAGTTTCTGTACTATCTCCCTCTTTCCTATTATTGGCTATATACATAGCTCTCTCGCTGTTGCCCGAGATTTCGTCTTCGTGTATTTCGTTTTTTCGACATTTTTTAATACAAGTATCCAGTTCTCCAGGGCTCAAGCTATCTTGCTGTCACATTTCCTAACGTTGGGCTCAGTAGTTTAGGCGTGAAAAGGTCGCATACCGAGTTACTTTCGCATAATATTATGTTATTATTCTGTTGGATTCTGTAGTAAAAGTTCTTTCGCTCATTTTTGCGAGTTTATGTTCAGATTACCTATTTATATTTAGTACAGTCATATGGTGCTCAAAAAGGGGATCATTTGGTGAGTAATCCGAGAGTTTTGAAAATTTGTGATATTGTGCTCTTTTTGAATTTTCACTTTGCCATCTCGTATCTTTGTCGCTCGCGCCGCCATGACAAATGAGATATTGTCAAAAACTGTCGTTTACGGCGCCCTTTTTCAATATGACGACGCCAACGTGAAAAAAATGGAGGTGGCAAAGTGAAAATTGAAAGAGACCACGGCGTATTAAATAAAATCGCCAATTTTCAAAATTCCTGGAAAAATTTCCAGGTAAAACTATCAAAATGACTGGACTAATTGTTAAAATAAATCTGAGAAATAGATAACTGACAATTAAATGATGGTCTGAAATCACCAACACGTAGTGTGCAAGCGTGATGAACTGATGATCAAGGGTTGTTCCTTCTCTGTATGTGGTTTTTGCCCTGCAGTGAATTAATTACATTAATTAATTATAGTATAGTAAGTTAGCATAGGATGCTGAAACAATTAAATTTGATACCGAATCACTTGGTTGTTTTTTTTTTGTGCCTGTTTTCGAACTTGTATTTTCAAAAAACTCAAAGCATTTTTTTAAAACTAGCTGTTGCCCGCGCCTTCTTCCAGGATCATAGAGACCTATGTCCTTCTCCACGTCAAGGTCTAACCCTGTGCCAAATTTCATCCAAATCTGATCAGCCGTTTTAGCGTGAAAGCGTAACACACAAAGTCACTTTCGCATTTATAATTTTAGTTTGAATAAACCAATTACAGGCTCTTTTCAATTGTCAAGGAGTCGGTCAGTCAGGAAGATGAAGCTAGTTGCCCATTTCAAAGCGTAGTAGGTTCCTATGGAGAAGAATGGGCAAGAAAAACTACGGACACTCTTTTAAATCGAAATATTGGTTACATCATTCATGTTGAAATTATACACACGAGAACAATGTAGGAAGACGTGCAAGTTAAAAGCGTCCGTAATTAAAAAATAAAAACAAAAAGCATTTCAAAAATTAAAATAAGCCATGGCTGCTAAGAGATGACCAGTCACATATTGTACAGGATGTTTGAGAATGTCTATTGAAATATATTTTATTGCTTTGAGCGGCTTCACATCAACAGTCGACCTCTTACTTGTCAACTTAGTGCTCATATTCACGAGCGGCACACGTCAAACCAGAGGCAACTGCAGTAGTCGACACTCGTCGACGTCAGCAGTTGTTGCCTCTGCCGTTGACGCGTGCCGCTCATATACAAGGTGGAGACGACAATACAACAAAAAATTAAACGGCGTGTCTCTAATGACGTTCCCCTTCTGTGTACAAAAATTCAATTGAATATATTCAATAGCTTAGTCAATATAGCTCGGCAAAATCCATAGTCTGCTCGGGTTATTCCGTTTATCCACCCTAAAGTGGATATTCGGAAACGTATGCCCGAGAATCCACCCTAGGCCTAGAATTATCGGAATTTATAAGCTTAGGGTGAATACACTACATTTAATTTGTTTGAATAACTCATTTTTCTAATTTCGAAGCTAGGATTTATTTGACAATTCCAAAATACTCGTATGCATTACTAGTGCCAGTATTTTGTTGTAGTCTCCACATTGTATAAGCACAGATTTGTACAGATGGGACACTTGGGAAACACAGAGGGGCTCGTGGCTAAGTAATAACTGCCGCACGGTTAAGCTATCCTTGCCGCGGTTGGTTCGTAGAAGGATAACCATCTTTACATACCAAGACTCCTCAGTGCCTCGGAAAGCACGTTAAGCCGTTGGTCCCGGCTGTCATTTGTAAATCTTTGACAGTCGTCACGGGTCAGCCCAAAAGTCCGACCACCAGTCTTACCAAGGGGTATCGTGTCACGAAGTAGTTCACGGTGGAGGTCAGATAGGCAATTGCTCCAAAAAATACTGGTTTTCTAGACTGGAAGCCGACCCCAACATAGTTGGGAAAAGGCTAGGTAGATGAGTACAGATGGGACACTTTGCAAAATCATTTAAATAAAAAGCGACTCTTTCTACGGCACAATAAAGTGCAATTCAGGTCGCACAGCGCTAATTACCTACAGTTATATTCACCTAGAAGTTGCCTCTCTTTCTATCGCGTAACTCTTATATCTTCTGACTACGTTACGCTCACTGAATTCGACAAGTCATACAGTCGACAGCTTAATACCTAAAATGCGGAGTGTCCCATATGTATTAATTTGTGGTATAAGCACATAACTGTTGAACTTATTGTACATACTTAACTCATTTATTTTTTCCACAGGTGTTCCTAAACCTCCTCGCAATGTTCCCCCTCTCCCCGTACGCGGAAGCCCGCACCAACGCTGGCGAGGAAGGCGCCGACGCTACCGAGCCAGAGAACTACGAAGCTCTCCTCTCCCTTGCTGAGCGGCTCGGCGAGGCGAAACCGAGAGGCTTGGCGCGGCACGAAATAGACGCCTTGCCTAGTTATAAGTTCGCGACGGCGACGCACAGGGGCGAGCAGACTAGTTGCGTCGTGTGCATGTGCGAGTTCGAGGCGAGGCAGACGCTGCGGGTGCTGCCTTGTGCGCATGAGTTCCATGCTAAGTGTGTGGATAAGTGGTTGAGGGTGAGTTTCTCTGGTTCTTATATTTTTGCCTGTTACATCTGTTAAATTCACTTATTTATTTATAATTTTGATTATTTAAGAATATAATAACTTAATTGGATTTTTGGACGGCACGGTTAGTGCAGTGGGTAAGCGATTGACTGCTGCGCTGCGTGTCGCGGGTTCGATTCCCGCACGGAACAAATATTTGTTTGACCTACAAATAGTTGTTCCAGGTCTGGCTGTTTGTGTATGTGAGTTTCACACTACAGGAGAATACACATGAAAAATTATCGAAAACCGACTTTAAAAGAGGGTTTTTTTTAAAAATCATAGTGATATTTTTTGGACTTAGATTTCTGTTTATTAAATACATACATATATTTTGTTTTAAATAATGTCTTTACCTCCGTTTTTTATTCATAATCGACAAATTTTATAAAAAATTTTTAGATAATCCGATAAAATAACTCATAAGCTTGTAGAAATAATAAATAGAATGCAAATCGAGCCAATAACATCGGATATATCACAAGCGCTACTCAAAGAATAAGATAGACCCCCCACCCCCCCCTTTTAAAGTTTATTTTCGATAATTTTTCATGAATATTCAGAAAAATACACACACATGGGCGACATTTTATACAGGGTTATTTGTAAAACACCAGCAACCTCTTAAGGGGTCATTATACTCATCATTATAAACAACTTTTACTACGGGACCGACACTGAAATCACGAAAAAAAAATCAGCTGTGTTTTGTATTTTGACAAGATATGAGAACATAAATGTAGGGAACAGCTGAATAACCCTGTAAATCTAACGTTATTCTATCTTTGTTCCAGTCAAACCGAACGTGCCCGATCTGCCGCGGCAACGCATCCGAGTACTTCAGTAACGCCGAGTGACTCGACACTCGCACACACACACACAACAGACACGCACACACTCACTGTGTCCTACAGTTGTTACTCACTGTCTCTCCTAGACACTATGTTCTTCATAATTATGTTTAACAACAATAAGAATCTTAGATTTGCCATTTACTTAATTATCTACTTTAGCTTTATGTTATCTAAGTTGAATTTCCAACAGCATAGGTAGATAGTTGAGTAAAAAATTCTGATAAATGTCTAAAATGACGCGCGCGCGTCAATGTTAAATCGCAGGGTTTTATCGGTTAAAACAATTTCATCTTGTAGTCACTTCTATTTCTCCCATAACCCCCACTTTGGGCTGTCGCAGTCGGGTAAAAATGTAACTGAATAATGACTAGTGTCAATGTGTGTCACGATTGTGTTGTGTGTGAGACACTCAGTGTCTAGAGCTTTGTACTCTACAATATTAAATACTTCTTGTGTGGACTATAGATCACAGAGTTTGACTATTATAGATTGTCAAATTTTCTTTGAAATGTCTGTAGCGTGTACTAAAACTAATTGTCTTAAATCCTGAATGCTTTTTGTGAATGATACTAAGAATTTAAAGAAATACTAAACTCTGACATACGTTGTTCTGTCTGAACTCGATTGCAGCGCCACCTGCCGGGTCTAATTGTGAACCTAAACCATCCACGGACCGAGTCAAATAAAGATGAAAAAAACATCAAAATCGATCCAGCCGTTTAGGAGTTTAATTACATTGCATGTTGAGTATTATACATTTTAATAGATTTGCGCGCAATGTATGTCTATTTTCAAAATTGAAAGGATTTTCTTTCCAGGTAGCGTTATATATAGGGTGGAGTTTTTCCATTCTGTATAATACTAATATACAAGATGGTGTCTTTCATTTAGTATAATAGCGATATACAGAGGGCTGTTTTTCACCCTACGTAATAGTAATATGCAGGATGGAATTTTATACTCTGCACAATTATGATATACAGGGTGGATACTTCTTGTATTGCCATCCATAAAAAACCTTAGTATCATTCGCAAACAGCGTTAATACCTAGTTACCGTGTGGTGGAGCACCCTCTAACCACGTCGTATACATAATAATAAAAAAAACACATAATTATAGTATGTTTGTTTAGTGGATACTTTCGCGGCATTAATTACGTTCGCGTCGGTGCCTGTATATAATTAACTTTGGTAATTTTAGAGCGTGCGCGTGCGCATGATTGTGTGACGTCATTAAGGTTTAATTATTAAGGTACTGTTTTAATTTTTTTTCGTGTATTTTTGAGACGCTGGTGTGTGGGTTGAGGTTTTGTGTGCTCTGTGACGGTCGCCATTTTTTTTATAGTACCTTCGCATCGGTGAATTTTGTGATTAACGATAACATAATAAAATGTATGACACTTGAGATCATGATGACAAAATACTAATGATTTCCTATGATGACGTATATTGTCCGCCATTTTGAATTTCTTGTGACATCATGTCATTATGACATATTATGTCAAGACTATTCCAAAAATTGCCTCTTTGGTCTAGTGGTCGCAAGCGCTACTGCTGTGCATGAGGTCCTGAGTTCGATTCCCGGGTCGGGCAGTGTTATTGGGTTTTCCTATCTGAAATTTCTCAGTAGCAGCCCGGAGTCTGGATTTGTGCCCGGTTGATGGCAATAGGCTCGCCCCCTATTACATGAGACTTAAACATGACTGGCGAAATGTGGGTGTACCTACAAGTACAGCTCAGCCAACTCGTCGGGGAAACAAGGCGTGATGTTATGTATCCAAAAATATCAGTTATGAACAAATTTATTGGAGTAGTTGCTTACAAGACTTCAATTCTTGAGTATCGAATAATAAAATAAAATTACAAATGGCCCTACAGTTTCGAGGCGTATGATACTCCCAAATTTTCTCTTAAGACTAAAATAAAATTACAATCGAATTTTTTCTTAGACCAAAAACAGAGCACACCTCTTTAAGTATAAACTAACGCAAGGCATGCATTTGGTTCGTTACTAACCCTATATGTCCCTTCTGCAATTATCAGCTAAGCATTACCAATAACGTCCCCACAGCTGTAACTCCGGCCTCCTCTCAGTGAGAGGGAGCGGGCCGGGGTCCAGTGGACACAGTGCGGGCTGCTGGATGTCTCAAGATTTTTGGTTCTAGGACATGCTGGTTTCCTCTTGTAAGCTTGATTAATCTTAATAGCACTTATCAATGCATTCAGTTTTTTTTTAAACATTCGTTCTTGTAAAGAGTTTGGACAAGCAAAGAGGTTATATGTAGGAAATCTTCAATAGCTAATAGTCTTTGACCTCCTTTCGGGGAATAGAGGCGTCATATTAAATGTATGATTATCTAGTTTTGCAGCGAATAAAAAAAGTTCTATATGTAACCTCTCTGCTCTGTAGGGCGCCGTAAGCGCAGAAATGTGGTCTGCTTGTGCAATATAATACTCTATTACTAAGAAATAGAATACAATTTAGCTCGAATACGTCCTTCTGTGATTTACGCACTACGAACAAAAGAAAATCGACAGATCAATATGAAATGATATTGATAATATCTACTACTACACTCAAGGGCAGTTCCTGGATTTATTTCTGGGAGGGCCACATACATGGGCAGATAAGTGTCTTCTTATCTCATTAATTATTATCTAATCTGGCGGCGACGTCGTAAAAAGATGTCCATCCATAGATAAATATCTCCCGTCTCCAGTATTCTATTGCCTACTCGAGGATGCATATCCGGTACGGCTCGCAAATCCTTCCTTATCTTACGGGCACGTCCTCCTTACTATTACCGCGCCCCACGGTCTACTCCTTGATATGCAATGACCTCTGTAGCGCCATGAAATGTTAGGCTCGAGGGGCTGCAAAATATTCGAGCTCCTGTGTAAAAGAAATCATAATATTCTCTTCTGGTGTTAGTGTAATCACAGAAGGACAAACTAGACGCAATTAATTGTTGACATCGTCTTCAAAATTATTATTAAATTAATGCTTTTCGTTGATATACCACGAACAACACGACACCACATAGATTTACCCCCTTACTAATAAACGTTGTATATCGCCTGTATACACAACGCTTTGTCTTCTTCTTTCGAATGTCAAATTACTGACGACTGAAAGAGAGAAATCCGTGTGTAACTATACAGGCGATATACAACGTTTATTAGTAAGGGGGATAGTATATTTCTCTTTACATGTCCAATTTTGTAAACAAACAACTATGAATTTTTGCATCAATCACACGTCCCCTTTTTATTTTCGACTTTATTTTTAGGATCACTGTGTTCATATTTCTTTGCCAGTAAATACCGTGCTGTTGCCTTGAGTCAGTAATGAATTTGATCTTTGTAAGAAACACATACGGAATTAATTACATTCAAATCTCACCACATTTTTTTCTAAATCCTCTTATTTCGTCATATTATTATTTGTTTATTAAATTGGACAAGTAAATTAAAATAGACTGTAGGAGCGATGACTTTTGTATATGTCTTCCATTTAATTACGAACAGATAGATTTGATTGAAGTAATCTTGTGTGAGTTTTAAAGATGAGATTTTGAGCCGGTTTCCATTAGGGCGTCATAAAAATGAAGTAAGAAAAATATGAAAGAACTAGCACCTCTGCCCGCGGCTACGCTTACGTGGCTTTTTCTAAAATAAAAGTAACCTAAATTGCTCCTTATAACATCAGCTATCTGCCCGTCAAAATAGGTCCAGCCGTTTCGGAGATTAGCCGGCACAAACAAACAGAAAATCGACAATCTATAATATATATATATATTTTTTTTTTCCTGTTTACTTTCACACAACATAATCAGCCTATTAATGTTTCCACTGCTGGGACACAGGTCTCCTCTCTGTGAGAGGGAGCGGGCCGTAATCCACCACGCGGGCCCAGTGCCCATACTTTCATATGCATTTAGTAAAAAGCTAACAGACACTTCAATTTAATTTTGTATAGATCATAGATTTTCTGAATCCTGCACAAGTGATAACTGTATTGCAGGACAGTAACGTTAAAATTATCTTCCACGGCGCTTTATTGGTGTAATTTTTCTTGCGTGTGCGCAATGATGTTATACCGAGGGTCGATGACGTCACCGAGTATAATAGCTTACTTTTAGGCAAACGAGTACCGGCTTATTTCATCATGACTTAATGGGAACCGGCTCATAGACCCCTTTTCTAAGCCGATGCTCAAACATCCTTATGAATGTCTATTTGAGTACAGATCTTGATCTCCGTCTGACCCTGACTACCATAAAAGCCTGTTCAGCTATAAATATATACATCGCTGGCGCTCTTGGTAGTGATACTGGTTCGCCTTCTGGTTAGTCAGTTTATCGCTAGCGAGCGCGACATCGATATCGCGGCGATGTCGCTTATATCTAAATAGGCCTTAAATCGTGCGAGTAGGACGGGATTTTCGCGTCATCTCGCTCCAGCGTTTTATGACATGCGGGGCAGTCTTTGGGGACTGCATATAGAAGTGAATAGAAGCGAAAATGTCAGGAATTTATGCGGCTTGCTGTCAGTACAAGAACGAAAGCTGTAGCTCCATAAAAGAAAAATTAAAAATATTAAACAGAGTGCGCTGTCAACAAAAAAGTTCTCAAAGCGCCTTCGGTGACGATGACGAGAGTTCCATGATTTTTGTTCACCCAAAAGTGCTCAACGCGCCTAATTATGTTTTCACTTAAAAAAACTGACGATACAGACGAATCTGCATCATAATCAGCCATAAAAACTAAGTAAGAAAAATATGAAAGAACTAGCACCTCTGCCCGCGGCTACGCTTGCGTGGCTTTTTCTAAAATAAAAGTAACCTAAATTGCTCCTTATAACATCAGTTATCTGTCCGTCAAAATAGGTCCAGCCGTTTCGGAGATTAGCCGGCACAAACAAACAGATATATATATATATTTTTTTTTTTTTTTTTTCCTGTATACTTTCACATAACATAATAAGCCTATTAATGTTCCCACTGCTGGGACACAGGCCTCCTCTCTGTGAGAGGGAGTGGGCCATAAATCCATAATCCACCACGCGGGCCCAGTACGGGTTGCTAGATGACACATTTCTTTGAATTTTTGGACATGATGCTTGAGCATTATTCTAGAATATGGGTGTGATTATAAAATCTATGTACAGTGTCGTGTTGGTCGTTTCGCTCCAGAATCGGGACGTTGCTTTTGTTGGCTTGTGTGAGTGTGCCGTGCATGTGCGCGTGCGTTGATTCCGATACGAATTATGAAATAATAATGTTGATTTAAAATGTAAATTACAGTGTTGATTGTAAATGATTAATGAATGAATTCAATAATTAAAATTAATTCTAAGTTTAAGGTGAATCCGCAGTTGTAGCCCGCGAAATTCAAATTTTCTTACGTTTTGCAATTTGCAGGTCAGTGTCAGTTCGTATCTTGATCAAAATATGATTCGCGACCGTAACAAATATGTATTTATAAAATTATAATAATTGAAATCATTAATAACATCTCTCTAAGTAAGATTTCCACTAGAAATTGGTTTTTATGTAACAAAGCTAACTTAGAGAGATGATATTAATGATTACAATGATTATAATTCTGTAAATAATTATCTGCTATAGCCGCGAATCATATTTATACGCTCTTAAGGCCAATGACGAACAAAGGCTGCTCCCAATCGTATGTTCGTATCGGAGCATCGCCGCGATGCTTTATTAGTGTTGCTAGCCGAAGTTTGTTATTAACAGTATGTACTTACGTTAACTTGGGGTAAAATAGTTTTGCAAATGATCTAAAAAATATATATTTTAATTTAAGTCAATTAGTTTGTAACTCGTTGGTATACTTGTCAATCGCAACTACTAAATGTGGGCTCCTGAATTCGAACCCCCGGTTTCGGGAAAAATGTGTTTTTCTATCAGGAATTTCTCAGTAACATCCTCTGGATGTGAGCCTATACTTCGTTTAAAATAAGACATTTAAATAAACGCTTTTTACAGTCCGTTCAACCGATTTTGACTTCTATTGCGTTGATGGCATGACAAATGGCAGCTGCAGTAAACAGTTGGTATTGTAACCACTTTTTTGCTTTTAATGCCATCCTTATGCCTACGGTATAGAAGTCAGAATCAAGTATCTAAGTGTCTAATCTTATTTCAAATGGGATATAGTTAATGACAATTGACTCTCCTCTATTACATGGAACTTAAAGTTAATTCACGAATTCTGGACATCTCTGCCGAACCCTTCTATAAATTGATGCGTCATTAAATTCTTTGCAAGATTATTCTATCCCAGGTCAAGATGAAGTAGCGTAGTTTTTGTTGGTTGTTCATTCCATAAGGTTTCGAGATTTTGCAAGACACTAACTGACATATTATTCCATACTAACAAAATGTACAATAAAGTTGTTTACTCCTAGAGCAACTTTCGGACTAAGATTTAAATCGTTCGATTCGCTCTACACTAAGATGGTCGCGTTTCTGTTTTATTTTGACACCTCTGAAACACATGGAAACGTCATTGATATTGTGTCAGCTCACTCTTCTCAGTACGGACACTCGCGCGAATTTAGGCGAGTTTTATCTATAAATCTGAACACGATCAGCAATTATAAACCGCGTAACTTAAGAGCTGTCAGTTTGATTGACACTGGCAGCTCCTGAACGCAGTTTAGATATTATGCTGATCGTGTTAAGTTTTGTTGGTGAAATTTACCTTAAAGTACTGTGAAGGTAAATCTAACGATTTAAATCTTTGCTTTCAACAAGTTTCTTACATTTAAATTGTTTTGTTGTTATTAATAGTTTAACATAAAATTATTGTGTCAGTGAATGCTTGTGTGATTTCTTACGATTTTCTATACGTGTGCAATTTTGTTAAGTTTTGTTTTTGATTTTTTTTTCACAATGGAATTCTAAATCTCAATCGCAGGAAATAGTCGTGTTGTCGCAACGTTTGTCCATACCCTTATATTTACTTATTGCTTGTAATATACTTGTTTATAGTTGAGATGCAATAATTATTTCTAATATTATGTTATGAGAGCGATGGACGGGCTACAGAGAAACAAAACTATTTTATAGTTCAAGAGCTGGTGATGTATTTTGTAAAGGTATTGATAGGCAAGCTAATATGATAAACTAGCTGCTGACAGTAATTATTTTTCTAAAATAAAAGAGCCTTAGTTACTCCTTATAACATCAGCTATCTGCTTGTGAAAGTCCCGTCAAAATCGGTCCAGTCGTTTCGGAGATTAGCCGGAACAAACAGACAGACAAAGGAGATGTTTCAAAATGTATGGAACCTGGGCCAGGTCCTTGTACACTATACAAAAAAATAGGGAAATTCATTTAAAACAGTTCTTAATTGTCCAATTACTTTAAAATGGCTTGGTTTGCTGGTAAACACAAGAAATTACACTTGAAATTGCAACACAACAAAAACCCGTCATGGCGGTAAGCTGTCATTTTGATTGACGTTTGTCACGTTTGACATGTTTATTTCACACTGTTGTGACAGCTGACAGTTCTGTTTCTATGATCTGCTGTCATTTTGATTGACGTTTGTCACGTTTGACATGTTTATTTCACACTGTTGTGACAGCTGACAGTTCTGTTTCTATGATCTATGGTTTACTGTCAATGTTTTTAAGCATAGAGTAACTAAATCCGTGAGACGCCATGTTGAAAGTCGATAAAAATTGATAATAAATATCAATTTACTACCACAACAGTAAACATTTAATTGAATTATCTGTATTTTTCCTGAATTCTACGGATTTTTCTCTTTTTTTTGAGATACTGTACATAGACCTGGCCCATTTTGAAACATCTCCTTTATAAAAATAGTTTTTTTTATATAAGTACCGTATATACTTTGATATGCATTTAGTCAAAAGCTGTTATTTAGACATATTGACTGCTTCGTCAGTTTAGTGGTCGGAAGCGCGACTGCCGAACGTGGAGTTCTAGGTTTAATCTTTAAGCCGGAGTTCAAGACTCAGTGTTACTGGGTTTTGCATCAGTAGCTGCCCGGATTCTGGATATTTTGTGCTGGGATGTTGACAATAGGCTTGCTCCCTATTACATAGGACTATCATAACTTCGGAAATGTTGGTGTTTTGATTCATGTCTGCCGTCATGTCATGTGTTTAAAATACTCTCTTAAAAATTCGTTACCATCTCTTTGACTATAATATCTTATACCACAGATGAATACAGATGGTCACTCCGCATTTTGGGAATGAAGCTACAAGTAGGTACGCGCGGGCTCGACTTGTTGAATTCAGTGAGCGTAACGTAGTCAGATGATATTATTAAGAGTTACGCAATATAAAGAGGCAACTTTTAGGTGAATATAACTGTAGGTAATTAGCGCTGTGCGACCTGAATTGCACTTTATGGTATCGTAGCAAGGGTCGCTTTTTATTTAAATGAAGATTTTGCGGAGTGTCCCATCTGTACTAATCAGTAGTTTTACTTACTAAAGTTAATTCTATAGTCGTTGCAAGTCACAAGCGCACATCATAACTCATTTGGTCATATAACGTTGGAATTCCAACCTTACACCATTGACAGAAGGTTGAAATTGCAGCGATTGAGGCGCGCTTGTGAAATGAAACAACTGTACTGTTTGTAAACTTGTTGTTTTTATCATATATATAATTATGATAGCAGTCTGTCTGTCCATCGCTGTGTGCCATGTACGCTCGCTTCCGATGCAGCCGCTCCGCGCTGTTAGTAGTTATTTAACATCTGTTATAAACACGCATAAGTACATTATGTATAGTTAATTGACACAGGCGTGCGGCAATCCATTATAAAATACAATAAACGACGTATATTTAGTAACGTTTCACTCTGCGTTCGGCGCTTGACGTGACAACATGTTGTGTGCGGAATCGCAATAAGTCAATTGTCATCCTGAGGATGCCTGGTTGAGAGGTGAAACACGTGTCGATTTCTTACAGGGTTCTTTATGACTCTGATAAGCGGTTTAGGTTACTAAATATACGTTGTCTATTGTATTTTACATTATGTATAACATTATAAAGAAAACGTAGATTTTTTCTATAACATCAAGCTATATGCAGTTGAACATCGAACAGTAAATTATAGAGACGCGCTGGTAGGCACTCTGTTGGATTCTCAATGCTCGGCACAACACCAAGAGTTGAAAATACAGTGCGCATTAAAAAAATCGCCTGTCCAATCTTCTCGTATTGTCTGCGAATTTTAGAATCATAAAGACTTCAGTTCAATTGTATCATTCGAAGTTTTCTAATAATTACTTCAGTAATTGACATCGGCTTTGATTGGTGGTCGTGTCAGATCTGTGAAGTTTCGCCAATCAATTTAAAATGCCCTCTATCTTCTCCTTTTCGAGTGGTTAGTAACTAACCTGGTGTCAGAGTTTTAAAGCCGTCCATGGGTCTCTAACTTGGCTTCACATGCCGTCGAGAAATATCTCTAAGGCATGCCGGTTTCCTCAAACAAGTGATAATAATTGGTCTGTAAATACAAAATGTACTTGTGCGTGTCTATACGAGGCTAGAGGCAGAATCAGGAACCGAAAAACGAAATGCTACAGTCTTACAACGAATACCAAAAATGTTGACTTAAATACCATTTCATTTACCAATTTTTACTATTGAGTTTAGTTGTTATTGAAATATGCTTTCTTGATAGCAACTTGACTATGAAATCTCCATAATTTTACCAATTATTGTCCGTGGAAACTAATTGTTAAATAAATTGTCCGGGCAAAGTTTAACTGGGACCGCTTAGGCGCGTGTGTGCGCGGCGAGACGGGGGGGCAGTGCAGTCCGCTCATTGGTCAACGCTTACTGTCCCACCCGCCGCTCATTCGTCGTAGTCAAACTATAGTTTAAATTGTCCGTATAATCAAATCGACTGTCATTCTTTGGCAGTTGTACAAAATGGTTATAAAACGGCCAATCATGTCAATTTGTTTAACAATTTAATGTCCCTGACTGTACAATCATAGTGTCGAGAATATTGTTTTTTTTTTTTTTATGCCTATTTTTTCTGCTGCCCTTGCCTCGCCTTTCTATATTTAGTTTAGTTACTATTTTCTGTTTAGTTGTAGTCTCGTTAGTGTTAATTTTTAACGTGCATTTTTTTCTATTACGTTAATTAAGGTATAGCGCACTATGGGACAGTGGCGCAACTAAAAGTTGGGCAACTGTTGCCAGATAGTTGGGCAACTGTTGCGCCACTGTTGCTGGTGATGCTGTAAGGCTTCTTCCATAATCGTGTCGCGTTTTGTTCACTAGCCTGGTTTTGTATCTCTCTGGTTATGTTTGTTATTTGTTAACTGAAGGGCCGACAGCCATAAATAAAACGTAAACTAAAATAAAAATTAAATATTAATGGTTTTATAATAGTTGAGTATCGCAAGACGTACTGATAGATAACGATCACTGCGTAAAGTTCATAACCTTGTTAGGAAGAGATAGCGCTATACAAGCGCGTATTCTATCTCCCTCTAATACTTTGTTTTACTAACCACAATATACCGCTGTCGGTCCAACTTTTCGTTGCTCAATATGTATTTCTTTATTTTATATTTATAACTCTTATATTACTTTTATTATTTGCCAGTAATCTTTCGTTAAATAAAAGTTTTCACCACTCGACCTTCCAAGCTTGCATGTGTTGACAGCTGTCATATCTGACAGTGACAAGATACAACCTTTTTTACTTGAAATTCCGTTTTTCAACTTTATTAAGTGACAGCTGTCACTTATGTCATAGTGACATTGACAGGTGTTGCTATTTGCAAAATTGTCACGTTCCGTGGTGAGGGGCGCGTTCCGTGTCCACGGGCGTCCGCCAGCCATTTTACCAAAGCATTGTAATACATACATAGAAGTGTAATTACTGATGACCGACCGAGACGCAGCTATACATAGACAATAGTAGCAAACGGGAACGTAGCAACTGAAATAATATTGTTTGATTGTATACTTGTTTGATTATGTAATAATTTTCTACCATTTAAGTTTAATTTTTGTCTTGTAGCAACCCCGTTTTAACTGTCATGTGTGGATGACGTCTCGGCGGCGTCTCAGTCCGCCTCGATGTGCTCAGTCGTTTTATTTTATTAAATGCACTGCTAATGTATTTTCTGTTCTTTTATTTTTTACTTTCCTTGGTTTTTTACGCTTTTTACTTACCTTTTTATGTTCATATTATGATATCCTATTACCTGCCAATCTTGGCAATAAGACGTTATAACGCATCCAATGTATCAGCGAATCAGAGCTTAGTAGTAGTTTAAAAAAATACTTCGGGCGAATTAGAAATACGAAAGTTTAGTGTTAATAACACTAAAATATGAAAGAAAGTAGTCGTTATCCGAAAAATGTTTTCGCCGAAAGTTATAGCGTACTCTGCAAGTGAACAAACCTAAGTATGTACAACTAATGTTTTAATTATCTCCAAAATCGAGCTTATGAAAATTTTTGCTCAGATTAAGGCTATGGGTTAAAGCCTCGCAAACCTAACTTAGAACTCGCACTGTATTCCAAACGAGGTAAAATCTACTTCGTTTTTGGACGCGATTATATGAATGTGAGGGTAAACGCTTATTATACGAATTGGTTGACATTCTAAAGTATTATAAATCGTCTGTTGTGAAAGTATTTAGGAGCACGTGTGAAATAGCTACATATCACTGTCCTTCCCTTCGTTCATAGGAATATATTGTACGCTAACTATGTGTCTGACTCCCGTTTCACTCGCTTTAAAATTATCGCAAAAACGAATTTATGAAAGAGTCTTAAATTAAAAGTAGATTTTTCGAGAATTGAAATCTGTGGAGACTAACACTTATTGGCGCCAATTTTCTTTTCGAAATGGGAATCAGACATACTACTCATAAAAAATAAAAATAAACTCGAAAATGATTAGTCGGTGCCTAGACTTTGTATAATATTGTTTCACAAAAATGTATGAAATTATACCGAAAATAATGACGTTTAAAAGGCGCCACTTGCAATTTAAGCTGCTGTTCCACTAACAAAAGTTGTGGACCAACTATTTAATGTTTTAGACGTAGTTAGTTAATGGATTAATTATGTATTTATGAAATTATCGTCGACATTAAATTTGGTAAGCTAAACGTCATTATTTTATACGGACAAGATTTCCAAAAATATTTGTATCGTTCCATACGTAAAAGTCAATTGCGACGTCCTAACGGTAACATATAAATGTAGAATATAAACAAGTGTACCTATTAATTCTAATCGTTGTTTCGTTACGCTTTTGTAAAATTGTATAAAGTTGATTGTATTGTAAAAAAGATATCTTTTCAATTTCCTTATTAAAAAAAAAACTTGCCAAATGTTAGTGTTACCAGCTCGAAATGTGAAAAAACTACTATTTAGCGTTCGAGTGTCACTTTGCCATTGCTTCTGTATACACCAGTCCATTATTAGTAGCGTAGCAGCGTGTACATAGCCCGTGTATGTACAATATATTATATACATACATAGTGAATATTATAAAGTATTTTTGCATGATTAATTATTGTAAAAGTGTCCGATTGTGTGTAGTTAACGTGTGGTTTACTTAACACGTTCCTTGTGTTCTTACTTTATCCGAGTGTGTCTTAGAATTAGCCGGCGTTTTTCAATTGGAAATAGCCCTGGTTACCCACTAAACCCCTAATCTAACTGTTTGTTCGATCAGTCGGCTAATAAAAACGGACTACAGTAGAAAAAATCACTTAGTAATAGCTAAAAAAAATTCATTGTTAAAATGTGTTATTTATCAAATTATTAAAAGAGTGATAACATAAAATGCCAACGTTGTTAGTAAACCACGCTGTATTAAAAATCATAAAATTATATAAAAAATTAACGTTTGTGAGTAGGCACGCGTTCGGCGCCGCCAGATGGCGCCTCTTTGCAATAACTTTTCTATACGACAAATTAAATATAAATTGTAAAGGGATATTATGAATAGTGTCGGTAGTGTGCGCAGAAAAGCAGTACGTGCCCCGCACGAGACAGCTCCGAATATTGGTAAACTAAAAAGTTCTAGGTTAGTCCACTTCGCAAATACTTGAAAGAATATCTACAAAAATCAACCTTATATAGATTATGATAAGGAAGGATTGGAACCAACAGTCAAGACGTTTGAAATCCAGTCTAAAGTCAGTAAAAGGTGCAGTAAAATGCTTAGGTATGCCCTGCGTTCTAATAGAAAGCGATCGTTGCGGTCATAAGTCACTCTTTGTTAAAAAAACCTGTGTTCCGGTTTACCGAAAAAAAGTGACATGTAAAAGCGTCGATAGCGTTTTCGCACAGCTATCGCTTTGTATTAGGATTAGGACGCGGCCTTAGTTGAAAAGGTTGGACAGTTTCCATTCTTATCTGTATTTGCAAAGTTGCTTGGAGGAAACAATTTATAAACAAGAATATGCATTCAAAATACGAGTCCATAAGTTTATATATTTTTTTATTAATAGTTTCGCCTAAAAATTAAACATAGAAAAAGGTATATTATATGAATTCACAAAATCGTTATAAAAATATCTCACAATAACTTTCATTTCTTTTTAGGCAAGGTTGTTACTAAAACTTTTAGGCTAAACTTTCGATTTTACCAATTGTTGTAGAGCCAAGTTTCCTACCTAGCCACATGTGCCGTGTTTTAAACGTATGTATGTAGCAAGATCAGACCGCTCTAGGCGCTTTTAGTCAGCCGAAAGTTTAATCGGTATCCTGTACAGAATCTATTTTACTCCGGCTTTAAATCAGTAAATCACTCAGACTGACCCCGCGTCCTAACCAAAATGGATGGTCGCGCGAGTACGTCATCGTCACGATCATTTGTACGAATTACGACGTACAAACGCGACTTGATTGATCGCCCGAGTACGTCATATTCATATAAAAGAGCGCTTCGATTGAGTAGGCCGCTTCCTAACCAGAAGCGACCATCGCCGCGCGATTACGCGATCGTTGCGTTCATAAATGTTACTTTTTGTCTGTGAAACGGAATGCGTGGTCTCTCCGACAGAACACGTTCCAGTTTTCCGAAAAAAAAGTGACATAAACGCGATCGCATAAGAGTGCGACGATCGTTTTTGGTTAGGAGACCAGCCAGCCTCACCTATCAAATTGTCGGCTAACTAACAAGTCTCTAGATCGCGCTGAGTCTAAAACCACTGTTCCCTGTTTCGCTGTAGCGGGCACCGTATTGTAAGCTCAGTGTGTTCGTGGTCGCTGAATGTTGTAAAAACCTTTAGTGTTGTGAAATGTGAGCCTCCTACCCGAGTTAAAGTATTTGATGTAAAATATATTGGATAATACCGAAAGCGTGCCCTTTAAAGATAAAGAAATAGAAAACATTGTGTCTTAATTCCATTTAATAGCTTATAAATGTGCAACTTCAAGAGCTTCATTGTATTTAGGTACCAGCAGCATTCGAACGACATCAAAATACTATCCAGCCAAGGTCTTCAATAAGTTGGCAAAAGTGCAAAACGCATTGTATGAACCATTACAGTCATGAAGCATTATAGAATTTTTCCAACTATGTTAGTGTCAGCTTCCCGACTAATCGTATGCAGCTGAATACTAGTATTTTACATGGAGCGACTGCCTACTGACCCCCACAACCTAGTTACGGGGGAACACTATAACCCTTGGTGAATAAGATATAATTTCAATTGAATCTTCCGCGTTACCTCTGAAACTTGACTTGATACTTCGCGTACATTTTGGCACTGCTTTTCAGAGTTTAAAAATACTTACCATGCTCTTTCTAATTTATTCAACGGTATTAATAGGCTGCCTCGTTGGTCTACAATTCTAGATGTAGCAAGCTCACTGTTGAGCATGAGGTCTTGTGTTTAATTATCGGGTCGGGCAACGTGTTATTGGATTTTCCCATCTGAAATCTGAGTTGCAGCCCGGAGTCTTGATTGTGCCCGGTTGATGTCAATAGGCTCGCCCCCTTATACAGTGTTATGTTTAACTGCCGAAAGGTGGGTGTGCTATAGGTAGGTACAACTCTGTCCAACCCTTTGATAAGGCATGATGTTATTAAATACTTTAACTCAGATATCAGTAACTAGCCTACTATCCTTTCCAAACGCATTTAGCTCCTAAAAATACTCGGCGAAGAGTTTTGTATTAATGATTAGAAGATAGACAATAGCGGAAAGCTGCGTGCAATACATACCTACCTCTGCGCTGAAGCGTTGAACACCAAGATATATGAATTTATTAATATTGTGTATTGTATTATAGTTTTTAATCTAAATTAATTGTTTTTATTTTAATTGTTAATGTGGAAAAATGGCACATGAGAAAAAAAACGACGTTCATCTGAGATACCTACTAAATTAATTGAATACTGTGCTAATGCACCATGCACTGAACTTAATAAAGCAGGTCTAACTGTAAGGCCGAGATCTATAACCGTTACTTAACACGAACGTAGGCTAGGGGTTATTCCTAGCACTGTCGCACAGCTGTCACACTACAACTGCGAGATTAAGGTGGAACATGTCTAAAGCTTTGGTTTTCTAAGATATCTGTGAACGGTCACACTATACAGAGCTTTATTGACAACTTAATGTCAAATACTGGTGAAAATGAAAGGCTTTCATGACGACCGTTTTAATCACAGATATTGCCGTCAGTCGAAGCACAAGCTAAGTAGCATTTCCAGATCTCGGTCTAACAGTTACATACCGCACTTTGACTTTCCTAAGTATGCGCTTCATACGAATTTGAACCTTCATAATTATGCGTACAAACGTCTAATTCGTAGCGAATGTGGGCAAGCGTAAATAATGTCCATTTTCGTATGAGATCTTTAATTTGCAATGTAAAGTCACAAGTGCGGTCTTTCAATCTGGCCTGAATATAACAAGATCTTTAGGCATAGAACAATAATTCAAGTAAAGTATCTGAGCAGATTCTACGGTCATCACCATTGACGAAAGATCCTATTTTACAAAAATATTTGGACAACGTTCAGTAGGTAAATATTACGTACAAAACCTTAGATGACTCATTATGTAAGTATTCAATATGTGTTTTCACAATAATTACATAAAAATTAGTCATTACATTAAATAAAAGAGAAACAGCAATAATAAAATAAAAAATCTCCGAATTTAATCTGTGCACTATGTATATTTTTAATACAGTGCTACCAAAATAGATGTTTTAATGGCGGCAAAGTGCCTGTGTTGCCAATTTAAAAGTAATCTACCAATTTGGTAAAATATTTTGTGTGTTGTAATTTGCTTGCTTGGATCTTGGAACGGCTAAGGATGTGGATTCCATGGGTTACACGACATTGGTCAAGTCAGATATTTGTCAAATCGGCAATTCGTCAAATTTGATATTGGTCAAAGCTGTAGTTCGTCAAATCGTCTGTTTGCCCAATTATGAAATATACCAAATACGCTATTGGTCAAATAATTTTAGTACAATCAACTGTAAAAATGAAAGTACCCCATGATATTTTTATAACTCATTTATTCAATTGATAGGTATTTATTTACAAGAATTCATACCCAACACAACTGTTTTAAACACTTTAACGCATCAAGTTTTCCACTCAATAATTTTTCAATAATTTTTTCTATTTTGGCATCTTTTATGATGTTGGACGTTTTCCTCTGCTTCTCATCTTGTCTTTTAACTTTATTTAAATAATATTTCGCTTCTTTTTTTAAAATACTTATGTACATGAAAATATTATGTTTTTCTTGCACTTTAATCCCTAATCTCCGATGCCAAGCCTCGACTGCGTTGGTGGTACGATGCCGTTCATTTGCACAACACCACATGTCCTGAGAAATCCTTTTTTGCCATTGCTCAGTAAAATATTTTTGAAAATTTTCCGCCCTTTTATCATTTTCTGGCATCATGTCAAGTATTGCTAACCATCCTTCAGGAATATACTGATAGGGCAGTAACGCTAGATTTGTGGTTAGTCTTACAATTTTTTTCAAATTGTCGTCAGTCATCATTCCAAGTGCTTTTGCTTTTTTATATATTGCTTGATTAAAATGAAAAAAGCAGCCTTTGACAAGAACATCAGGAAAAATGCTTTTTGCAGCGTTAATAATTGCCATTTCGTAATCACATTTTAGAAAATTCACATCAAGCTTGAATTGAGAACGCAAAACCGAGAATACTCTCTCATAGGTTTGCTGAGTTTTATTAGGCAAAAGGCAAAAAAATATGGGAATAATATTGGTGCTTGCTCTTGTACTGCCCACGTCTACGTGTATTGATAAAAGTTGAAAAAAAGGTCGCGGTACGGTTTTAAAAGTGCCATCTACAAAAATCAAATCCGTATTTAATGCTATTTCTATACCCTCAGCTGTAGCAAACATGAAGAATTTCGGAAGATCGTCTTTGCTTTCATAAACCAAAAAATCATTTGAAAGTATGTCTGGAAATTTGACCGTATCTACCGTTGGGAACTGGCATGTTTGTACGCCAATTGCTTTCTTTCGCATTTTGTATAGACCATCGCGCTTTGATTTCAAACTTGGTATGTCTACAAAATCATCTTCTTCCTCAAGCTCACCCATAGTTTCTTCAAAAATTTTACTAACTGATTTCCATTCCTTCTTTACTCTTTCTCTGCATTTATTCATCTTAACGTCAATCAAATTCTTATCGAAGTTAGGCTTACAGGTATGTCCGCTTTCCCTCAGAATTGACCCTGAATCACTGCTCAAAGTTATGGATCCATTGCACTCGCTTCTATTTACGCAACGCCAAATTGTAGTACCGTTTTTGTTTGTTGAGTTAAAATGGAATTGATATCCTGCACGTAATAGTTTCTTTTTGCCTTTTTCAGTGTCTGTAAATGTAAATACAGAATCACTGCCTTTACTAGTAGAAGCCATTATATATATTTCACCAAACCGAAGACACGAACATAAAGAATACCTTTAAGTAATTGCACGGGGTAATTGCTGTCATTTACAAATAATGAAATGTCACATAATTGACGGAAAAACAAGTGACGGCATATATGTTATTCTATGAAGCCAGCATTTTCCGCCTAGATCCTACCTACTTTTACAGATTCAAAGGAGGTATCAATCGAAACAAATTAAACCTCAGAATACTCAATTACTATTATTTACTATATTTTAATGATGTAAATAGGAACCTGGCAGGTGGCTTTTCCTTTTGTAAGACTACAAGTAAGTTATGTGAATTTAAAACGCATGTTTTCATCGACTGTACATGGATTTGACCAATAGCGTATTTGGCATATTTCATAATTGGACAAACAGACGATTTGACGAACTACAGCTTTGACCAATATCAAATTTGACGAATTGCTGATTTGACAAATATCTGACTTGACCAATGTCGTGTAACCCGATTCCATTGAGTGTGATAGATAAGGGCGATTACACACGGCTGAAAAGTTCGTGTAAGCCGAATAACGGCGTGGTACCACACTACTGCAAATAAAGTCATTTTGAATAGCGAGTGATTGTTTTATTGCTTATTCCTCGTTGGTGTAATGATCGCAAGCGCTACTGCAGACTACTGAGCATGCCGTCTTGGGTTCGATTCCCAGGTCGGGCAGTGTAATTGGGTTTTTCCAACTGGATTTTCACAGCAACAGCCTGGAGTCTGGATTTCTCCCAGTGGATGGCAATAGGCTCGCCCCCTGTTACATGGGACTTAAACATATGAATATGATGCAGGTGTTGAGAAGGAGGTTGATGATAAATGATAGTCAATTACTTACAACTTTGTGTATTGTTACCAGTCCAGCGACACGTACAGAAAAGAGACCAAAAATAAAGTTACAGAAATCTTTTATAACATTTCAAATGACAGTTGTCTACCCTTACTACTTTACTAACATGAATATTGCAACAGATATAATGAACTGAACTATTAATACAAACAAATACTTTTAAACTAAAAACGGTAACAATATATCTTTACTAAAAATTATTGATATGTAAATTAATCTATTACACATTCTTAACGCAATAATTTAATGGAACTTACAAACTCAATCCTTTAGTATTTAAACACAGGTAAAACAAATGAATAAAATGGCAACATCACATAAATTGGTCAGTGTGACCCTAAACAAACTTCTACTGATGATTCGATACGATAACACATATCTGGCGAAATGTGGGTGTACTATATGTACACCTCTGCCCAACCCTTCGGGAAAACAAACAAGGGATGATGTTATTAAATACTTTAACTCAGATATCCTTAACTAGCCTACTATCCTTTCCAAACGCATTTAGCTCCTAAAAATACTCGGCGAAGAGTTTTGTATTAATGATTAGAAGAAAGACAATAGCGAAAAGCTGCGTGCAATACATAGGTAGGTACCTACCTCTGCGCTGAAGCGTTGAACACATTTCGTACACCTCTGCTTAGCTCTTCGGGCATACAGGCGCGTTGTGCTATGATGTTTACCTAAAGCGCAATACACATTGAGCCCGCCGGGCCGCCGACATTATGTCGGCAACTAAACGTTTTAATTATATAATTTTCGTTTGATTCTTTTCATACAGGCCGCCGGGTTGTGTCGCCGGGCTCAGTGTGTATTGCGCTTAATGGTCTTTCATGAGTGGTGATCGAAGGTCGCTAAAATGTATGTCCGACGCAGTCTGGGTAGTCTGCCCCGCTACTACCTTGTTGCATAATCAGCTAATAATGTGCCCACTGCTGGAACACAGAGCCCACGTTACTAATTCGCTAATATTTTAACCATAGTAACATACATCAATCTGCAAATTCAAATTCAAATTCAAATTCAAATTCAAATGTTTATTGCTCAACACAGTACATAATTATTCATACATTTCTAGATGTCAAGTGAATGCGCAGTCCACTGTGTTGCACCAATTCAGGCATGCAAATTGATTATTAAATTATACTATGTCATAAATTCCATTCAATACCATATACAATGTCATTAATTCTAAGTAATACCATAAAAATGTCATAAATTTATCTATTTTATATGTCTAAAAACAGTCAACACACCCTTAACAATTAACAATACAAATAAAATAATTTTAATAATATAAATCGGACTCAAGTATTTCCATAATTATATGTATTATTCTACGCACAAGTTTCTATCTATAAGGTATTCATTAATAGTGTAATAAGTTTTACTTGTCAGTAGATTATTTAGTTGCTTCTTAAATACATTTATATCCTTAATACATAGCAAAGCATTAGGTAATTTGTTATAAATATGTGGTGCCATTCCTAAGAAGTTTTTACGGAATACTGCTTTTTTGTGTTGTCTACCGCTTATTTTATTTTTATGACGCGCACTGTGCAATTTTTCAAATAGGTGGAAGTTTGTTTTGACAAATACGGCTACCTCATATATGTATAGGCAGGGTACCGTTAATATACGGAAATTCATAAAGAACGGTTTGCAGCTTTCCGTGCTTCGAATACCGCATATCGCCCTAACACACCTCTTTTGCGCTCTAAATACTGCCTAGCCTTTTTCGAACTATATTGGGATCGGCTTCCAGTCTAACCGGATGCAGCTGAATACCAGTATTTTACATGGAACGACTGCCTATCTGAACCCAGTAACTAGGTAATACGATAGGGTAGACTGGGTACGGTTTAAACAAAGGACGGTTGAAACAGAGCAAATATCTCGTAAACGGTTACGCGGGGAGTGAGGGAGGCAAGGGGAAAACGAAGCGCACGACAGATCCGAACACGAATTTAGTGCCGCGCCGCTCCCCGCGCGTTGTTGTTGTGTGCAGGACGCCATATTGTTTTTTATTACCCAAAAGTAAGTATTTTTCTTCTGACATTAACGCTTATATTATCTGTTCTTTGTAAGTGAATGTATTAAGTGTGTGTTTGTGATTATTATGAAGCTTGTAGAATAAGGGATAGTAACTATTTTTAATGTGTTATTATTACTGTCGTAATTATAAAGTATATTCTACCAAAAGTGGTGTTGGGGACGGTTGAAACATTTTTTGTGGGTACGGTTGAAACAAAATGTTTATTTTTTGTAGATGCCGAGAGTTCGAGTGAGGAAGACTTCCAGAGGGGAAATTAACTTGTCGAGCTATAGTAATGTATATGAGGAGGTAAAAGCTTGAGATTCACTACGGAAAGCGGCGGACAAGCATGGTATAAACCACTGTTCCCTGTTAAGATACTTTCGAAAGCGAGATGCGTCCGGCAAAGACGATGAAGGTATGGGGTATAAAGCACACAATCGTGTTTTCAATGAATATCAGGAGCGAGAATTTAAAAAAAGTTTTAATTTAGTTTATTCAAAATGTTAATTTTATTATTAATTTTTATTTGATTTTAGAAATTCTTTAATTGTTTACTAATCGTTAAAGGCTGATGAAACCTTGAAGACTGATTAATGTTGTTATGTGGTGCCATAATTAGTTTTAATGATAAATAAAACATGCTTCCTTAGTATTTATTGTATTATTTGTATGTGTTTCAACTGACCCCAATCGCTGTTTCAACCGCCCCTGGCATGGGGACGGTTGCAACAAATTCGTTTTTTTTTTTTAATTTCATATATTTCTAATAATAATAACCCAGGAACTATAATGATACAGCCATATCGTAGCCAAAACTTCACATTTGAGTTTCATGTATCATAATCGTCACTCGGTTTATAAACAACAAAATTATAAACGATAAAAGCTAAATTGTTTCAACCGTACCCAGTCTCCCCTACCCCTTGGTAAGATTGGTTTGTCAGACTTTCGGGCTTCAGACGACCCGTAACGACTAAGAACGGCTTAACGTGCTTTCCGAGGCACGGAGGAGGATATGCAAAGATGGTCCACGGGCCAAACCCGGCAAGCGTAGCTTAAACTGATGGATCGACCCGTGCGGCTGTTATTACTTAGCCATGAGCGCATCCTCCTTTTCCTTTTTAACATACCATGAAGAACTATAGTTCCTCCGATCGTGCTGTTTCGAGAGAAAAAGTAATTGGTACCAAATCATGGCCCGCGTAAGGGTCTCGCTTCTCGACCACGAGGTGAACGAGGTTGCTGGTTCGAATCAAGCAGGAGACAGCGTGACTACTACGAAATTGAAGGAAAACATCGTGAGGAAACGTCACAGAGCACGGAGAGTCGGAGACGCCTCGGTGACCACTTAGAGGCGCCATTGTCACACCGACCTTTTTCTGTAGATTGTTTGTCGCTCAACGCACTTTCGGTAGGTACTCGTACCACGAATTTCAAATGTCAAAATTCAAAACTCATTTATTCAAACTAAGCTGAGAATCAGGACTTTTCGAACATTTAAATTTCATAAGACAGTCCCCCAAAAACGCCCGCCCTTCACCACTTCCTCCTAGTACTTTAGCTAGGAAGAAGAAGTGGCGCAATAAACTCCCCAGCATTTCTTTTGGAGGTACTCTACCGTCTCTGACGCTGTCGCATATGGGTGCGGCAATTCCCTGCACTATGGCAAAAGGGGAAATTAAAATGCTCTCAAACAGCCGACACACAGTAAGCATTGTGTGGTGTTAAATCTTGTTCCGTTTCAGTAAGTATAAGAAACTCATCCGGCAGTAGAAGGATTGGTAACGGCAACTATTCTAGAGAGCAGAGGAGGCCCAGTGGTAACGGCCCGTCTTATCAAGTCGTGGGTTCAAACTCAGGCAAGCGCTTTACTTTGTGTAAATAATTTCATCACCACTGCTCCCAAAACGGTGATGGAAAATATTGTGAGGAAACTGGCATGTCCTGGAACCAAAATTTCGAAGACAGGTGGTAGGTTACAGCCCACTCCATCTTGAAGAGAGGAGGCCTGTGTCCCAGCAGTGGGAACATTATAGGCTGATTATGTTATTCTAGATAGAATGATGTTCAGTCAAGAATTGCATTTTCAATCTTAAAGATTTCATACATTAGGCACAGAATAGATAATGGTGACAGTATGGTAGGTAATACCAAGGTATGTGCCAACTCAACACCCTTTTCTGGAATGCGGATCTTTCGAATGCCATTAGCAATTCGGTTGAAGAAGAATAAGAATGACCTAATTACCTTTTTTCCGGTTTGTGAAGTGATACTGTCAGACACTTACTGACTAAAAACCACTCCGGTCTCTCGCACACTTGTTTCGGAGGGCTGCGGGCTCAAATGCGACTTCCGCTGCCCTGCGATGGACTGGTGACCCGAGCTGTGCGGGCCCCGTCCATAAGGAGAGTGAAGTGTTAAATTCCCCCCGTTACGTCTTAGAGAGGCGTGCTTGGAAGACTACACGCTGTCATCTCGGGTCCTGGTGGATGGGGGGCGGTAGACGTCCTCCTCCTCGAGTCCCCCGTCCCTCGGGACCTGTTTAAGGATTGCATATCTACATTATGTCTGTCTTTGTGGGTACTCTTTAAGGCTCTTACAGACAAGCGCAACGCGACTCTATTAGAAAATTTTCTATGAAAACTTCATGGAAATTGTTCTACTAGAATCTCGTCGCGCCTGTCTGTGGGAGAATTTATATTGCATAAACTTTAAATTAATAATTAATTACGTAGATATTTAAAAAAAAACCCTCAATAATATTGCCAATTAGTACGTAAAGTAGGTAGGTATAAGGTACCTACCTAAGCATTAATTAGGTAACCTTTCAAATTCATCAGACAGATAGCTTGATGGCATAATAAAATCACTCATCAGGTTAGTTATCAGTAATTTATACTTAATCTTGAACGACTCCTATGCCTCTACCACAGTCACTGATTTCAGCAATATAATTCAGCTTTTCAGTAACGCTCCGTCCTCTAAGGGGATAGCGCGCGTCGCGTGTCGTGAAAAATTACGAACAATATTTTACGTACTACATATAAAAGTTTTGTGGAAAAAGTGTCTTGAATAAATACTACAGCTCGCTTTATTGAACAAGGTTTGTATTTAGAAATTGTTTGCACATTATTAACATTAAGTTTTAATCACATTTTTTATTGGGTTTATTTTGCGTTCCCGCTTAAACTGGCAAACATTTATTTATTTTGCTGTTTCTTGGGTTCCGTATTTATCTGTTCCGTGGGTTCCGTCACATTTTTTCTACATACCTTTAAATTGCAAAATGTAGATGATAAAATAGATTATTAGAACATTCTGCAAAGTAGGTAAGTCTACTTTAATCTAGATTTAGTTTTGCATCGTTGAGCGCGAAAATAATATTTTAAGAAAGTCATATTTCATATTATTTTAATACTCCATTGAATTAATGAATGCTTGCATGCAACACTGCTGAGCGTGGGGTCCTGGGTTCGGTTCCCGAGTCGGGCAAAGTATAAGGGGTTTTTCCATAAGAAAATTCTTAGTCACACACAATCCCGGAATTTGGATTCATGCTCGATTAGCAATAAAGTGATATTATATCTACTTACTCTTGTTTTAATTTAGTTGGTGATAGTAAACTTTAATAGATAGTTATTTTCTTACTTAAAAAAACAGCAATATTTTATCCTAGCCAGCTGGTCCAGAATGAAAATTAGCCTATGTCCTTCCCCAGGCTACTTATCTGTCAAATTTCATCCAAATCCGTTCAGCCGTTGTGGCATCTGCTGTGCAGAACCACAATTTTTGATCTACTTCTATGTTTTTTAAGCTACTATACTAAACAACTCACCTTTTGATACGGTACCTATGAAATTCATCATCATTCATGTAACTTTCCTTGTATTTATTCTTAATCGCACTTTATCTGTAATAGCATATTTTTATATTCTTTGATTGTTTTAGCATCTAAATTCTATTTTATAAATACTATTTATTGATTCCTGTTGTGAAGATGACAGAATATTTTATATTGATTGAAAGCTGTCATCTGTCTTATTTACTTTTCTTAACCATAGACATAATGTGTGTTGACTTAACGTTCTACTAAACCTATTATAAGGCAGGTGAATACACTGTATTGCTCTCAATAAAGACAGTTGTAGCTTATCGGTCTGTAAACCGTTTTTATCCGTTCTGGCCATCATTCAATTAAGATCTAACTTGATAGATTTTTGAAATGTTTTAAGATATGACACAGAACGATAAAAACGGGTTCTTTTCTTAACGGGGTTAAAGTTTGGCTCTAGCCGTGTGATGTGCTACTTTTCACTTTGAATCTAATTTTACTACTTAAATCCTAGCTAAACATAATACTGTGTATAACCTAAACTATTGTGTAATTTCAATCAATAAACTTTTGGTGTTCAGTGTCTACCCGGCTTATCATTCAACCGACTTTCTCACCTAGCCCTATAGAGGGCCCTACACCAGCCATCTGGCCGCGTGGCGCAAGACGCCACGCCTCAAAGCCACACATACTACTCGAATAAGAGAGGGTACCGACGTCGAGTGACGTGACGTCAGGAGTCGTGATCTTAGCCCTCACAGCACGACGTCACGAGTGACGCCGACGCGTCCCTCCTGTTAGCGTGAGGTACCACGAAAGTACCTCCGCCTCCTAGCTACCTCTCACACCTACCTCTCCGTTCAACAGGCTGAAGGAACCTCCTACTCAGCGTGCGGCGTGTGCGGCGGCTCCTCTGTACTCCCTGCCTGCCAGCCTTCCTGTCCGTCAGTCTACCTGCACCTCAGCTCGGTCCTGGTCCCGCCTATCCTGTGCATCCCACGTCGTGTGAAGCCGGCCTCTTAACCTTTTACCTTTTACCTCTTATAACCTAACTATACTCTAGACTCTAACTCTTACCTTTAACCTTCTTTATCTTAATTGTATCAACGCTAAGCTCCGAGGAGCTGAGCGTTACATTACAGTTTGGCGCCCAATTCTAGAAAACTAGGCCCAAACATTACAGTTTGGCGCCCAAATCTAAGAAAGCGGGCGCAACGTACAGTTTTGCGCCCACTTACTTCGAAACCCACACCCTCTTTAACACTATAACACTCTCAAACTAGGCCCAAACATTACAGTTTGGCGCCCAAATCTTAGAAAGCGGGCGCAACGTTACAGTTTTGCGCCCACTTACTTCGAAACCCACACCCTCTTTAACACTATAACACTCTCAAACTCTCTCTCAACAGTTTTGTCCCAATTCTTAAAACTTTACACTCTACTATACCCTCTTTTATACTTACTCATTATTTCTTTTACTACCACTATATTTATACCGTGGGCTCGACCTTCTTTAACAATTTTTACTAATTACCTTTATTTCGAATACCTTAAAATAATACATCATTATTGGCTCACCTTACTTCACTTGCAAAACTCTCTTTATATATTATTATTTACTTTTACAGCTCCTTTACTATTACTATTTGCTTATACCTCTTAACTTTTTTTTTTGCTACGTTTACTCCAACCCGCACTCCTGGAACCTTTAGGCAAATTTTATAATCCACCTTTTTTAAACCTTTTATTTTCCATCCTTTAACTTAAACTCCTCGAGCGGACGACAAACTCGTTAAATAAGCCTTTGTGTCACTTTAACCTCATTGAGCGGTTCCTACACAACTCATTAAATAAGCCCATGTGTATACCTTCTTTCTTAAACGAGTAAACCCTCTCTCTTAAAGGGTGAACTCATCTTAAAGGGTAAACCCCCCTCTTAAAGGGTTCTCTTAAAACTTTTAACCTCCGAGCGGTCCCTACATAACTCGATAAATAAGCCTATATGTAAACCTTAAAACTCTTAAACTTAGATTTCTCTTTAATTAATTAAATTACTTCTAAACTTAGGTTTCTTCTTAACCTAGGCTTCCTCTTAAACTTGAGGCTTCCTCTTAAACTTGAGGTCTTCTTTAAATCCTTCTTGGGTTTCTCTTGAACTCCCAAGTCTTCGAGCGGTTTGGCAACTCACTAAAAAAGCCTCCAATGCCTTGTAAATAGTTTTTTCTTAATGGGTCTTCGAAAAGGTGCGGGTTACGACACCTAACTAAAAAAAATAAGCCATAGTAAATCCTAAAAATATTTCCTTGTGGAGTATGCGTCATCGAATGTGAACCATATCCCCTATTTGTGTTTGAATGAGAGTGTTAGATGAAAGTATGAAAGATGTTGTGTGTTAGACCAAGGTTTTATTTCCACCTTCAAAATTTTCCACTGTGTTGAAAATTTTTCTGGGGTATTCGGGGTAATGTGGCATCTGCTGTGCAGAACCACAATTTTTGATCTACTTCTATGTTTTTTATGCTACTATACTAAACAACTCACCTTTTGATACGGTACCTATGAAATTCATCATCATTCATGTAACTTTCCTTGTATTTATTCTTAATCGCACTTTATCTGTAATAGCATATTTTTATATTCTTTGATTGTTTTAGCATCTAAATTCTATTTTATAAATACTATTTATTGATTCCTGTTGTGAAGATGACAGAATATTTTATATTGATTGAAAGCTGTCATCTGTCTTATTTACTTTTCTTAACCATAGACATAATGTGTGTTGACTTAACGTTCTACTAAACCTATTATAAGGCAGGTGAATACACTGTATTGCTCTCAATAAAGACAGTTGTAGCTTATCGGTCTGTAAACCGTTTTTATCCGTTCTGGCCATCATTCAATTAAGATCTAACTTGATAGATTTTTGAAATGTTTTAAGATATGACACAGAACGATAAAAACGGGTTCTTTTCTTAACGGGGTTAAAGTTTGGCTCTAGCCGTGTGATGTGCTACTTTTCACTTTGAATCTAATTTTACTACTTAAATCCTAGCTAAACATAATACTGTGTATAACCTAAACTATTGTGTAATTTCAATCAATAAACTTTTGGTGTTCAGTGTCTACCCGGCTTATCATTCAACCGACTTTCTCACCTAGCCCTATAGAGGGCCCTACACCAGCCATCTGGCCGCGTGGCGCAAGACGCCACGCCTCAAAGCCACACATACTACTCGAATAAGAGAGGGTACCGACGTCGAGTGACGTGACGTCAGGAGTCGTGATCTTAGCCCTCACAGCACGACGTCACGAGTGACGCCGACGCGTCCCTCCTGTTAGCGTGAGGTACCACGAAAGTACCTCCGCCTCCTAGCTACCTCTCACACCTACCTCTCCGTTCAACAGGCTGAAGGAACCTCCTACTCAGCGTGCGGCGTGTGCGGCGGCTCCTCTGTACTCCCTGCCTGCCAGCCTTCCTGTCCGTCAGTCTACCTGCACCTCAGCTCGGTCCTGGTCCCGCCTATCCTGTGCATCCCACGTCGTGTGAAGCCGGCCTCTTAACCTTTTACCTTTTACCTCTTATAACCTAACTATACTCTAGACTCTAACTCTTACCTTTAACCTTCTTTATCTTAATTGTATCAACGCTAAGCTCCGAGGAGCTGAGCGTTACATTACACCGTTTTAGCGTGAAAGCGTAGCAAAAAAACAAAACTCAATTTCGCGTAATAATTAGTCAGGATTCCCGGTAGAACCAGATAGATCTGTAAAACTTTCCGGACACCAAATAATCTATATCTACCTTCACATAGTATTTATACTATGTACTAGCTGCCCGTCCCGGCTTCGCACGGGTAGCACTAAGTACTTATCTACGGCTCCCTACCCTACCTATAAACCTTCCCTGGACTACGACAAACATTTCAAGACCAAAATCAGCCAAATCGGCCCAGCCGTTCTCGAGTTATAAAATTACAACGAAAAGTGGCATTGATTTTTATATATTTAGATGTGTATGGACAGACAGACGTCTGTGATAGATCTTCTAAAATACACAATGCATTTTAATCTGGTTTTCACCACCATTTATTATAGCTAAGGTATGTATACAAGCTAAAGTTTTATCAGGTCCACTTATGAAAACCAGCGTCATTTATAGTTGTCTACCATTTTTTGCTGAACTAGGCCTTTTTAGCGCAGCCGGGAGGCAAACTCCCATGCTAATTTTTTACATCGTATTTTACACTTTTTTAGGGTTCCGTACCCGAAGGGTGACAAACGGAACCCTATTCATAAGCCTCCGCTGTCCGTCTGTCTGTCAGCGAGCTCTATCTCATGAACCGTAATAGGTAGGCAGTTGAAAATTTCACAGATTGTGCATTTCTATTGCCGCAAGAGCAACAAATAATAAAATTAAAAAATAAAGGGGGGTCGCCATACAACAAAATTAAATTTTGAAAAAAAAAAAATCTGTCCCTGGCATGTGGGCTATCATTGTCTAGAGCTCATCAAGTAGAAAATAAATATAAGTTTTATTTGTTTTTATCTTCAAAAATGATGAATTAGGGGGCCGTAGAAGTTGTCTGTTTTAGACCATTTTTGTACGAGCTCTATCTCAACAACTAAACAAATTAGGAATTTGAAACTTGTGTGTATCATGTACCATATACTGTTTATAATCAACAAATACTAAAAACGCCGATTAATAACGTATTTTATATAATATGGGCGATTTACTGCAACTTAAAAATAATATTTTGTATTTCATGCTAATATTATGCGATTTAAATTCCACAGATAACTATTTACTAGTCGGAGTTATGACATGGAATTAGTAAGTACCTACTATCATGGCAGCATATACTATTTCGATCATTTAAATTTCGATCATCCAAAAAGGTCTACAAAATAAGCTCTCTTCAAAAGATTTTAAAACCGGCCAGTATTTTTTGAGTTTAAGAACTTTATCGACTTTTTTCAAAGTATCCCTAGACGGTGTTGCCGTGTTGATGTGTGTACTCGTACCTCATGTTAAAACTACACTCCAATAGACAATAATATTCAGTAACATTGAAATGAATGGTGGTACAGGGTACTATTCAGTTACCTTAAACCGTTGTGGATACAATTTCATATTGAGAAAACTTATTTGTGTAAAAATATTCAGCCACGGCGGCCAATCTCAATGGAGACTAGCCTTCGGCGTGGGAGATATTATAGTGCACAAGTGTATGCGCAGACACGAGTGCACTCTCTCTTCCCTCACTCTCATAGTCCAATGGGATGTGTAAAAACAATTTTTATTTTCGCTTGAGTTTAGATTTCGATATTTTTTTTTGTTGGTACATTGGCGTGTGCTAGCTGTCATTATGGCAAATATATTTTATTTTATGTTTTGTGTTGAGTAATGTAAAATATTTGCATACTATTGTATAGAATCAAGTTTTTTTTCGTAACTGAACAGACAGCTGCGCTGCTAGCGAGTTTGTTGCGCCACTTCTTCTTTCCAGCAAAAGCACTAGGAAGTGGTGAAGGGCGGGCGTTTTTGGGGGACTGTCTTAAGTAATTAGCCTAGTTTAAATAAATGACTTTTGAATTTGAATTATGACTATCAAAAATAACGTAATACCTGTATTGACCGAATGTTGTAATTAAAATTTGGCGTACTACTTACATTCTATTTTGTACAATATAGTCTGATGTAGCAAGAGAAATCCTTTTATTTATAAGTAACTACCTTTACCCGGCCCGGCTTCGCACGGTTAGCACTAAGTACTTATCTACGGCGCACCTACCTTTCCTAATTACATATTTCTACCTAATTACCTACCCTACCAACCTACCCTAACTGCTACCTAACCTAACCTACCTACCCTCCATATCTACCTGCATACCTACCACATATACCTATTTCAATCAATCAATCTTCCTAGCCTTTTTCCCAACTATCTTGGGGTCGGCTTCCAGTCTTACAGGTTGCAGCTGAATACCAGTATTTTACATGGAGCGACTGCCTATCTGACCTCCACAACCCAGTTACTGTTACAACACATATACCTATTTATACCTACTAATACTATGTTAGTAGCAAATAAATAACTTTGAATTTAGTTAATGCATGTTACTAAAATAAATTAAATAGACTTCTACACCTATAATTTAACACAACAAAATTTTTTCATTAAAATTAGACAATTTCTTTACAAAAGCATAGCGCCTCTGTTGTTACCTTTACGAAAGTATTACAAAAATGCATAGTGTTAAATCTTGTACGACATGGTATGGAACCCTTCGTGTGCGAGTCCGACTCGCACTTGACCGATTTATTTTATTTGATTTCAATTTTTTTATCTGCTGTATTAATTGTGTGCTTTTTAGTCTGTGTTAAATAAACGTTTTTTTTTTCTTTTCTTTTTATCCGCCTCTGTGGTCTTGTGGCTACATCATCTGTCTTAGACCCAGAGGTCTGAGAATCAAGTCAATCGATTCCCAGTGGACGCAGAATTTTCTCCTCGGTGGGGTTGGTGTTATGGCTTGTTGTAAGTCCGCCTGGCTAGCTACCACCATCTTATCTAAGTCTGTTGCCATAACAACAATGTTAACAGCATTGTTGTATTTCGGTAGTTAGAGGTAAGATAGCCATTTCCTCTGTGGTTGAGGATTACGGAAGAACCTCGCTTCCACCTTGATCATCACTTACCATTAGGCGAGATGGTTTCCACGTTGAAAGAAAGAAAGAAAAAGTATTTATTGAGACTCGCACAGGAGATCTCAAATTCCTGCCGGGGTTGCGGGTAGTCCCAAGGGGAAACCGTGGCCCCTGGCATGGCAAGGGAAGGAACACGGGTGGGTTTTAGTCAGTAAAAGTCTGACACGCCCTTCCGCTCCGCCCAGAGCGGGAGAAGTCATTGGATGATTTCCCACCCAAAAAAAAAAAAAAAAAGGAGATCTCAAATTAAACTAAAACACACTCATAAAAACATAAATAAAAAAAAAAAACAATAAAAAAAAGCTAAGTAAAATTAAAATAAAAGCAGAAAGTCCTGTACGACGCCAAAAGGACTCTTATCCGAGCATGATGCTGCGACATTCTGTTTGATATTATCCAGCCTTGTATGAAAGCAGAATTGGAAAAAAAACATAGGTTTGCAAGTTATGAGCGTTGAAACTTCCATTATTTCAACACTAATTTTAACTCGTCTTTGGGCGTAAATAAATAACTTATGTAGTAATAAAATGGCTAACCGTAAAAATAGAAACCGTACAGGGATAGATAATTTATTCAAAATTTTATGTTGAGTATAATACATCCAGTAGTTTTTCCATAATAAGTATCTATACGCCCAAAGCTCTGCTCATGAAATTTTACGCGCTCTTTTTTGTTATAAATCATCGTATAATTCACTAAATAAATAAAAGCTAAATAAATAAATAAAACTAAATAAATTAATAATTAGACTAATTAGCATGCATATCAGTAACGCCGACCAACGACTTCGAACCGTCGACTAGTGCACCCTTAACTGTTATTTTTACTTTTTTAGGGTTCCGTACCCGAAGGGTGACAAACGGAACCCTATTCATAAGCCTCTGCTGTCCGTCTGTCTGTCAGCGAGCTCTATCTCATGAACCGTAATAGGTAGGCAGTTGAAAATTTCACAGATTGAGCATTTCTATTGCCGCAAGAGCAACAAATAATAAAATTAAAAAATAAAGGGGGGTCGCCATACAATAAAATTAAATTTTGAAAAAAAAATTATCTGACCCTGGCATGTGGGGTATCATTTTCTAGAGCTCATTGAGTAGAGAATAAATATAATTTTTATTTGTTTTTATCTTCAAAAATGATGAATTAGGGGGCCGTAGAAGTTGTCTGTTTTAGACCATTTTTGTACGAGCTCTATCTCAACAACTAAACGAATTAGGAATTTGAAACTTGTGTGTATCATGTAACATATACTGTTTATAATCAACAAATACTAAAAACGCCGATTCATAACGTATTTTATATAATATGGGCGATTTTCTGCAACTTAAAGTAATAATTTTGTATTTCATGCTAATATTATGCGATATAAATTCCACAGATAACTATTTAATAGTCGGAGTAATGACATGGAATTAGTAAGTACCTACTATCATGGCAGCATATACTATTTCGATCATTTAAATTTCGATCATCCAAAAAGGTCTACAAAATAAACTTTCTTCACAAGATTTTAAAACCGGCCAGTATTTTTTCCAATAGACAATATATTCAGTAACATTGAAATGAATGCTGGCACATACAGTGTACTATTCAGTTACCTAGCTTAAACCGTTGTGGATACAATTTCATATTGAGAAAAATTATTGGTGTAAAAATATTCGGTCATGGCGGCCAATCTCAACGGAGACTGGCCTTCGGCGCGGGAGATATTATAGTGCACCAGTGTGTGCGCAGACACGAGTGCACTATCTCTTCCCTCACTCTCATAGTCCGATGGGATGTGTAAAAATAATAAGTAAGAAATAATAGATTTCTATATGACTATCAAAAATAACGTAAATAAGTAACTGTATTGACCCGTGCGTTTGCACTGGCGAAACATCACGACAAAACATGTTGAAATCTCTAGTTCCTGTCAAACATTGTATGAAAAATTGACAGAAAATAGAGATTCCAACATGTTTTGTTGTGAATGTTTCGCCAGTGCAAACGCACAGTTATAATTAAAATTTGCCGTACTACTTACATTCTATTTTGTACAATATAGTCTGATGTAGCAAGAGAAATCCTTTTATTTAAAAAGTAACTAGCTTTACCCGGCCTGGCTTCGCACGGTTAGCACTAAGTACTTACCTTTCCTAATTACCTATCTCTACCTAATTACCTACCCTACCTACCTACCCTACCCTTCTTACCAGGGTAGGTAGGTACCTAACCTACCCTACCTACGCTACATATCTACCTGCTTACCTACCATATATACCTATTTATACCTACTAATACTATGTTAGTAGCAAATAAATAACTTTGACTTTAGTTAATGCATGTTACTGGATAAAGTTAACTTAATATTTTTCTCTTAAAATAAATGAAATATACTCCTACACCTATATTTTAACACAACAACATTTTCTCATTAAAATTAGACAATTTCTTTACAAATCTTTGTTTTTTTATAGCGCCTCTGTTGTTACCTTTACGAAAGTATTACAAAAATTCATAGTGTTAAATCTTGTACGACATGGTATGGAACCCTTCGTGTGCGAGTCCGACTCGCACTTGACAGATTTTATTTTAAATTCTGTTGTATTTTGTATTTCACGAACTGTGTCCAAATAAAGGTTTTCTATCTTTCTTTCTTTGAAAATCTACGGACAGACATAATAATATAATTGACTATAATTCACAGTCGCCCCTTGGGAACCCAGCCCTGGCTAATATTTAATTCAATCGTGTATTCCCGCTACTACAGGTCACTCAACTCGGTTTCCCTTTTAATGTTAGTACTCAAAGTAGTAGCATTCAAAAGAACCCCTTTACAGTACCTAGGTACTCAGAGGCTGATCCAGGATTTTATTGGGGGGTCGGGGGGGAGGGGGGGGGGGGGCATTCTGACGAGGTTCGGAGCTAGGGTTAAAATCACAAGTAAACAAACAATAAAGTTGTTATTAACTTGAATATTTAAAGGAGATGTTTCAAAATGGGCCAGGTCTATGTACAGTATCTCAAAAAAAAGAGAAAAATCCGTAGAATTCAGGAAAAATACAGATAATTCAATTAAATGTTTACTGTTGTGGTAGTAAATTGATATTTATTATCAATTTTTATCGACTTTCAACATGGCGTCTCACGGATTTAGTTACTCTATGCTTAAAAACATTGACAGTAAACCATAGATCATAGAAACAGAACTGTCAGCTGTCACAACAGTGTGAAATAAACATGTCAAACGTGACAAACGTCAATCAAAATGACAGCAGATCATAGAAACAGAACTGTCAGCTGTCACAACAGTGTGAAATAAACATGTCAAACGTGACAAACGTCAATCAAAATGACAGCTTACCGCCATGACGGGTTTTTGTTGTGTTGCAATTTCAAGTGTAATTTCTTGTGTTTACCAGCAAACCAAGCCATTTTAAAGTAATTGGACAATTAAGAACTGTTTTAAATGAATTTCCCTATTTTTTTGTATAGTGTACAAGGACCTGGCCCAGGCTCCATACATTTTGAAACATCTCCTTTATAAAATGACGTGTTTAGCGCGCGTTTTTATAAATTTAACCCAATAGTGTAAAACTTTGGATTTCTTCATTTCAAGGTCCCTGTCCCAAGTGGATGTGGTTACGAAGTGGGTTGCTTGCTAGCAGTCTCTAAGTATGGCAAGCTTGTCAAATCTTTGTATACACCTGTTGTAAAGAATATAATTTCTGTTTCCTGATATACCCACCTATGAGTATGCTGTGTAAAAGTAAGGGCACCTGAATAAAATCGAAAGTATAGAATTCCTCGGTCGTTTGGGGGGAGGGGGGGCATGGCCCCCAACCCCCCCACTGTATCCGCCAATGTAGGTACTGTAGACACTATGTAGTCTACGGTACCGGGATTATATCAAATAAAAGGGTTATGTAGCGCATCGCATAGCATAATAAAATTATTCCTATTTTTTATATTATTATAATTTACACCGAACCGCCAGACAGCCAGGGACTAATGTCTCAATAGACTATGGACTCAATGTCTGAAATAAAGAATTTGAATTGAATTGAATTAATGTACCTAAATGTGGCTTACTGGCGAACTAGGATATTGATTATAAAATGCAATAATTAATATCGTAACGCCGAATACTAATAAGTATTTTAGATGTAAAAAAAACTATTTGGAATCTTTCCAAATGCCTTTTTTACACCTAAAACGGGTACAACAACTAATTAAATGTTACAATTGCAATTCATTATTAATATTCTAGTTCACTAACTACTGGTGGCTAACTAGCCACATTTCTTAAACATACTACAGTGTAACTGAGTTCCTATCGGAGAAAAATATTTGTTAATTAGTGATTCTTGACATTTGATTTTTGTTGCATGACATTGTTTTTGATTTTTGACATTTTGATTTTTGACATTTTGATTTTTGACATTTTGATTTTTGACATTTTGATTTTTGTTGCATGACATTTTTTGATTTTTGACATTTTGATTTTTGACATTTTGATCTTTGACATTTTGATTTCTGACATCTTGATTTTGGTTAATAATAATAATAGTAATAGTAATGAATTGATCTAATTAAGTGTAATAAATGAATTGATCTAAATAAGTGTAATAATAGTGTTTATAAATAATTTCAAATGTTTGCATGCCGATTGGTAAAATATGGCTGAGCTAAATGTAATCTTAAGAACTATTATGTATTACCCATATTTGCAAAATAAAACTATTCTATTCTATTCTATTCTTATTTCCATACAGTTAATATTGCCAAATTAATCAAAACAGCGAAATATGTGTCAGTTATTTGCGACGTTGCCCGCTTTCAGAAAGCACGCTCTTAAACGCAAAGCCCACAACCCACGACATAATTATTGTAAACACCGTGTGGCCTCATTTCCTAATGATATTTTGATATCTAAATGCCATTATAAAAGCTCAGTATCTGGGTTAAACTCACTTGATATAGCTATTACTGAATTACTGAAAGTTTAGGCTGTATTTCCACCTGGCATGTGCGAGCGTAGCGTGCATGCGTAGCGTGGGATTTTCCTAACCTTGCACAGCGCAGCTCGGTGGAAAAGGGCTAGCGGAGGCGCTCGCTCTCTTGTACTCGTACATACATAAGTTCAACAACCCGACTACTGAAAAATCACGCTCTAAATATTATGAACCTTATTTACGTAAAAAAAAAAAAAAACTATATTCTAAACACAGCGACATTCATAGCATAAATATTAAAGATTTATTTATTGTATCCAGGACAAGTGCCAAAGTATGCGTTTTTACAACAAACTCCCAAGCTATGTTAAAGAACTGACCCTCAATAAATTTAAGTCATATATTAAAAAAAATACTATGTCAAAAAGGTTTCTATAAAGTTAAAGATTACTTAGACGACAAAAAGGCTTGGGACTAAAATCTACACCAATGTACTCCTCGACTCTCCCCTCTACTCACTACAATGTTTTTATTTTATGAGTTCTATTGCTATATATGTGTAATATGTGTTAGGCGATGTATGTTTTTTTTTCATAAGTACATACTATTATATAGAATCAAGTTGTTCTAACTGAACAGACAGCTGTGCTGTGGACAGTTTGTTGCGCCACTTCTTCCCAGCTAAAGCACTAGGAAGTGGTGAAGGGCGGGCGTGTCGGGGGACTGTGTTATATAATTTTGACGATCGAAAAGTGCTGATTCTCAGCCTAGTTTGAATAAATGACTTTTGAATTTGAATTTATGAAACAAGAAAATATTGCAGACCGAAAATCGTCTAAGTAAAGCCTGTTTAAATCTACAAAATTATAATGATACGTGAGACGACTTTACCTTGGCCCTTTTTGCAGACCGAAAATCGTCTAAGTAAAGCCTGTTTAAATCTACAAAATTATAATGATACGTGAGACGACTTTACCTTGGCCCTTTTTGCACTTTGCTTGTTTTTAACAATTTCAACATATTTATTTACTTAGGGCGGATTAGACCAAATGCCATGTTACACCAGAGTAACTAAACCTTGAGTAGTATGAACATTTAAGCCAACTAAAATGGAAATACAATTGTTTCTATAGCGGAACGCAAGATTTTATGTCGACATAATTTTGCCGGTTTATAATGTCAGTTTACGTTTACGGTGTCAACCGTAACTGTCAATGAATATTCACACGAGTTGTCTTTGTCTGACTTTTGGAATCGGTTTGGTTTGAGATTTTGATGCTATCCTTTCACTCCCCTTAACATCTCTGTTTTATTAAAAAAAGACCCATATTCTACATTCAAATACAATTATTTTTTTAAGTATAAGGCGCAGACTCCGAATTTTAATTTTATTTAGATGTGTATTGTTTTAGAGTACTTTTAAATAAAAAATTAGTGACCATAATCATCTAGTTTTTTTTTAATTTACTCGTAAAGGTTAAACTTAAATTAAAGCTGTTAAAGTAAAGCTTAAATTAAAGCTTAAATTAAAGTGTACAAGGCTACAAAAAAAAAAACCAAAAGCGACCGGGATCTTCCAACTCCCTCAAAAATGTTCTATTTTATCCTCTTGCTAATGATATGCCACATGCCATAAAAATCTCGTAACAACTTTGTGAATTCGCTAGAATTGTGAATCGAGTCACATAAGGCTAATATTCAAAATTATGATTTAAAAAATCTTTTTGCGTAACTGTTACAAGATAAACAGGTAAAATTTGCTTTTTCACTCTTGCGAAGTAAAATCTATCTTCTATCTCTATCTTGCATAGCGAAAACCGGGTTGAAACAAATCATTTTTTTTGTCGAGACAAAAATTCGATAAAAAATCCACAAGGCATGAGAGATGTTAAGGGGTCTGAAAGGATAGCAGATGACCCCTTCAGTCGACTATTTCAATTTGGCACACGATACACCAAACACCCTGTATATACATATTTGTAATGCTTCACATGCCGTCGAGAAATATCTCTCAGGCATGTTGCCTCACGATGTTTTCCTTCACCGTTTTTGAAGCAAACTGATAATAGAATACGCACATGAATCCGAAAAGTCAGAGGTGTCTTGGGTTGGAACTCGAGACCTAAGGCTGCCTGTCCACTGGAGCGGAGAGGAGAAAAGAGGAGCGGAGATGTGATATACGGGGTGGCAGGGACATCGACGCGAAGCCGGTTACCATAGATTCAGTACATGGTTCTGAACCCCCCTGCGGTGAAATTTTTCGTCGGTTATTAAAAAAAAAATCTGCTGTTTCATAGAAAAGTGCAATACCTACGCGGTCAAAATGTATGGAACAGCTGTTTTTTTTTAATAACCGACGAAAAATTTCAACGCAGGGGGGTTCAGAACCATGTACTGAATCCATGGTAACCGGCTTCGCGTCGATGTCCCGGACACCCCGTAGAATCTTCACTCAGGATCACTGATCTAAACTCAGGGGCGGAGTCAAGATTCTATTGGTTAATATTGGCACATCTCCGCTCCTCTTTTCTCCCCTCCGCTCCAGTGGACAGGCAGCCTAACTCGGTTTTTATTCATGTGGCACTAGGCTATCTCTGCTCTGGTATTGTAGATACTTATTTATTATCATGTTTTCTGTCTTTTTCAGGTATAAAATGGACAAGACCACCACTAAAACTTCGAAAGCCGCTGCGTGGATATTGTGGATCGTGAATTTCATTGTTATGGTAAGTACAACAACTTGACACCACGACATTAACATACACAACACCACAACCACAGCTAGATGACGACTAGCAGAGAAGTCAATCTGGCTTGCCTTTTCCCAACTCGTAAGCCCTTGGTCCCAGCAGTGCCAGTTTTGTGTAGTGCCCTGGGCGAGATTTCTATGGCGCCCCTTTATATCTAGTCTCCAATTTAAACATATGAAAAAAAATGTCAAAAAAAGGGCATTAAAAAATACTTTTCTATCCCTTCTATCGGCAAACTTGATCACTTGGCATTGAAGTCTCTGTTTTATGCAATTTCATTTTCGATTGACAGAGTTGCCAAGTCTGTCCTATCCCTTTTGAGGCGAGATGGAAATATCTTAAATTTTTTAAGCATTTCTGCATTAGTCGACAAAGTTACTCCTTGTATAAATGGACAAACGATAACCTAACTTATTTGAGGTGAACTGCAAAAATAATCGCTTCGTGGGACTGAAGATGCACCCCTGAAACAAACTTGCCGGCGCCCATGTGCATAGCATACCTTTTTTTTGCCTTTTGTGTGGGAAATCATCAAATAACTTCTCCCGCTCTGGGCGGAGCGAGAGGGCGGGTCAGACTCTTAGTGACTAAAACCCACCCGTGTTCCTTCAGTTGGCTGTACGTTGCCAGGGGCTACGGTAACCCTTTAGGACTTTCCCATAACCCTGGCAGACATCGGCCCTAGCGGACCCCATCAGTTGTGCTGACATCTCTTTGAGGCGCGCGTGGAACACAACGCGCCGTCGATCCAGGCCTGGTCCTTATCGGACGGCGAGTTACCCATTGTTCTCCGTCAAGCAAGCTCGCGTCTACGGTGGCCGGAAATCGGCTTGCGACTCCCGACGCCCAAGGCGTCTCCTGCGGCGGCTAGGGGTGACTCACGCGCTCCACCTCCTCCTTCGCGAGCATGACTGCTTCGCAGAAGGAGGCTCCCCATGCCCTCTTGCTCCTTACCGTGGCCTGGACCAGGGCCGGACGCAAGAGGTCACCGCCGCCGATAGCCTCCATGAGGACACGGCGGCGGTGCCCCGCCCAAGCCGGGCAGACCTCTACCGTATGCTCCACCGCATCCTCCGGGCGATCCACACAATGGTGAGCCCATGTGCAGATCTATGATGATGGCACCACTTTGCAACAGCTAGTTGGTTTTGATTTGAATCACCCACAAACAGCGTTTTTTACCCGACTGCCCCAGAAGGAGGGTAATGTTTTTCGAGAGTATGTATGTATGTAGCCTAAACGGCTTGATGGATTTTAACATATGAGGTGTCGTTAGATTCGTCTTAATTGTGAGAGTGTCATAGGCTATATAATATTTATATATATTGCATCTACAATTACAAAAAAAAGGGAAGGGAAAGGTTATTTTTTTAAATAAATTATAACAATATTGGTATCAAATAAAAGTTAGTAATGAGTCAATTCCAAATTTAGATAGATATATTAATAAAACTAAAAAGCTTGAAATAAAAGAAATTATTCAAAAAACAAAAACCCGACTGCAAAAACACATAACTCAAAAGAGAAAAACAAGCATTATAATCTATAGAATTTTGGTATCGCAGGCGGGGACAAACAAAACTTACACCATATTTCCTGTTATTAATTTGTCCCCGCCTGCGATACTAAAATTCTATAGATTATAATGCTTGTTTTTCTCTTTTGAGTTATGAATTTTTGCAGTCGGGTTTTTTGTTTTTTGAATAATTTTCTTTTTGTTGCAATATTTCCCATTCGAAGTGGCCTAACTCCGAAAGTGGCGCCCTCATTTTCATTTTACTCTGTTTTGCCAGGCCGTAAGTTAGGTTATTATGTAGACGGTTTAGTTTTCTCTAAGACCCTGAATGTCATTGCCAATGGCTCACCTTGATTCAAACCTCGGTCTTATTGACCTAAACTCCTTGACCTTCATAGGAAATTGGACGAAGAAAATGATTCGTCCTTCACAAATATTTTAAGGATGGCAGTTTGATTTTAGTTCTTATGTTTAATAGTTTGGTTGGTCTTGTTTACTGATTTACTGATAAGATATTTGAAGGAATGTGGTTTATTTCTGGATCGATTCTTGTAACTGCTTCTCCCAGTAACTGGGTTGTGGAGGAGGATTATGCAGTCGCTACATGTTATTTAGGTACTTTCTAGTATTCAGCTTCGCTGCTGCTTTCGAATAGTCTGGAAGCCGACCCCTCACATAGTTGGGAAAAGGCTTGGCAGAGACTAAACTATAATTATCTATAGGTACTAATAATATAAAGAGGTATAGTTTGTGAGGTTGTAGGGGGTAATCTCTGGATCTACTGAACCGATTTTGAAAATTCTTTTACCAATAGAAAGCCACGTTATTTGCGAGTGTTATAGGCTAATATTTAGGTATGTTTACCGCCCAACGGAGTGGGCAGGGGTCAGCTAATAATTAATTTAATTTTTTGTATGTTTGTTTGTAATGGATAAACTCAAAAACGAATTAACCAATTTTTAAAATTCTTTCACTTATAGAAAGCTTCATTATCTGTGAATAACATGGGCTGTCTTTTATCAACTTCCAGTAGCTTAGTCTTACATAAAACGTGAAGACCTGTAATTGGCTGTCAGATTATCATACTGTTATTTATCACCATTGTATTTAGCTGTAAGTCTTCCAAAGTCCTTAAGTAAATAAATAAATAGCTTACGTGATTAAATCAAGTGATTTGTGCCCGGTTGATGGCAATAAGCTCGCCCCCTATTACATGGGACTTAAATATAACTGGTGAAATGTGGGTGTACTATAGGTACACCTCTGCCTAACCCTTAGAGAGAGAGAGAGGTAGAGGCGTGATGTTATGTTATGTTAAATGTTATGTTTTTTGTTTTGCAGATGGTTTGCACACTAACTGTGGCATTCGGCTTATGGATCATTTCGTCTCCCAACACTATTTCCAGAGTTATAAATGCTTCTGGAAGTTCAACTTTAAAGGTGAGAAGTCGATTTATTTTTACACAGTGTTCCTTTTATTCTATGTCTATTAGGCGGTTCACACACGGCACCGCGCTCCGCCGCGGAGGGCGGTTTTGGCAAAGGGATTAGCACCGCTCGACCGCGCGGTCTGGCGTTGTACGAATGTACGTGTGTTAGAGCGCTTGTACACGGTAAGAAAATTTACCGTGTCTGCGGCAGACAAGACAAATTCTTCGTGTACACGACAAGAATTTTGTCTGTTCTACACACGAAAACCAACAACGTTCGCCGCGTCGTGTCTTGCGCAGACAAGATTTTTTTCGTGCACCGCTGCGAGCAGTGTACACAGTTATTTTCTAGTTACGACACGAATTCTTGCGTAGGCCCGGCGTATTTTCTTACCGTGTACAAGCGCCCTTAGGCATCAACGGATTTATTAGAGGCCAATGCGACATGAGATCCGCTTCACCGCCTGCCGCGGCGGTGCGCGGTGCCGTGTGTAAACCGCCTTAATGTAAAAGTATAGTACAGACGCCAGCACATCAACCTACTCCAATCTGTCAAATTTTCCCAATCAACATTGAACCTTATGCTTCAGCGATAAAGTTAAAAATCTATTAAAGAAATTTGACAGATTGTAGTAACTTGATATGCTGGCGTCTGTACGCGGCCGGCAACAGGGGCATTGATGGACGATCGTGAAAATATGCGAAGCAGTCAATCAATGCCTGGTTGCGGCCAAGGTTTGCTTAGTACTTTTCTCGAATAATGCGCGGAAATTCATACTAAGTAAATTAATTTTAAATTCCAGAATCAGAAAGGTTTTTAGTTTATATAAGTTTACTAACATAGTTTTGTAAGTCATTGTTACTAACACTATATGGATTGTGTGTACTTGTACCTATATGTAGTCCGAAATAAAGAATATTTATATATATTATTAGAATCAATGACGATCAGCGATCATTGTTCACGCGCCAATATGTTTATTTGTTTGTAAGAAGAAGCAGCAAGCTAAGCTTGCAAGCCTAGTCGTAAATAAAATCTTTGATTAGTTACCTTCTTGGTTGCGTTGTGTTGAATGCGTTGAAGTTAAAATTTCGTTCCATTTTACAATAAAACGACTGATATGAGTTTTCATAGTAATTTATTCGGCCGGTAAACACGACAGATATAATATGGATTTTCATACAACCATTGCCGGCCGGGCGCTCGATTTATCTCTAAGAAGGTTGTCAAAATAATGCTCGAATGTCAACCAGTCAGCAAATAAAATAAAATAAAATACATCTAAGCTTAGCCGGTGTTCGTATATGAGGGTGAGAACTAGCTTATATCCCCGACTTCGCTCGCATGGAGGTAGGAAATTATCCCATGGGAACATCCGACATCAATTGTCGGAGGATCCTCCCTTTTCTATAGATGGAGAATGAGTGAACTTTACACACTGTTCCTCATACCCCCAAAAAGGTAACAGGCAGACAGAGTTACTTTCGCATTAATACTATTAATAAGTATCTATGGATTATTTATTCTTTTTCGACATCCACGCGAACAAAGCCGCGGTACAAATGAATGCAGATGGTTCACTTCGCAAAACCATTTTTATTAAAAAGCGACTCTTGCTACAACACAATAAAGTGCAATTCAGGTCGCACAGCGCTAATTATTACCGACAGTTATATTCACCTGGAAGATGCCTCTCTTTCTAGCGCGTAACTTTTATATCTTCTGACTACGCCTACGTTACATTCATTGAATTGGCCTGAGTACCTAAAATGCGGAGTGACCATCTGTATTTATCTGTGGTCGCGGGCCGAAGTAAATCTATCAAATAAACTAGAAATCCTTTCATAAGCCACACTAAATAAATATTTTTGTTCCATAAATAGCATGACAAATAACAATGGCGTTCGTGATAGGACAGGCATGGCGCTGTCTATGAATTATATATCATTTGGCATAACGCAAGGCATATCTAGGGCGCGGTATTTACAATACAACGGTATATACAATATAGAAGATATACTAGCTTCTGCTTGCGATTTCGTCGCGTCGCATGGCCTTTTTTTTGGGTGGGAAATCATCCAATGACTTCTCCCGCTCTGGGCGAAGCGGAAGGGCGTGTCAGAATTTTACTGACTAAAACCCACCCGTGTTCCTTCCCTTGCGTTGCCAGGGGGCACGGTTTCCCCTTGGTCCACACCCCGAGGACTACCCGCAACCCCGGTAGGCATCGGCCCTAGCGGACCCCGTCAGTTTTGCGTCGCATGGCCTGCCCGTGCTTTTAGCTCAGCGTTCTTACTGATTTTTTTGAAGTAAAAACTTTTTTAGGCGCGATGGGCTACTTTTTGGTGCACAAAAGTCATGGAACTCGCGTCATCGTCACCGAAGGCGCGTCGAGCACTTTTTTGTAGACAGCGCACTGTTTTATTTTTTTGGGAGGATTATGAAGTGAAAACTTTCTTAGCGGCGTTGTGCACTTTTTTTGGGATGGGTAAAAAATGTTAAACTCGCGTCAGATTGTGCCCATAGCAACCGACTAAGTAAATATCAAAATAAATAGTCTTTGACATTACTTAAAGATTGCGAGGTAAGAAATATTATCCATTATTGATGGGTAAATAAAAATCAGTCAAAACATACTTCAAGAAAAGTGTTTAAATAAATTGTTTATTTTTGTTAGACTATATTTTGAAAATAAATAAATATACTACTTATGGATATTGTATTTAACCACATAAATTATAGCACATTTTTGTACTGATAAATAAAGCAATTCGTGCGAAATTATTCCCTAACCATTCCAAAATATTAAAAAATGCACAACTTTAATGTTCAAGTTTTCACTTCTGCCGGCACTCCCGGAGTGCAACCCGTTGTTTTTCTTTTATAATGGAGCTACAGCTTTCATTCTTTTACTGACAGCAAACCACATAAATTCCTGACATTTTCGCTAGATGGCGTTACTTAGTTTTCACTTCTATCGGCAGTCCCCAAAGACTGTCCCGCATGTTTTTTTTTAGCAAAGCTAACTATCGCGGATGGTCAACGGCATTAGGTTTAAAACCGTGTTTTAGAACACTGTAAAACAAAGTAAAATAGTGTTCTCAGGGGATCTTGTCCGCTATACGTAATTTCCAAACTTTTAATTTTTTTGTGAATATTCGTAACCGTGAACAAAAAATATGAAAAAAAATAAAAAAAAGGGGTTGTATGTAACCATCGCATATAGTAATAAATCTTGTTGAAATATACATCAGATTTTATTTTCACGGTTTATATTGCTGTATTCGCTAAGAAAAACCTAAATTTAAAATGAGCCCTCCGCGAGGGTTCCCGGCATTCCATATGCGACTAGGTGAACCCTCCAGGAGGGCTCCCGGGACTGAACGTGTTAAATGATAAAAAACATATTTGGAAACTTTCCAAATGCCTTTTTTAACACCTAAAACGGTTACAATACTTACAATCCATTATTTATATTCAAGTTCACTAGTTAGCCCACAGATAAGTATAAATCTAGGTAACTAGATAACGCAAGTCCCTCCATCTGTATGAAAACCAAGCATGCCACTTTTTCACACACATTTTAGAAACAAAACTTACCAATGAAAGAAAACATTTCCAATGCCTCGGCCAACTTTTTCTTTACAGTCTTTACAGCTCAATATGGCATAAAAAAGCATTTTTCTAGATTTCGGTGGATTTCCGGTGCCGATAATGCTAAATGAAAAACTCAGCTTACGATCATTGATCGTAAGTTTACTCCGTTCTTTGACACGCGAAGTACATACAATCGCGTCATCTAGTTAGATTTATATCTGTGAGTTAGCCATATTTCGAAGAGGAGCTCGTCGTTGCTAAATAATTCAAGCCGCACGGGGCGATCCATCAGGTTAAGCTACGCTTGCCGGGGTTGGTCAGTGGATGGGTGACCATCTTTACATACCGAGACTCCTCCGTGCTTTGGAAAGCACGTTAAGCCGTTGGTCCCGGCTGTCATTCATGGATCTTTGACAGTCGTCTGAAGCCCGGAAGTCTGACACCAGTCTTACCTAGTTACTGGGTTGTGGAGTTCAGATAGGCAGCCGCTCCATGTAAAATACTGGTATTCAGATGCAGTCGGTTAGACTGGAAGTCGACCCTAACATAGTTAGAAAAATGATTAAGTCCGATGACGGTTCGACGAAACTAAGTACCTACGACAGTACGACAAAGATTCCTTAAGGGTTCACTAGGGCTAGTTGACGGCTGGAACTCGTTGGTGGGCGTAACTAATATCACAATATACATTTATTATGGACAGTAGGGAAACGAAATATGCATGCTAATTAGTCTAATTATTTATTTATTTAGTTTTTTTATTAAAGTTTTATTTATCAATTTTTTATTGATTAGATAGTGAAATAGACAATGATTTATAAATAAAACGAGCACGTACAATTTCATGAACAGACTTTAGGGCGTATAGAATTATTTAAAACCGAAATTATTTGAACTATTGAATAGATTATTATCTATCCCTGTACGGTTTCTATTTTGTCATTTTCTTACTAGGTACTTAAGTTATTTATTTACGCCCAAAAACGAGTTAAAATTAGCGATGAAAGGACATCATTCAAGTGTCGAACATTTTGTACCCAAAAACTAAAGTTCCGGCCAGAAAAAAAAAAAACGATTTTCCTTTGTAAAATAACACCCTCAACATTTTTTACTACTACAATGAGAGTATACAATTAACCCTTCCGCTGCTATTTAAGTTTCAAAATACTAATTAAAAATCATAATTATTTTGACTTAAAATGTTTCAAACATGACATTAATGTTTAAAACGAGACACAACCTGGCTATCTCTTCATCATCATCACTTCAGCTGGAAGATTTCCACTACTGGTCATAGGCCTCCCCCAAACATCGCCTCTTCGACCGGTTCTGTTATTCTCGCATCCACCGGATTCCTCCACCTCAGGAAGTTCCACCTTGTGAGGCCTTCCAACACTTCGTCTTCTGGTACGTGGTTGCCACTCCAGAGCCTTTCGGCCCAATCGGCCATCTGTTTTGTGAGCAATGTGCCTTCGTTTGGTTATGTCGGTTACCTAGGTTCTCCTGCCGATCTATTCATTTCTGATTCGATCACGTCATCTGGAAAACTCCAACATAGCTCTCTTCATGGCCCTTTGAGCGACTCTTCTAATGAGGCCCAATGTGTGCAACCCCGTTTGACTTCCATAGGTTATCACTGGCAAGAAGTGGCAACACGCACTGGTCACGACTACGGTATGTGAGACGAGAAGATATTTAGCTTCCTGAACACTGCCCAGCCGAGTCTGATGCGACGATTGACCTCTTTTTCGAAATTGGACCTATCTAACTGGACAGTCTGTCCTCGGTAAACGTAGTCGTCCACGACTACGAGTGTAGAGTCTTCGACCTTCATGAAGGTGAGTGTTACATGGGCATTTGACACCAACTTAGTTTTGTCCATGTTCATTTTAAGACCTTCTCTTTCGGAAGTTCTGCTGAGGTCAACGAGCATTGTACTGAGGTCCTCCGATATAGTAGTCATGGCTGATACTATCTCAGCCATGACTATACTATATCGTCCGTAGTTGCCATTGAAGTTGATGGCTACCCCTTTCCAGTCCAGAACCTTGAAGGCATCCTCTAATGTAGCGGTGAACAGTTTCGGAGAGATAACGTCTCTCTGTCTCACCTCACTGCACAAGGATAGGTTTCGAGGTCTGGTCCTGGACCAAACCGTAGTAGTGTTGTGAGTAGTAGTGTTTTCAGTAGTAGTGTTTTCATATAGACACTGCAGCACCTTGATTTACCGATAGTTAATCTGGCACCGTTGAAGAGACAGCAGTACAGCCCAAGTCTCGATCGAATCGAAGGCTTTCTCGTAATCTACAAACGCTAAGCGGAGAAGCAGGTAATATTACTCTTCGATCTTCTGTATAACCCGCCACAGCGTATGTATGTGGTCTAAGGTGCTAAATCGTTTACGGAATCCGGCTTATTCGGGAGGATGACAGTCGTCAACCTGCGCGCGAGACGGTTCGTGATGAGTCTTGAAAACAGCTCATGGCTCAGAAGTGAGATGGGCCTTGGGGGGCTTAAGAAAGGATTTTCAATAGCCGGTTGCTAGGACGGTGCCTAGCAACCTGCTATAGTATAATAAAAACATTTCCCTCAATCCTTTTCTCGTTATTTTTTTAATACTCATCATACCTTGTTATACCTAACGCTCAATGCATGCCATGCATGCATGTCCATTTCTACCATAGGCAATAAATATTTGCGAATTTCCAACATATTGTTGCCAAAAATAAGATTTTTGGTACCTACTTTCAAACTCAAATAGCAGCCAGGGGGTTAATTGAAGACTTTCGTAGTAATATAAAAAAATGATCAGCATGTTATTTTCTATAAGAAAATAGCATTTTTTTTTCTGGCCGGCACTTTAATTTTTGGGTACGATATGACTGATGTCCTTTGGAAGTTTCGACGGTCATAACTTCCAAACCTATTTTTTTTTCAATTCTGCTATCATACAGGGCTAGAAAATGACAAGACAAATTGATATAATTTTTAGTTTTGAACGTACACCGTCAAAATGACGAGTAATCAAGAATGATCGACTAGGGTACCCTTAAATTCCGTTATCTATTTAGTCCATATCAGTCTCCTCTAATATTCTAATGTTCGTGAATATAGTAATTGATACACAATACAACTGATAGCTTGCACGGCATGATTGGTATCAACTGTATCCGGGTCATCGGGTAATTATGAACAATAACCGGTAGTAGGCCGGGTCGGGGAGTGACTAGCAAAGTCATGTGGGGCGGGAAAAGGGTTATACAATGCAGTTCGTGATTTGGTAGTGTAAAAATTTATAAAATGATTAGTGTTCTAACACGTTCAGTGCCGGGAGCCCTCCTGGAGGGTTCACCTAGTCGCATATGGGATGCCGAGAGTCCTCGCGGCGGGCTCATTTTCAATGTAGGTTTTTCTTAGCGAATTCAACATTATAAACCGTGAAAATAAAATCAGATGTATATTTTAACAAGATTTATTAGCATATGCGTTGGTTTTCAATGAATATGAATATGAATGAACATGAACTTTAACCAAAGACACGTCTTTTGAGCATCCTTTGCTTATGCCACTCTGTGCTTATTCTCAAGGTTAACGGCGTTAGATATACTTGCGCATAATGTCCGCGTTACACGAGCCTAGTTTTTCAAAGCTAGGATATCAAACTAGTATTACCGAAATGGAATGAATTTGTATAATCTGTAAATAGTTTAGAGGTATCAGGAACAGGGTGTAAAGTGCACTCATCCTCATTAGAAAAGGGAGGATCCTCCGACCAGAGGGGTGTTGTGTCTGGCGGGAAACTGCTCAACGATTGATGTCGGATAGTCTTCTATATGTCGTTCGCGCGGTAAACGCTAATTGCGCGATACAGGATTTGTGTGACGTCATGTCTTTGATGCGTAGCTCGCATGTGGCGATGTAGGTCCCGGTACAAATGGTACAATAGTATAACAAAATCACTTTTACACGTCATTTTAAAAATAAGCTTGCTGAGGTCGGCGTTTCCTATCTGACTACAGTGCGAAGAACGGCCGAAACAAACTGAGAGATAGCAGTCTCTTTTAAGTCCAGAAATAATCTTGTTCAGACCATGTAGATTAGTGTCAGAAATGGTCTTTTGAGGAAAGAACCACGCAGATTTGAATGGACCCGTCCAGTCAGTGCAAGAATTTATCAGTAGGTAATTGTAGAGCTCAACTATCCTGGCTTGCTGTTCTGCCGAAGCTAGTTAAGTGCTGTTTGCATGAGGCACGTCACAATGGTCTCTCGATGGTGAGTTATTGACAGATTTTGTATGGTAAATCTGTCAAAAACTCACCATCCAGAGACCATTGTGACGTTTGTAAATTAGTAGACAGCCCCCAGTACCATTGCAGTGACTAAGCTGACAAGAAGTCCGTGGAGTAAAAAATAAAAAAAGTGTTTATTCGCAGATATAGTTTTTTACACATAATTATTACTTCCGCCGAACTGCACAGCAGTTTGTTGGCAGACGTAGCTCCTGTTTTAATACATAAAAAATAGTTATTAAACTTTTTCACCTAAAGGTACGCTAAACTAATCATGCAATTATTCGTGCTATTATTATTGCTAAATGAAACAAACATACAAGTTTTTAAATATTCACTACTTGAACGACAATGAACAATGAATTGCATTCGTAAAAAAAAACACTATTCGACTGAAACTGTGAGGTACTACGGATACTATGCCAATTCATAATAGAAAAAAAAAAACATTACCCAATCTATCAATCAGAAAAGAAAAAAACCTCCACCCATCTATTCACGAATAAATTAAAAATCTATTAATAACTAAATTATAATACAGGGTGGCAGGGACATCGACGCGAAGCCTGTTACCATGGATTCAGTACATGATTCCGAAAACCCCTGCGTTGAAAATTTTCGTCGGGTATTTAAAAAAAAAAAACAGTTTTTCCATACATTTGAACGCGTAGGTATTGCACTTTTCTATGAAACAAAACAGCAGATTTTTTTTTAATAACCGACGAAAAATTTCAACGCAGTGGTTTCAGAATCATAAATTGTACTGAATCCATGCAATGGTAACAGACTTCGCGTCGAAGTCCCTGACACCCTGTAGGTATAGTGTAAACGAATATTTAAAAGATATGTCCCTAAAACTCTTAAAAAATACACAAATAACAATGTTTTTTTAGAATAAGTTAAGTAGATAATAAGATATACGATAAGTACTATGTATCTTTTGGGGTGCCCGACAGGGTCCACGATTGTTCCTCAAGCAAATGTTTACCACCTATCGTATTTATTGTGCTGGATTATTAAAGTTACAAAGAAATGTATATTCAAAGACAAAGACAGACATTTATTCGTCGGATATGGTAGGTACAAAGTTGGTTAGGTATAGATAAGTTCAAGATACATCCGCCGCTAAAAGCGGTATACGAATTATATTTACGTTTACATGGGCATAAAACCTAATTTATATACTTATATTCTAATAAATATTACAAAACAAGTCACTCAAAGATACATTTATCTATTACATTATGCTGGATAATTAAGGATACATAATGTATATTCAAAGACAAAGACACAGACATTTATTCGTCGGATATGGTAGGTACAAAGTTGGTTAGGTATAGATAAGTTCAAGATACATCCGCCGCTAAAAGCGGCATACGAATTATATTTACATTTACATGAGCATAAAACCTAACTTATATACTACTTATACTCTAATAAACATTACAAAACAAGTCACTCAAAGATACATTTATCTATTATGTTTTGCTGGATAATTAAGGTTACATAATGTATATTCAAAGACAAAGACACACACATTTATTCGTCGGATATGATAGGTACAAAGTTGGTTAGGTATAGATAAGTTCAGGATATATCCGCCGCTAAAAGCTGCATACGAATTATATTTACATTTACATGGGATAAAACCTAATTTATACAGGGTGGCAGGGACATCGACGCGAAGCCGGTTACCATGGATTCAGTACATGATTCTGAACCCCCCTGCGTTGAAATTTTTCGTCGGTTATTTAAAAAAAAATCTGCTGTTTCATAGAAAAGTGCAATACCTACGCGGTCAAAATGTATGGAGCAACTGATTTTTTTTTAAATAACCGACGAAAAATTTCAATGCAGGGGGGTTCAGAATCATGTACTGAATCCATGGTGACCGGCTTCGCGTCGATGTCCCTGCCACCCCGTATACTCTAATAAACATTACAAAACAAGAGTCTAGCTCAAAGATATGTATCTTTGGGCTGACTCTATTAAAGAATATAAAGTAAAATAAACTATTGTTTATCTATGAATTCGAAATAGTCGTACGTACGCCACTGTAACGGCTAGGGCTTTGCAGGTAGTCGGCGCAGGCCGCTAACTGATAGGTAGGTAAAAACAGCTGGATAAGTATAATACATATAATATTTGAAACATGGCGACCGCGACCTAGCGGGTAATGTCATTGAGTCACTAAGTCACTTTTCTGTTCCGAGCACTGTCACAATTGTATATAATATAGGGTACTGTCCTTGGCAACACGTGGCAGACGTGGGGGCCTGCTCAGCGCAGGCTCAGCAGGTAGGCCGGACGGCCTTCGCAAGTCGACAGGTAGTGAGCGCCTGTCAGCACAAGCTCGCGGCGGTAGGCAGCAGGTATGTTAGGCCTCGGCAGCGTGCGCAGGTAGCGTGCGCAGGTAGCATGCGCAGGTAACGTGCGCAGGTAGCGTGCAGTACAGGCACGCATCCGTAGTGTAGCAAGTCGTGCCAGTTGATGCACGCAAGTCAAAACTTGCGTAGTAGATGATTTATGGGTCTCTTTAGCTGTATGAGGGCCCGCGGCGCGGTCAAGTTTCAATAAACATGTATTTATTTACTTGGTTTTTCGTGGGATCTTATGTAGAGCGTAAAGGTAAATCGTTTCACAAAACTGATTAGGTACAAACATTATTCATAATTTGTTTTTAAAACTTGATTTCTTAGCGGTTTTACAAGTTGACTTTCCTCAAAGGAAACACCAGTATCTCGCACTTAAGTACTCAGTTAATTTCGAGTGACTTTTGTCTCGATCTCCTATTAGTCAGATATTCTCGCCATAATTCCCGATTACTCTTTTTTATAATTAAAAACACAGGCAACACTATTGAGTTCAAGTAATTTCCTAAGTAAATTATAACACTAGTGGCTAATGTTTGTACATTCAATAACCTAACAATGTAACCAGGTAACAAGATTACATTGCTGAGTACAAAAATCAACGTAGCTATGTAAAAGCGATGCGATTTGGTAAAAGTTACACTCGCACCAACATTACTAACGCGGCATATACAATATAAAACTGTTATAAAAATAATAAAATTAATCACCAGGGGTACTGTCAGCATTGACATGGTGATATAAAAAAATGTTCTGTTTGTTATTATCCGATTCGAGTTATAATAGCCATAAATCAACAATGGAGGAAGTAACAATAATAAGTTTAATATAATAGGTAGACCCCACGCAAATAGGCTACTCTTAAGGTACCTCCTATTAATGTTGAGACTAAAAACTTTTACAAAATCAACATAAAACATGTAGCACAACACAACTAACCAATGATGAAACGATACTTCAAAAATAAATTGGACTAGGACCATTGAAACCCGCTCATTAAAATGGCTCGATTTATCAGTGTAGTAAACACTATCACGTTTTATGAAAAAGATTACACACGTTAGCAGTCTTGCCGTATTTAAACTGATAAGCACAAAGTTTCTGATATTCTGAAACTTCTTGATCGCCCACCACGATATCACTCCGTATACGGTCGCCGCGAGGCCCAGTACCAACAAAGTCCAGACAATAAGGTCGAACCAAAAGTAACCAACTAGGTCTGGAAAAGTTTGGGGGCTGCGGGTAATCCCGGTGTGGTTGTCGGCCATGGCCATCGCGTGCGCAGTCTGATGCGCTGATGAGCAGTTACACGCAAGGACAAAGTTAAATACCCGCCACAAAGCGCTCTAAGACCGGATCAGTTAGGTATATTATCAACTAGCTTCCACCCGCGACTTCATTCACGTGTTTCGGCGCCCGACCCATCGCGTCGCATCTCATCGCGTTATAGCGTTATATTTGCCTTTTTTTCTTTTTGCTGGGCTCATAAGGGTTGTACCGTGATGTTACATACCTTCTTATTTTAAAAAAAAACTTCTTGTAGGTCCTATCATTACAATAATGGATAGTAGACTAGACTTAGAATAAATTTGTGATTTTAGATACATTACATATAATTTGGTTCTGTACATTTTGTTCTATTAGTTGTGTACTAGCTTGATTTACTATAAATAATTCTATGTTTAGTAAATATTTTCAACTATAGTTATAGATAATTGGTTGTTATAAATACCTTACTATTAACTAATATTTGCATGCCAAAATATGGCGAAATGTGTCATCGCACAAGAATTATAAATTAACACCTTTGTAACCGCATTTAGAGAAAATAAATGACTTTGACTTTGACTTTTCCTCAAGAATAAGGATGTTGGCTAATTATTGAAAGGGCACGTATTTTTTCTTTTTTTACGTCTTCAAAAGATTATGGCAATACGTTTAAATATAGCATGACGTCACTCCCCAGCCCCCGTAGAGTTTGTACTGACTTGTGACGTAGCGAGCTTTCTCCAACTTTAATGCGTTTTATCTTAACTATTTTTTATTAATATGATAAAGCAAAAAATACGTGACTAATATTTCTTTATCATCTGACTGACGGACTAAATAGTTTATTTTATCCCCAGTCAACACCCCTATCGGGCTATCCGAAGCAAAAATAATTTTTCAATTCCGACGGGATGTTCCGGAGATTACCCCCTACATACAAACTTACAAACAAATACCTCTGTATAAAAAATTAATATAGATTTAAAACAAGTATGCAAATTACATTTTCTGGGAATCAGACAGTTCACTAATACACCTAGTGTGCTTAATATGAATGCTAAACTTTTTTATTGCAATTTGAAGATGAAGTTGATACCAGGGTGTTAGGATATATGAAAGGGTTCCGTACTCTTTTTTTTTTAATCTTTATTTGTTTTGGGGTTTTTGTCTAAATAGATATGTCAACCCCATCGTGCCTTTTATCGTTGTACAATTATCACTTATAATTAACACTATACTAAACATTTACAGAAGTTACCGATTTAGGACTGTTATTAAATGGCATAACTTTTTGGCACCTTCTGAAGTTGGTTGGGATAAAATGGATTGTATTAATCCCACGTTAAGCCTATTTAATTCTAATTCTCGTAAGAAATACCCCCTCTTGCGCCTGTTGCGGACACAATCCCTCAGCAAATGCTGCACGTCCTCAATCTGATCACATTCTCTGCAATTCGGTGAATCTGTTTTTTCATAAGGAATGCAAACTTCGCCGATGGATAGTGTCCAGAGCGAAGTCTTAATATTAATTTAACGTAAATCCTACTTAGTTGATTGACATCGAACCAAGGCACACGAGGAGGCTCGGCTCGAGTTTCGCCGACCTTCTAGTGAAATCAGTGGTGGGGGACGCTACTAGCTCAAAAAATAAAACCCCATCCAATTAACGATCCTAGCGTGAGACATGTAGTGGTTACACCGCCACATACGAAATACGCAACGAAGACATGACGTCACTCAATTCCTGCATCGCGCAGTTAGAGTTTACCGAGCGAAAAACATAGATAAGACTATCCGAAATCAACTCATGGGCAGTTGCCCGCCAGACATAACAACCCGTCTGGTTGGAGGATCCTCCCTTTTCTATGGTGGATGAGTGAACTTTACACCCTGTTCCTCATACCCCTAAAGACACTAGCTTACTAGCTTTCTAACTAGCTTACTAGCCCAGAAATTAAGCTAGTTTTGTATCCACGAAGCCAGAGTTACTAGTTTGCTAGCTTACTAACACTAGCTTTGTATCCTAGCTTCAAAAACTAACTTCATATATTCCGAAGGATATAGGTAGGTTTGACAGATATCCGTGTAGTCTGCCCGCTCTTGTCTATTGTAGAAATAAAAAGATTAAATTAATGAATAAAGGTACATGTGGGATTGGGTGTGTGATATCGAATCGTGGAAAAAATATAAGATGATTGTGTGAATGTATCCAAATTGATGAAATGTGGCAACACAGGAAGGAAAGGAGAACAGAATTGAGGATGATCGAACGGTAAAAGAAAAGACGTTGATCGCTAAAATATAAAATACTTCGTATTTATTGTGCTGGATTATTAAAGTTACAAAGTAGTAATGTATATTCAAAGACAAAGACAGACATTTATTCGTCGGATATGATAGGTACAAAGTTGGTTAGGTATAGATAAGTTCAGGATACATCCGCCGCTAAAAGTGGCATACGAATTATATTTACGTTTACATGGGCATAAAATCCAACTTATATACTACTTGTACTTTAATAAACATTACAAAACAAGTCACTCAAAGATACATTTATCTATCTATCTACACAGACATTTATTCGTTGGATATGGTAGGTACAAAGTTGGTCAGGTATAGATAAGTTCAGGATACATCCGCCGCTAAAAGCGGCATACGAATTATATTTACATTCACATGGGATAAAACCTAATTTATATACTACTTATACTCTAATAAACATTACAAAACAGAGTCTAGCTCAAAGATACATAGACTCTAATAAAGAATATAAAATAAAATAGTTTGGAAAATCCAAAAGTGCACGCCTCATACATAACACTCATTCATAAATGAAAAAGAAATTCAAAACATAGTTTTTAACTAAAATTAACATTTTATAACTTTTCATGAAGTCGTAATGTCAAAGACTGACAAAGATATTTACTTGGCGGTTTCTAGGCAACAAGTCAAAGGTTGGAAATATTTAGATTAAGATATTATATTTTAGATAGTATTTTATTAATTATAATTAAACTACTTTGAATAAAAGAGCCATTTTCAATAGGGTTCCTTCTACGAATGAAACAAATGTATAAAAAAAAAATGACTCAATTAATTGATTTTATCGCAAGCTACAATGTTTTCAGGGTTCATAAATTGACAGACAGGAACTTTTTTTCAACTATTTTGATGCTTTTTCCATTTCTGCTGCATTAAATCAATTGTTTAAAAGTACAGTATTAATCTCCATTTAATCATCTATACAATGGTATATAAATTAAGTAGGTTCTGTGTACTAGCAGGAGTGTAACAATAAAAACAGTTACAGAAATGGGGCAAAAAAATTTTTCGATCGTAGAGCACACTCTAATGCTTCGCATTAAGGTGAAACAATTTGATATTTTTTCCATACAAACTTCGGAGGGGTTTTACTCCACTGTTTGACATCGTACATTCAAAGTTTAACATGATATCGTTAGGTCTCATTATTAATTTTGTCTGTACGGAAGCAGAATAGTAAAATAAAAAGCCATTAAAAAGTTATAAGCCAACAAAGATTCGTTTTTCTTGCTAATTTTAATGCAACTTTGGGCGTAAATAAGTAATACAAGAAGTGTGAAATCTCGAAAACAAAATCCGTACCGACACAGAGAAATTATCGAAGATTTCAATAAATTTTATTTGTAATTGATTTATGTAGTGGTTTTTTCAGAAAACCCTTTTTTCCAAAGGCCTTTTCGTAATTTTTGACGCACTCGTTTTACTAAAATTGGTCGGTACGGTGTTTCTGTGCGTGTGAACTATACGTTGTCCATGTAGACCAGCTTCTAACTGCTCATCACTGATACTATCTCTGTCGGACACGATACCAGGTGAGACAGCGTGGTTTTTGGCCATGCCCACCATTGAGTTCGAGCCCGCGACTAGTTCCACCTTAAGAGTCGTGCAATAAACTATTGTTTATCTATGAATTCGAAATAGTTGTACGTACGCCACTGTAACGGCTTTGCAGGTAGGCAGCCTGCGCCTCTAACTGATAGACAGGTAATTGGGTTAAGGGCCTATATCACGATGTCTAAATAGCCACTACTTACCGAATAAATTCAAAATTGGGACAGAACTTGTATGAAATTATCTGCCGAGTAAATTAATAGGAACTTAATCGTAGGTGGTGAAACAGGCTTTAAGTTATTAAAAAAGCTGGATAACTATTTGAAACACGGCTAGGTCACGGGTATAATGTCACTGATTCACTGAGTCACTGTTCTGTTCCGAGCACTATTACAAATGAATATAATATAGGGTACTGTCCTTGGCAACACGTGGCAGACGTGGGGGCCTGCTCAGCGCAGGCTCAGCAGGTAGGCCGGACGGCCTTCGCAAGTTGACAGGTAGTGAGCGCCTGTCAGCACAAGCTCGCGGCGGTAGGCAGCAGGTATGTCAGGCCTCGGCAGCGTGCGCAGGTAGCATGCGCAGGTACCGTGCGCAGGTAGCGTGCAGCACAGCCACGCATCCGTAGTGTAGCAAGTCGTGCCAGTTGATGCACTATGTGGTTTGACTTGCGTAGTAGATGATTTATGGGTCTCTTTAGCGGTATGAGGGCCCGCGGCGCGGTCAAAGTTTCAATTTAATGGCACAACTTGTAAACATGTATTTGTTTACTTGGTTTTTCGTGGGACCTTATGTAGAGCGTAAAGGTAGGTAAATCGTTTCACAAAACTGATTAGGTACAAACATGATTCATAATTTGGTTTAAAAACTTGTTTTCCTAGCGGTTTAACTAGTTGATTTTCCTCAAAGGTGATACACCAGTATCTTGCACCTAAGTACTCAGTTCATTTCGAGTGAGATTTGTCTCGATCTCCTATTAGCCAGAAATTCTCGCCATAATTCCCGATTACTTTTTTTTATAATTAAAAACACAGCCAACACTATTGAGTTCAAGTAATTTCCTAAGTAAATTATAACAGCAGTGGCTAATGTGCATACATTAAATAACCTTAAAATGTAAGCAGGTAACATTATTACATTGCTGAGTACAAAAATCAACGTAGCTATGTAAAAGCGACTAAAATTGGTAAAAGATACACTCGCACCAGCATCACTAACGCGGCATATACAATATAAAACTGTTATATAAATCACAAAATTTATCACCACGGGTATTGTCGCCAGTGACAACATGATATAAAAATATGTTCCAAATGCTACCGCACTCATCAACATCGGAGGAAGTAACATAAATATGTTTAATATAATGGGTACACCCCACGCAAATAGGCTACTCTTAAGGTACCTCCTACGAATGTCAAGACGAAAAACTTTTACAAGATCAACATAAAATATGTAGCACAACACAACTGACCAATGATATATCATTATATGAAAAAGAAATGTGAGTAGCATCATTAAAACCCACACATCATGCACCCATTCCTCGGGAGTGTAGGAACTGGCAACACGATGTAAGTAAGGATTTGCTATTGTTAGCAGCCTTGCTATATTTAAACTGATAAGCACATAATTACGGAAATTACGAAACTTTTTGATCACGATCCACGATGTCACTCCGTATATGTCCGCCGCGAGAACCAGTACAAACAAAATCCCGATGATAAAATCGTCCCAAAAGGAGCCAATGAGTTCGGAAACTGTATAGACCATGGTGAGAGTCACTTGCGCAGTCTGATGCGCTGATGAACAGTTAACACGCATCCACAAAATTATATACCTTTGAGACCGGATCAGTGTCTTATATTATTAGATAATATATCAAATTTAAAACAAGTATGCAGATTACGTATTATGTTTTATTTGGAATCTCTCTATTTTTTTGGAACCAGACAGTCCGCTATGCACCCAATGTGCTGTTTATATGTTTACATATCTCGGGACCATGGGGTCCCGGTCCTTTGGAAGGCGTACGAGGGGCCGAAGCCAACTCGCAGAGGCCCCTTAGACAATTTTAAATGGAATGAGGCACCAACCGCCGATTATCCCTGTATGCACTATGCAAGTGCACCCAAGGACAACCCCCGGTTGGTGTAGGACTATTGCAGGATATGGAAACAAAGATATTGGACTATGGGTTTGGGTGGCTTAAATTGACTGGTGACCTGGAACTATGGAAGGATTATGGCCCCTGCCTGATCAATGTTTTATTGCACCCAATGTGCTTATTATTATGAATGCTAAACTATTTTATTGAAAAAATTAAGCTGGCTACGGAACCCAGCTGAATTTTTAAGGTGTGTGTGCGTTACAGTATGGATTTTCATAGGAATAATGCTAAACGGCTCGAGTTGAGGCGATGCCGATCAGCATCCTGCAGGCTATATTGTACCTATCAAAATTTCTGCCAAATTGGCCGAACGGCTTTTTCCTAACATTTTTTTGCAGCAGGCCAGGCGCATTCCGCATTTCAGGTATGTATGAAGCTTCAAGTACGCTGCAGTGAGTGTAACGTAGTCAAAAGATAAAAGAGTTACGCGATAGAAAGAGAGGCAACTTCTAGGTGAATATAACTGTACGTAATTAGCGCAGTGCGACCTGAATTGCACTTTATTGTGTCGTAGCAAGAAACGCTATTTATTTAAAATCTAACTCTGTCTGTCACATGACCTTTAACGCCGAAACCACTGTACCAATTGAGAGATATCTAGGTGGCCTGGGAATTGGAGGATATGGGCTACTTTTCATCATAGATGTTTAGTATAAATCTGAAATCTGACTTTAAGCAAAAAAAAAAAAATGTGATGGAAGATTATTTCTTCTACACAGAATGGGGGAAAAATTGGCCAAGTTCAGTACTATTTGTTGATCTAGGGGCTTAAAACGGCCGCTTTAACAGAATCATAATTTATGATAATATTATGAATCACACAAACTATCACAAACTGACAATTCATAATATTATCTGCGTTCAATTCATAAATTAGGTGCGCACAATGAGGTTATACAATACTAGAGGAGCAGCGTCCTACAAACAATTTCTGAAAAACGTCACCACTTAGGAGTTTAAAGACGTAGCTTTGAAACAGATACATAAAATGTCAATCTGTCAAAATAATCTATGTTTGTCTCATTTCTTCTACCGTCAAACTAATGACGTTGGAATGAGACAAGATATTGCTATCGGAAAAACGACCAGAGTTGTTAATGATCAACATAATTTGCCCAGAATGAATGAAGGTTTTATTGAATCAATTAGGTAGGTACCTACTATGAAAGGTTGTATTATGGAACTTTCAATAGATAAAAGATTTTAAAAAATTGACAAGGTTTACGGTATCCTATCCTACTATATATATATATATATATATATATATATATATAATATTATAAATGTGAAAGTTTGTATGTTTGGATGTTTGTTACTCAATCACGCAAAAACGGCTGAACGGATTTGGATGAAATTTGGCAAACAGATAGTCTATAACCAGGATTAACATATAGGATACTTTTTATCCCGATAGTACGTTCCCGTGGGATAATAGATTTCCGACCTCCACGCGGGCGAAGCCGCGGGCGAAAGTTAATCCATACTATATATAATACTATACTTTATCCTACTATCCTACTATATATATATATCCTACTATATCCGTATATATATATGTATATAAAATGGTAAACCTGACTGACTGACTGACTGACTGAGTGCGTGCGTGATATATCAACACACAGCCCAAATCGCTGGTCCTAGAGACATGAAACTTGGAGGGTGTGTTCTTTGTGAATAGTAAATATGCACTAAGAAAGAATTTTAGGGAATTCCATCCCTAACAGGGTAAAATAGGGGATGGAATTTTATATGAAATTCCGTCAGTTTTGAAGTTAAGATCTTCAAATTTTGTATTTTGACTCAAAATTTAAAATTAATTTATATGAGTCGCAGCGTTTTTGATAATTCTACCCCCGAAGGGTTAAAAACGGGGATGAAGTTGAAAAGTCCTCAATTTTCGCAGAAAAAACACAAAATTTATTATTTAGGCTTATAGTTGGAAGCTAACGCAACGATGTTGTTAGAATTTCAACCCTAAGAGGGTAAAAAGGGGGATCAAATAATGTTTTTAATTAAAGTTCTTTAGTTTCAAGTTTAAATCACTAATATTTAGGCTTATGGTTACAAGGGTCTGAAAAGGGGGATGAAGTTTTGTATTGAAGTTGTTCATTCGCTAAATTTTGTATTCAATTAAAAATAAAAGTAAACGTATACTGTTTCTAACTTTACAGTATTTCACATGGAGCGACTAGCTATCTGACCTCCACAATGCAGTCACTGGGTAATTAATACGATACACCTTGATAAGAATGGTTGTCAGACTTTCGGGCTTCTGACTTTCCGTAACGACTGTCAAAGATCCACGAATGACAGCCGGGACCAAACAGCTTAACGTGCTTTTCGATTCACGGACGGGTCTCTGTATGTAAAGATGGTCACCCATCCACAGACCAACCGTGGCAAGTGTAGCTTAACCTGATCGATCGACGGCTTTTATTATTTAGTAATTGGTGGTATGACGGTGTTGCTGGCGGAGATTTTCGCCAGACTTTACCGATAGTGCCCAAAGAAACGCAACGCAAACGCAACGAGATCAAAGCATGCATCTCAGAGGTGAAGTTTCTGTCGGCAGATTTGCAAATCTTCTTCTTTAAATCGAAAACGGAAGCTTTCAAAAATAGATACAAGCCGAAAACGACCAAGCCGCTGCGATCAACGAAATGTTGATAAATAAATTCGAAGGTGAAGAAATGATTTGTAATTCTGTTGACACCATGGTCGATATGGACGAGTCGATTTTTAAACTCTCTTAATCCGGGTCTTCCATGTCACAGACTTATGTTGCGTGTAGGTGCTCCTGCCATGTTGCTTCGAAATATACGGCCAAAATTGTGTAATAGAACTAGACTCCAAGTAACAGCGAGAGCTGCTAAGCTGCTAAACAACATTGCTGCAATGTTATTGAGGCCACAATACTGACTGGATCTGCCAGAGGCGAAACAGTCTTCGTAACGCGTATACCATTAATACCAAATGACCTTCCGTTTGAATTTAAAAGATTGCAGTTCCCAATCAAGGTTTGGTTCGCGATGACTTAATAAGTCACAGGGACAAGCTCTGAAATTTGCTGGAGTTGATTTGGGGCAAGACTTTCTCCCACGGATAATTTTATGTGGCTTGCTCATGTGTTAGCTCTCCAACTAGCCTGGTTGTTTTAGTGCCCGCTTCTGAATTTGTGAAAAACATTGTACCTATATAAAAAAATACTGTGAAGGATTTAGGTAGATACCGGTCCTTTACAGTAGGTACTTCTTAACAGTATAATTCCTCAAATATCACACGTAGTGGAGGACAATTAGCCATGAACAAAGCTCTATATTGTTATTGTTATAATGATTCATAATTATCTAGAAAGAAGAATGTATACTCAACGCATTCAAAGTAAAATAAAAAAACAAACCTTACATTGAATATTCGAGTGTGATGCCGAAAATATAGTTTTTAGATTTTTTTCTGTTTTTTTTTTGTTTTTGCTGAATGGGCCTGCTCTTGACCTCGATCTCGCCTGATGGAAAACGATGGATGAGGTATATGATGGATCGAGCGTGCCCAGAAAATGCCTGTTCACTCTTGCTTTGAAGGCAGACGGGTTATATGTGGTAGAGAACATAGACGCTGGCAGAGAGTTCCACACTTTAGTTGTGCGCATTATAAATGTGGAGGAGAAGCGCTGAGCACGACTGGACGGGATATCAACCATGTGCGGATGGAACCCTGCAGTACGCCTGGTAGTCCGGTGATAAAAAGGCGACGGTGGGATCAGATCGTGGAGCTCTTGCGCACACTCTCCGAAGTACAGTCTGTAGAAGACCGGCAGGCATGCAACATACGCCAATGAGCCAGGCTGTGAAGCCTAGCCACCAACGTTTCGTCACCTATAATCCTTTTAGCTTTGTGATCCACCGAGTCAATTGCAGCAAGTTGATATTTTACTGAGCCATCCCACAAGTGACTGCAATACTCCATACAGGACCGAATCTGTGCTTTAAAAAGCTGTCCAGATGTGAAGTATCGCCTCACCTTATTTAGGATGGCCAGCTTCTTGGCCGCAGTCTGTACTTTTGACTCGATAGTTGAACCGAAGTAGAGGTCAGACCTCGACTCCATGCCCAAAAGCTCTAGGCGGTCGGTAACTGATACAGATGTACCTCGGAAAGTAGAAGATAACTGAAACTGGCTCTTTTTAACAGTGAAAAGACACGACTGTGTTTTCAGAGCAGATTGTGATGTTAATTTGACCAGATTGTCATCGTCCCACTGGGAAACAAGATTTGAAGTCAAATTCATTCGCTCCACCATGGCCTCTCTTAGAGTAGCTGTTTCATCTCTGCTGGCTTGCACTGGATAGGTATCTTTCTGAGACTGTGCTGTCATCCGCGAACCCAATAGTACCCAATATTGTTTGTATGTATGTTCCGGTTTGCACGAAAACGGATGAACGAATTTGCATGATATTTGGCACACAGATAGTTTATACTACCGGGATTAAAAAATAACCTATAGGTTATTTAAAGCTTATTTTTTAATCCCGGTAGTACGTTTCCGTTAGATATTTTTCGACATCCACGCGGGCGAAGCCGCGGGCAAAAGCTAGTACTTACATATAAGCAAAAAAAGAAACGTAAATATGTTTCAAAAGTATTAAGATTTGTGACAAATCATATTGTTCATAATGGAATATATAATTTCTATGTTCATGACAATCGATTAAATTAATTAAAGTGATGTCACTCATGATTCAAATTTCTTAGAACAATAACATCAATTAGAAAATAGTTAGTAGTACCTACCTAGTTTATGAAACTGTTGCAGGGGTATTCAAACAAGAGCGTTTTAATACCTAGTTATGTGCAGTTTTATACATACTACACTATACACACTACTACATCTATCCCTACTAAATAAAAGATAAAAGGTAAAAGAGTAAGAAATATTTTTTTGCTTATAATTAATACATGTCGTCAATTACTAAACTCCCAACAGTCTGGCAAAATCAACATCGTTTTTACTGATAACATTGATCGCAAAAACAATGTTTGATACATTTATTTCGTCTCGTAATGTTTTTTTGGATAATCTGAAGAAAATTTAGCAAACTTGCTTGTGAAATGTAACACCACTTGCTTTATTAATCCTTTCAGACCGTGACATACTAATTTTAACCACAAATTTCACCATTTTTAATTTTTTTGCGCTAAGCAATTGCTCACTTGACGGCAAGCTGACAACTGAATTCAGATATGCCTGCGGACATCTAATAGGTGGTTACGCTTATGCGCCGTACACTGCTCCTCTAGTATTGTATAACCTCATTGGGTGCGCAATTCGTCTGTTTGACAGTTTTGTATTATAATGAAATAACATTGAAACTGTAGAAATAAAAAATAAAGATCTGATTTGATTCATAAAAACTGTAAAGAAAAATTATCCGGTAAAATTACGGTCCTCATTTTTTTCATGGGGCAATATTTACACCAAGATTCTGATATGAATTGATAATAATATATGATTCAGCTAAAACATGATTGTGTCACCATATATTATGTGAATTGCTCGAAATTCAGAGAATTAATTGCTTTTATAGAGGAATTGCTTGATGTGGCAGTTTTAAGCCCCCTTAATTTAAAAAAAAAAGTCGGGAGGTGTCGTGGGACAGCCGGTGGGAACGAAGTTCTTTTAGCTGCATATTATACAATGTGTCCCAGGGATAAGTGACCGCCCGGCGTTAGTGTGTAGGAAATATCATATAGGTAGTTAATTAATAAATTAAAAAATTGTGATATTAAGCGGGCATTTTTTAGATTTATTTTGAAAAAACTGAAAAGAAGAGCTTTTTTTTCTTCGAATTTTAATTTTGTTTTTTATTTAATAATTTTTTTACTACATTTTAGTTATGTTTAATGATTTTAATGGATAAACTATGATGTCGGCTAGTCAGTAAAAAAAAATAATGGAAAAAGTAGAACAAACTTAGGAAATATAAATAGTCACGCGTCTTTACAAAAAAAGAAAAAAAATCATAAAAAAAAATCTAAAGCCGCTAGCTAAGTCACAAATATAAATGTAATTATTAATAATTTTGTACAAATATTCAAAAAACGCCGGGCGGTCACTTATCCCTGGGACACATTGTATATTAATACTCTCTGAATTATAAAACAAAAAGTGTCGTTACAACTTTTTTTCCGTCTAGCCCCCTTTCGCAACGCGCGAAAGGGAACTTCGTTCCAAAAATTAGGTTATGGTTATTGCATAAACTAGATTAGTAAACCAACATGAAACCTTACTTGTTTGTCAGCGAACTCAACGAAGATATTTATAACCGAAGCTTCGGTGAAATTCAATAGAAGTGCATGTCACGGCGTGGCACCGACGACCGGGTCACAGACTACATCTAAATATGTCATACCGACAGCCGATTAATCAATCTGCCTAGCCTTTTCCCAACTATCTTGGAGTCGGCTTCCAGTCTAACCAGATGCAGCCGAATACCAGTATTTTAACATGGAGCGACTGCCTATCTGACCTCTCTCAACCCAGTGACTGGGTAACACGATACCGCTTGGTAAGACTGGTTGTCAGACTTTCAGGGTTCTGACGACCCGTAACGACTCTCAAAGATTCACGAATGACAGCCGGGACCAACGGCTTAACGTGCTATCGAGGCACGGAGGAGTCTCGGTATGTAAAAATGGACATTGAGGTATTATTGTACTAACGTAAGATGGATCATACCGACAGCCGATAATGTAACATAATATTCTGCTTTGCATTCTCCACGTTATCTGTCTTCGATACAATCAAGTCCTTCATGGGAAACCCGATATTATTTTCTGAGCTGCATGACGAGCTGTCCCATTTTTATGCAAAGGTAAATTTACCTATTTTTTATTAGGCACATAAAAGGCACTTTTGAACGTCAAGATGCCCCAGCAAAATATAGCCGCATTATTGTTCGCCGTGCCCGCGAGTCACACCGTCGCGCGAGAGCAGTCCCCTGGCCCTTGCACAGTTGCGCCATCTCCGCAACCAGACTGTGATATGTGTTTGCGGACGAGTGGAAGATGATCATGTCGGATGAGATGGAGTTAGAGTTCTGTGAGATGAGGGTATGACTGTTGTCTAATTTCTAGAGCGTATATTCTGAAAGTTGGCAACGTCGCAAATAGATGTCAAATATTTCTCTATTTTGAATAATTTAATTGGCAATATTACTGTTTGGAAATATGAAATGTGGCTAACTAGATTAATGATCATGAAATGGAATAAAAATATCATAGCATCGATTATTTAGTTGTAGATGTAAAAAAAGTATTTGGAAACTTTCCAAATGCCATTTTTACACCTAAAACGGTTACAATTACAACATCAAATTCAGTGTTATAATTGCAATTCATTATTCTAGTTCGCTCCACATTCCTTATTTCCATACAGTAATGTTACCAAATTATTCAAAACAGGTAAATATTGGACAGCTATTTGGAACGTTGCCATCTTTTAGGATAAACCCTCTCAGAGTAATGTAATTGTCGGATAGCTGTTTTATGTAAAAAGTATAATTATATAAGGTGGAGACGACGATACAACAAAAAATTAAACGACGTGTCCCTAATGACGTTCCCATTCTGCATACAAAAATTTAATTGAATATATTCAATAGTTTAGTCAATACAGCTCGGTAAAATCCATAGCCGGCTCGGGTTCATGCCCGAGAATCCACCCTAGGCATAATTGTATAAACGGAATTTATAGGATTAGGGTGTATCCGGCAAAGACTACATTTAATTTGTTTGAAAAACTCATTTTTTTATTTCGAAGCTAGGATTTATTTGACAGTTCCAAAATACTCTTATGCATTAGTAGTGCCAGTATTTTCATTTATTGTTATATTGTAGTCTCCACATTGTATAAATAAATAAACCACACGCATGGCATAACGAAGTAGGTAACTAGAGAACAAACAACTTAATCCTATATAAAAACTTTTTACAAAAAAAGAACAACCGACTTCCAAAAAAGACACTACAAAGTCAAAAATAACTTTAATTTCGGAAGTCGGTGTATTTGGTTTTGAACTTTCGTTTTTTGCCACCGACTTCCGAAATTAAAGTTATTTTTGACTTTGTAGTGTCTTTTTTGGAAGTCGGTTGTTCTTTTTTTGTAAAAAGTTTTTATTTTGCACTTTTTAGTGGTGGTACCTACCCCATACAAATTCGAATACCACTAACCTGCTATGTAAATAACAGTGATTGGAAGTTATCATTATATCATCCATATAAACAAAGTGAGCAAAATACGTATTATTGAAGCTAACTCAAAAACTATCCAAGTAAAGTTAATAAAATTGATATGGGACCACCTCGGGAGCATACCCTTTCAAACAAAAAAAGAATTTTCAAAATCGGTCCACAATTGACGGAGAAATCGCGTAACAAACATACAAAAAAAAAAAAAAAAAACATACAGACGAATTGAGAACCTCCTCCTTTTGGAAGTCGGTTAAAAATTTGGAGCAAATAGGGATAATGCCTGGGTTAAAAAAAAATAGTTCTATTTAGTCCGTCAGTCAGATAATAAAAAAATATTAGACACATATTTTATGCTTCATCATATAAATAAAAAAATACTTGGATAAAACGCATGTAAAGTTGGGGAGTGGGGGTCGCTACGTCACAAGTAAGTATAAAATCTACATAGTCGTGACGTCATGGCACATTTTTTTTTTTCGTCATCCCTATTGGTTGTGACAGACGGATAGACAGACAGACGCACGATAGATCCTGTAAGGCGTTGTCCTAATTGGCTATCGATCGTTCGAGCAAACGATGCGATTTCGTTACACGATGAAAATGATCGTGCGATGGTCCAACAGGTGTCCTAATAGCTCGCGCGATGGACATCATGTGATTCAGCCACGTGGCTGTGCGATCGCGCGACGACGCGTAACCAATTAGGACCTATTAATGTCCCCACTGCTGGGACAAGGCCTCTTCTCTGTGAGAGGGAGTGGGCTATAATCTACCACACGGGCCCAGTGCAGGTTGGTAGATGCCACATGTCTTCGAATTTTTGGTTCTAAGACATGCCGGTTTCCTCACGATGTTTTCCTTCACCGTTTTGAGAGCAGTTTAGTAGCTTTTAATTTCAAGATCGCACGATCAAACCCATCGTACGATTGTTATTAAGCATTTCCTGAGTTCGTGCGATGACTTGCAAGCTTCAATTTTAGGACAATCTAAAAAAATGTGTGTGTTAAATCTCGTCGTGCGACGAAATCGCATCGTTCGCTCGTACGATCGTAGCCAATTAGGACGACGCGTTAGGGAACCCTAAAAATAAATGAATAGGATGAAATCGCAGAGGTCACGCTGCACCTATCTAGCTGATCATGTACCATTATTATTAGAGTGATCTATGTCTAGTTTTCTCGTAGGTAACCTATTGATCACCTTTATTCATTAATGTCAAAGAACCTGCTCCGCAACTATTTTAATAATATTTTATTTTATTTTGTTATGTTTCTTTTTGATGCGGTTTGTTTTTTAAATGTTAATGAATTATTAAACGTGTTAAAGTGGTGAATTTCCATTTTATTAACCGACTTCCAAAAGGAGGAGGTTCTCAATTCGTCATTTTTTTTTTGTATGTAGCTTATGCGATTTCTTCGTCAATTGTGAATTTGTAAATTGTTTTTTTTGTATGAAAGGGTATGCTCTCGAGGTGGTCCCATATTTTTACCCGACTTCGGCGAAGCAAAAAGGAGGGTTATGGTTTTATGTATGTATGTATGTATGTATGTATGTGTGTGTGTATGTATGTTCATCTGTAACCTCATAACTTCTAAACCACTGATCATAATTTGACAAATGAGGTATCGTTAGAAGCGTCCTGATTGTCCGCTGGTTATAGGCTATGTGACGTTACATTACATTCAATATGGCGCCCTCTAGAGGACATAAAGTGACGAACGAAAAAAAAAAAAAATTTTAATCATCCCATGTTTGGTATCAAATGAAAGGGCTTGACAAGCACATTACAAATATGTATATATAATTATCATATTTTCAAAGTAAATAAATATGTTTAAATTGTTAAAACATGCAAAATTGAGACTGTGCTACATACGGCGGCGCGGCTGTAAAATTAATACCTATTATACAATTTAACCTATAAGTACAAAAAAATAAATAAAGCGGCTCTGCAAATACTTTATTAGGAAATTATAACCCCAAAACAAATTAAATAAAAAGCAAGTTTAAACTAAAAACCCGACTACTGAAAAATCACGCTCTAAAAAGTATGAAACAAGAAAATATTTCGGACAAATGGTCAAAGTAAAGCCGTAGTCGCATGCCTGTCGGCTACAAAATTATAATGGCATGCGACTACGGGCTTTACTTTGACCATTTTTGTACCTATGCTATGTCTTGATTTCTGTCCGAAATATTTTCTTGTTTCATACTTTTTAGAGCGTGATTTTTCAGTAGTCGGGTTTTAGTTTTAAACTTGCTTTTTATTATTAACTTTATTTGGATATTTTTTGAGTTAGCTTCAATAATACGTATTTTTCCCACTTAGTTTATATAGATGATTATGATGATAACTTCCAATCACTATTATTTACATAGCAGGTTAGTGGTATTTGAATTTGTGTGGGGTAGGTACCACAACTAAAAAAAAAACAAAATTTTTTTTAACAACAATAAAAAACAACCGACTTCCTAAAAAAAACGCTACAAAGTGAAAAATAATTTAAATTTCGGAAGTCGGTGGCAAAAATCGAAAATTCGAAACCAAAGACACCGACTTCCGAAATTAAAGTTATTTTTCACTTTGTAGCGTTTTTTTTTTGGAAGTCGGTTGTGTTTTTTTTTGTTGTTAAAAGTTTTTTCGCTAAAATGCATACCTACTCTTGAAAAACATTAGGAACGCTCTTTCTGGGGCAGTCGATGTTCTGTAAGTACCTTTTTTTTTTGTTTTCGGGGGGAAACCTTCAAAAAGCGACCGGTCTTTGGGGGTAAGACCGGGGAGTGTGGGATTCCTACCTCACTAAAACCACCCCGGTCACCATCTACACATGGAAGGGGCACCGTTTCCTCTCAAAAGACCAATCCGGAACCCCCTCTGTGCAGCGCCTGTTAGGGCACATCACAGGACTGTAAAGGGGTCTTCCCAAAACCTTTTCTGTAAGTACCCACCTAAGAATTCTCAAATTTGTTCACAGGCCTTACTACAAGATATGCTGACTCTTCAAGTGGGGATCGGTCTGACAGCCATCGCCATCTTCCTATTCTTCGTTTGTTTCATGGGATTCTACGGTGCCATCACCAGGTCACCATTCTTGTTGTTTATGGTAAGTTAAATATAACCAGTTCTACTATGAGGTCGGAGACGGCAGTCCCGGATCTAGATTTTTTTTGGCAGTGTATAGAGCTGCTACCGGCACTTAATTATCACCGCCTCGGCCCGGTTAAAGTGCCAGCATTGCATTGTCATCGTCACGAAGTCACGTCCAACCCGCACATGCCATGAGCATGTCTTTCAATTTTCGGTCTAATACATGCCGGTTTCCCCACGTTTTCCTTCACCGTTTTGAGAGCAGTGGTAATGAAATTATTTACTCAGAGTAAAGCCCCTGCCTTGGTTCAAACCCACGACCAACTCGTAAGTCAGGGATCAGTGACCAATAGTGACCACTGGGCCAGAGCACTGCTCAAACTCAAACTCAAAGCATTTATTTCAATTGAACCATATACAGGCACTTTTGAATTGTCAAGGAGTCAGTCAGTCAGTCAGAAAATATAAAGCTAGTTGCCCATTCCAAAACGTAGTAGGTACCTATGGAGAGGAACGGGCAAGAAACTCCACGGACACACTTTTAAATAAAAAATTGTTACATAAAATTGGTTAAGTACATCATTCATGTTGAAAAACTTGAAATTATACATGTGAGAACAATGTGAAAAGACGTACACGTTAAAAGCGCCCGTAATAAAACGATAAAAACAAAAACAATTCAAAGATTAAAATACATAAATTAAAATAAGCCACGGCAGCTAAGAGATGACCAGTCCCAACTGACGGCGCCCGTTCACGAACATGACGCATGTCACCACACCATTCAGCACCATTCAGCTCAACCATTTTGAAGGGAGCTAAATGATCCAACACACGCGCCACCATCAGCGAGACATCTGAGTGAGCATGACATACTCTCAGCCGCCAGGGCACATTCAAGTTATGCTCAATTTATTATGCCCACCTGAAAAATATATATCTCCAGTTATTTATGAAATCTAGGTCAATGTTATACAAATAGTTAAGTTTGTATAAATCGATTCGTATGATGCGCGTGTTCAAGCTTCAATCAAGGTGACGTTACAATTATATTTGACTGTAACTACCAATAAAACTAAACAGTTCAAGATTTGTCTCCATTTTAAATATTCATCATCTGCCAAGCCTTTTCCCAACTATGTTAGGGTCGGCTTCTAGTCTAACCGGATGCAGTTCAATACCAGTATGTTACATGGAGCGGCTGCCTATCTGACCTCTACAACCCTGTTGCTGGGTAGTACGATACCCCTTGGTAAGACTGGTTGTCAGACTCTGAGGCTTCTGACTATCCGTAACGACTTCAGTGGTTGTGGTGGCCCGTTGAAGACTTGAAGCCGTGCTGGCTGGCTGTGTGACTCGCCTCACGAAAGCTTGCGGGAGTGATGATGATGATGACGTCACGGTGAAGTAGTTGCACGAAGGCTGCGTTGACGTTCATACTCGGGGTTACCAATTTAGTGGTATGAGGAACAGGGTGTTAAGTTCACTCATCCCCTATAGAAAAGGGAGGATCCTCCGGCCAGACGGTTGTTGTGTCTGGCGGGCAACTGTCCTTTTTTTATGGGTGGGAAATCATCAAATGACTTCTCCCGCTCTGGGCGGAGCGGAAGGACGTGTCAGGCTCTTACTCACTAAAAAAACCCACCCGTGTTCCTTCCCTTGCCAGTTCGTTGCCAGGGGCCACGGTCTCCCTTTAGGACTTCCCGCAACCCCAGCAGGCATAGGCCCTAGCGGACCCCGTCAGTTTTGCTGACATCTCTTTGAGGCGCGCGTGGAACACGACGCGCCATCGACCCGGGCCTGGTCCTTATCGGACGGTGAACAACCCATTGCTCTCCGTCCGCAAGCCTGCGCCTACGGTGGCCGGAAATCGGCTACCAATTCCCGACGCCCGGGGCGTCTCCTACGGAGGCGGCTAGGGGCGTGAGGACACCCTAAAGTTGACTTCGGGAGTTTGTATATATGTCGATCGCGCGGTAAACTCTTATTTTGATTTGTGTGACGTCGTCTTTGATGCATAGTTCGTATGTGGCGGTGCGCTAGACTGTCAAAGATCTACAAATGACAGCCGGGACCAAAGGTTTCACGTGCTATCTGAGGCAAGAGGGGTCTCGAGTTTAGTCTTCGATCGATCCGAGCTGTAATTATTTTGCCACCTCCCCACCAGCCCCTCCACTCACATTGATTATCTCTGTTTAGTACTTACTCAAAATATTCTGTTCCAGTACTCTGCGCTAGTGCTGCTTCTCTTGCTACTGGAATGCGCTCTACTTTACTACTTCGCAAGCAACTTAGTTGAGGTAAATATAATAATTTCTATCTTGTTCATATCAGGGATGTTACGGAAGTCGTTTTAGTAGAACCGAAACCGCAATTGGAGGTTTTAAATTAGAATGAATGGAATCGGAACAGGTACCAGAACCGGAATCGGAACCGGAAACCGGAACCGGGCGAAAGTAGAAGAAAGATGTGTTAAGGGAAGGCTTAATGAAACAATAGAAATATAATTCAGTCTCTTGAATCAGTCTCTTTAATCAGTCAAATATTAGCGACAACATCCACAAACAAGACAATAAACTGAGACTTCGAGCGCAAGCGTGTATATATTACCCAGGCGACGAGTTAAAATTTGTTTATACACGCTTTATTCACGCACGTGCATCGATGCGTTTCAAACTTCGGTATAACTCCGATTCATCGGAACCGAAGTCGGAATGGAATGTGTAAAATTAATCGAAAGCTCCGACCTTTCGGAATCGGAACCGAAACTCCGTAACATCCCTGGTTCATATATCCAAATCTTCACCGCATCGCACAATTGATCGTATTTTTTTGCGTTATTTACGTTGTTAAGCAGACGGATTTACTAAACCTAGAAGAACGTATGAAGGATTAGAAATATCCTTCAAATTTTTTCAGATTGTGATTGAAACTGTGCTACGCAATAAAGAGGGTTTATTCTGAAAGATGTCAAATATTTCGCTGTTTTGATTAATTTGATAATATTTCAGTACGGAAAAAAAAAATGTGGCTAACTAGCGAACTAGAATGAAATGCAATAATTAATATCGTAACACCGAATAGTTAGTTTTAGATGTAAAAAAAGTATTTGGAAACTTCCCAAATGTCTTTTTTACACCTAAAACGGGTACAACATCAAATTCAATGTTATAATTGCAATTCATTATTAATATTCTAGTTAGTTAGTTAGCCACATTTCTTATTTCCATACAGTATTATTTCCAAATTAATCAAAACAGGTAACTATTTGACAGATATTTACGACGTTGCCAACTTTTAGGATGCACCCTCTTAACAGGGGCTGTGTCGACATAGATAGCGATCGCTTTACGAAATAGCATCCCTAAACGCACGCGACGTGCTTGACCAGCACGTGATTTTTCATGCTTGTCAAGCAATTTTGACTGTCTAGGAACGCCATTAGAACTTTGCGACTGAATACCAGAGCAGAGTTAATTGTTCTACCGTCAAGTTTTCTTAGAAATTGTTTTGTTAGAGTCGCGTCACGCTGTCGCGTCGCGACAGTCTGCACGACTCTTAAAGCGCTATGTTGAGACTGCATCCCAGTCATACACGCACGCCCGCACCGGCTGCGAGTACTACGCACCTGACTTTAAAAAAACGTTTATTTTTTTAAATATTTTGATAAAATAACTAAGTAACGTTAGGTTTTGTGGATATTTCAGAAAGGTCTTCAGGATGATGGCCAGTGGACACACGCTATGAGGCTCGCTTTTAAATGCTGTGAACACAAGTAAGTTACTTTTATCACAGATAATATAATACTACGTACAGATACCCAATCCCATACAAAGAAATGATACCTCCCTAGTCGGGCTATTGACTGGCTAAGTGTACAACAGTTATGACAAATTAAGTAAAACGCCATCTATTGCAAAGAGCCCTAAACAAAAAGGTTTTATCTTTTTTTGTTGAAAATACGAGATTTATAAGTTACAATAGATAAATCAGCATTAAACAAGGAAGTTTTGATTTATACTAATCTTAATTCAGCCAAAATCTTCCGTTTATCGCTTTTTAGTGACTGTTAATTTCATACTTGTTACCTATGCTGCCATCTATGATCTCTTTTTAAGACTAATTATAATTTGTTCGAGTTGAGACCCCATGCTTTTATATAACGTATGTACACTGATATCTTTTGTGGCTAGGTAATAACAGCCGCACGGGTCGATCCATCAGGTTAAGCTACGTTGTCGGGGTTGGTCCGTGGATGGATGACCATCTTTACATATCGAGTCTCCTCTGTGCCTCCAAAAGCACGTTAATCCGTTGGTCCCGGCTGTCATTCGTGGATCCTTGTCAGTTTTTACGAGTCGTCAGAAGCCCGAAAGTCTGACAACCAGTTTTACCAAAGGGTATCGTATTACGGCTCAATCTCCAAAACGGGCGTATTCGTGTGATCGCTCTGGTGCTTTTCAGATATTGATATTTAATGGTAATTATGTATCTCATTAAAAAGAAGGATATTCAAATAGTACATTTTTACTATTGGCCTTCAATTTACACAAACAGTTATGGAAATATTTAAGTTCAAAAAATGCGACCAGAGCAATCATAATTGGTGCCAGAGCGATCATAAATGGTGAAATCAGTGAAACAAAAAAAATTATATTGATAAAATATTATTTATTTAGCCATTTTCAGTCATATTCAGTGTACGTGTAAAATGATCACATCAAATCACTCATTGGTAGTACTGTGCCCCGAGCTTTTTTCCTTTGGTAACTCTCTCTTGACTTAACAAGCCATTGTGAGTATAGATCATTTTTTATTTTGGCCATTCTACGACGCTCAGCCAATTTCTTCCTAAGACGTTTTTCATCAATAGATAATTTATTTCGAGGCATGATTTCAATCTGAAACAATAGTTGCCATTAAATTTTAGAGAAGAAAGGTTTACAGTTGTGGTTAGCTAAATGCCAATATAATAATATCATCAAGGTAAAATACGTCAAAATCTGTTTATGGGTTTAGGTTATCCAAAGAAACCCAGGAAAGGTTATACATTAAAGGTTATATGCATAGTTCATCGTCTGTCATTGTTACAGTCCGGTACTACTACTTAAAATAGATATAGAACGTACAATTAATGCAAAATATCATCGCTCTGGTCTTTTTGGATAGAGCAATCACAGCCATAGCGATCAGAAAAAGTCACAAAATCATAAATATAGCCGAATTTAAAAGCAGTAGAAAGTTGTGATTACTTCTCATATAAAACATCATAACGATCACTTAATTCACATAACAAACACATTCACAAGCTGACTATTTAATTTAAATAACGTGCCATAGCAATCATAAAATTCGAGAACCAAATCCAGAGCAATCATAAACTTACCTTCGTAATGTTGCACCGTGTGGGTACTTGGCACACAGGTATCCTCCTCGGCGGTTAGACCACTACTGGGGTTGCCCCGCGGGAGAGGAATAGAGTGTCTATAACGCCGAACGCGTAACTAGGGATGAGCACGATGTTTTACCTCAGCGCAGAGCGATGAGATAAAATGCCCGGTCACGATTTTAAATTCAAATTGTGGCAAAAGTATTGTTAATATAACAAAAAATATTTTATTACTATGAAGATTAACTATTTAATATGTAATCTAAATAAATTGTTTCTTAAGAACCTTCTCATTAAAAAGTTAAAAAATATTTTTTTCATTCAATCGGGAGTTGGGTCAACCCAGAGAAACTTATCCATAATACTAGCCTTGTTTCACGTAGATTAGGCACCGAACTGTATATAAAAAAATATTTTGAAAACGTTTTTCGATTTTAAAATGGGTTTATCCAGCCCGACACGAAAAAAAATGCCTCAGGAGATCGACCCATTACCTAGTTACTGGGTTGTGGAGATCAGATAGGCAGTCACTCCATGTAAAATACTGGTATTCAGCAGCATCCGGTTAGACTGGAAGGCGCTAAAATAGTTGGGAAAAGGCTAAGCAGATTTGACATCGTAAGGGCAGGGCCGTAGGCAGGATTTAATTTCAGGGGGGGAGGGGTAACTTTTTTAGAAGAAATATAAAGAGTAGGTACAGCTACAGATTTATAAAAAGATTATTATTATTGTTATTTTTAAAACAGTATTTTTTGTTCTTCTTGCGGAACATTATTTAAAAAAAAATACGAATTTAGGTATTCTAAGTCAGAATTCAAATTGATGAAGAGCTTAGTTTTTATTAATTTCAATAAAGCCTTGTTTCTCTCTCCCGCCTGTAACCTTTAAAGCCACTTTAGCATAATGGTGGCCGCCATGGTGGATGAGAAAGCGAGCGAAGCAAGCTGGATTTTTTTTGCATCCCGCTTCGAATAAGTTAGGTGTTCCTTCTCTTTAACCGTTCAGAAATAGAAATAAATTTATCGACTTATGCAGAACTGTAAACGCCTCCCTGCCTAAGGAGTTGTATTGCTGATTATAATGATTATAATTCTGGAAAGTTATATTTGTTACGGTCGCGAATCATAATTTAATCAACCTGATACCGACCTGCAAATTGCAAAAAACGTAAGAATATTTTAATTTCACGGGTTGCCTTATCGCATTCCCCTAATGGTCTCTAACGGGAGATATTGAAATAGAAATCATCATCATCATCATTTCAGCCGAAAGACGTCCACTGCTGGACATAGGCCTCCCTCAAGCACCGCCACTTCGACCGATTCTGTGCTTCCCGCATCCAGCGGATTCCTGCGGCCTTTATAAGGTCATCGGTCCATCTTGTGGGAGGCCTTTCAACGCTACGGTACGCGGTCGCCACTCCAGAAACTTTCGGCCCCATCGGCCATCTGTTCTGCATAAATGTAGGAAACAGCTGATTTTTATTTCGCGATTTCAGTGTTGGTCCCATAGTGAAAGTTGTTCACAATGATGAGTACAATGACCACTTAAGAGGATGTCCATGAATTCAATTCCACCCTGTATAATAAAGTAACTGTATTAAATTAAAAATAGTACACAAACAATAACTTTATATTTCTGAAAACCTCTTTTCTGTAACGAAATCTCCCTTTTAATCCTAGTATGAGTTATTGCTACATTTTTTTCTTGTTATCATTTTCAACAGAATATTTCGTTTTTACAATATTCTTTTAATTTATAATTTCGAGTCGCCTCCGTGCCTCGAAAAGCACGTGAAGCTGTTGCAAAGTTCCAGCGGTCATTCGTAGATCTTCGACAGTCGTTATGAATAGTGAAAAGCAGATAAGTCTGACAACCAGTCTTACCAAGGGGTGTCATATGTTGCCCGGTAACTGGGTTGATGAGTTCAGATTTTTAAGTAGACGGTTTAGTTTTCTCTAAGACCCTGAAAATGCTAATTGGCTGGCCTTGATTCAAACCTTGGTCTAACTGACCCACACTCTTGACCTTCATTTTAAATTGGACGAAGTGTACGATTTATTTTGTCCTCCACAAAGTATTTTAGGGACGAGTTTTTGATTTCAATTATAATAAATTGACACCCGATATGAACAACATTTTATCTATTTTTGCTAGGTTTACAGGAGAGTGTTTTTTTGGTTTAATTATCGGTCTGCTGCTTTTAACTAAAACACAAACCCCCTTACTAATAAACGTTGTATATTACACACCGATTTCTCTCTTTCAGTCGTCAGTAATTTGACATTCGAAAGAAGAAGACAAAGCGTTGTGTAACTATACAGGCGATATACAACGTTTATTAGTAAGGGGGTATAAGTATTAAACTATTACGTTTTATACATATTATTTTATGCGTTCTTTAAGAATATAACTAGGTTTACGTGCATCAAACAGAAACTTGTTTTTGGGCAAGTTACCATGTTTGAATAATTGATAATATAGTTCCTCGTGTGTGTACAAAATTTTAATATTCTTTATTTTTCGCTGTGTTAATTTTAAGTGAATAACATGGTATTTATATTTACCTTATTACTAAATCGATTGAGATGGTAAAAATATTTTTGATATTTGAATAATGTTTTTAAGATACACAACCGATTTATTTCGAATAACACGATTTATTCCGGACTGAAAGATATCTTTTTTGTCAATTAATGCATTTATGGTGAAATACATTGCCAAATGAGTGTCAATGTTGTTCGAAATAGTTTCTTGTTTTACTTACTAACAGGACAATCACAACAACAAAACTTGGAATGTGGTTTATTTCTGAGTCGATTCCTAGACGGAGTAAATGTGACTCCTTTTCCCCGTAAAGCTTTGTGCAGAACAGCGCGACTTGTCGCGCGACACGACACCGGTTATTGTTATACCGTGAAGTTTTCTTAGATATTGTATTGTTCGTGTCGCACCGCGCGACAAGTTGCGTTTGTCTGCAAAAGCCTTAACTGGGTTGTGGAGGTCAGATAAGCAGTCGCTCCACGTAAAATATTGGTGTTCAGCTGCATCCGGTTAGACAGGAAGCCGGCTAGGCAGATTGATTGATCATTCTTTGAACTTTCATGCGCATACTTGAGAGGAGTACATAGAATAGAATAATTTTATTTTTGCAAATATGGATAGGTATATATCACAGAAACACGCCATGCATGCATGCATGCATGCATCATTTTGCCATTCCGCATGCAAATGTTTACGTCAAATAATTATTATTAGATAGTCATTCACATCAAATTATTATCATAATTATATTATTTATATCAAATTATTATCATAATTATATTATTTATATCAAATTATTATCATAATTATATTATTTATATCAAATTATTATCTATCATTAGATCAATTATTATTAAATTATATACCATTAAATGAATCAATATTGAATTAAATTAGAGTTCCTTATATTGTAATGAATACTAGAAAAATCAACTAATATTTTTCATAGCATTAGGCCATCAGCATTCTTCATTTTTAATATTGGGTATGTCCTCTTCTATAATGTTTTCAGTTTTAATAAAAGGTGTCATTGGTGTCATTCCATTGTCGTCTTGCATTATAGTTGTAGGTTCTTCTTTAATTTGTACTTCTGGTATTCTCCCTTTCAATTCTTTTACGTATGTGTTTAATTGTTTTTGCTTTTTAATTAGCTCGTTACATTTTTTTTAAAGTGCTATATAATTTTTTGTCAAATTGCTGATTCTATTCTCATACCTAGTTTGTTTTTACAATAGCTAAATGTTTTAAGTACTTTTTCCTTTCTGCTAGTCGTGTTTTTTTAATAGATTCACTGTATATATCAGATCCTGCTTTATCAGCGTGGAGATGTTGTGCAGAATCTTCATTATATATAATTTATATAATGAAGATTTATATATAATTTCTTTTTCTGGGTATTTTTTCTATTTCTCCACTGTTTTCTTAAAGTTTCTTTTTCATTTTCAGTACATTCATTGATTTTTCTCCTATTTTTATTCCGCGCCGCGTTTTTAAGTCTAACTTCTGCAAATTTTTCCGGGTTATTGGAGCGCATGCGCTCTCGATACCGCTTTTGTTTTTCCGCTGCTGTTAACGGCATCTAAAATTAAATATTAGAATGAAATATTATATACGAGTATAATCATGCCTTTTTCCCATGGGGGTAGGCAGAAACTACATAACACCACTTGCTACGATCCTTACATACTCCTTTTGCCTCATTTACGTTAATACATCTGGTCATACACACACGCCATTTGCGAGTTCTACGCACCTGACCTTTCTGAGCAACATCATCAATATGGTTATTATGTACATGATAATACGCTCAAACCATCAAATTATAAGTAAAAAAACAGTACAAAGTGAAAAATCATATAGTAAAAATAAAGTCAAATACTTAAACTATTTCAATAAGGCACTTGTATGGCACTTTTGACCGTCAAAATTTTATAAAAAGTAGTATTGAGTCTAGTCACCCCTTCCAAAAGGAAGTTTTCGTATGGAGAAGAATGGGCAAGAAACTCCACCGTTACTCCTAATGTTTTCACATTAATTTATGATATGTGAAGACGATGCACCTTTCCGAACAAGGCGGGAGGAAATTCTCGGGTGTCACCATTGTGTGGATCGCCCAGAGGACACGGTGGAGCATACGGTGGAGGTCTGCCCGGCTTGGGCGGAGCACCGACGCGACGTCTAATTGTGGCGGCGGTGACCTCTCGCGTCCGGTTCATTCCAGGCCATGGTACGGAGGGAAAGGGCATGGGAAGCCATCACGTCCTTCTGCAAAGTAGTAATGCTCGCGAAGGAGGAGGAAGAGCGGGTGAGGGAGGGGAAAATTTCGCGCCCCTAGTCACCGCAAGAGACGCCCTGGGCGTCGGGAATCCCAGGTCAATTCCAGACCAATGGGTAGCTTGCCATCCGATACGGACCACGCCCAGGTCGACGGCACGATGTGTTCCACGCGTGTCTCATAGAGATGTCAGCAACTGACGGAGTCCGCTAGGGCCGATGCCTGCCGGGGTTGCGGGAAAGTCTGAAAGGGTTATCGTGGTCTCTGGCAACGTACAGGCAACTGAAGGAACACGGCTGGGTTTTAGTCAGTAAGAGTCTGACACGCCCTCCCAGCTTAAATTTTTCGAACATATGAAGAAGATTAGCAATACCCTTCAAAACTATTCAGATTATGATTGATCCGTGTGTCGCGTGAGTGTGTGAGCACTGGTGGCCCTGTGGTAACCGCCCCGACTTACGAGTTGTAGGTCGTGGGTTCGAACCCAAGCAGGCGCTTTACTTTGTGGAAATAATTTCATCACCACTGCTCTCAAAGCGGTGAAGGAAAACGTCGTGAGGAAACCGGCATGTCTTAGAACCAAAAATTCGAAGACATGTGACATCTACCAACCCGCACTGGGCCCGCGTGGTAGATTACAGCCCACTCCCTCTCACAGAGAGGAGGCCTGTATCCCAGCAGTGGGAACATTAATAGGCTGATTATGGTGTGTCACGCAATTAGAGTGCTGGTCTAAGTCTCGCGATATATCGTCTTTAGTTTTTGGGCATAACTCAACATTTGTTGCTTTGGTTATATTTCTCGTGTGTCGTATTATTAACTATTTGTTTAACATTGAACATACTTCGCTCTTTTCCTCGTTGGCAGGTATTATTTTTATTTTTGACTTTGACGGTAAATTTGCATGTCTGGCAGCCTTATATATGTCAAGCGGTATTATACTTGTATTCATTATTTTTGTTGTTATAGCTATTGGCATTATTACTTTTGAATATATCTTTGAGACTCCAGTATTTATTCCATATGTACCCTTCTTTCTATTTCTATTTCGTTGTGTTTTCTATCTAATTTATTTTTTCTTTCCTAGATAGATGTAGTTTGTTTTTAAAGGGGATTCGCTAAAGTAGCCCGTGAAATTCAAATTTTCTTATGTTTTTTTTGCAATTTGCAGGTGGCTGTTAAGAGCGTTTACGTGAGGAGCTCGTGGCTAAGTGAGGAGCTCGTGGCTAAGTAATAACAAGCCGCACGGGTCGATCCATCAGGTTAAGCTACGCTTGCCGGGGTTGGTCAATAGATGGGTGACCATCTTCACATACCGAGACTCCTCCGTGCCTCGGAAAGCACGTTAAGCCGTTGGTCCCGGCTGTCATTCGTGGATCTTTGACAGTCGTTACGAGTTGTCAGAAGCCCAAAAGTCTGACACCTGCAGTCTTACCAAGGGGTATCGTATTACCCAGTTACTAGGTCGTGGAGGTCAGATAGGCAGCCGCTCCATGTAAAATACTGGTATTCAACTGCAACCGGTTAGACTGGAAGCCGACCCCAAGATACTTGGGAACAGGCTAGGAAGATTGATTGTTAAGAGCGTTTACATCGTACGGCAGTTCATACAAAATCTCAAGCCCTTGTTTTTTGAAATGACTGAACCGATTTTGAAACTCCATACGCATAAAGAAAGAAAGAAAAATATTTTATTTGGGACACGCACAGGAAATACAAACAGTAATAAAAAAAAAAAAAAAAAAAAAAGGAACATCTAAAACTAACAATAAAACGAGTTCGCCCTGTGCGAGGCCAAAAAGTCCCATATATGCTGCGATATTTAAAAAATAAATACCGCAGCGCTGGTATTCTGATAGGGCCCGCTGTGATGCCACGGACATACCTACGGACACATAAATCCCACTAGAATCCATAAGCAAGATACAAAGGTCTAAAAAGTATGTATATTATGTATAGTTTTCTTACCGAAAGCACATCACTTATCTAGAGTCTCTCAGTAGGATATCTAATCCTTTTAAAAAACATAATTTTTATTAGGGCTCCGCAGCAATAAACAAAATAGAGAACAGAAATAGTCGGCAGCTGCACGTCATGACTGTGACAAGAAGGCTTCCACCCAGCATAATGCTGTGCTATGGGGGACCCACAGCACAGCGCTGATTTTCAGTGGTCACCCGAACGTACGGAAATCAAGTCAGGTTCAGTCATTTGTGAATAATAAATAAGTATCATCATCATCAGCCTATTAATGTTCCCACTGCTGGGACACAGGCCTCCTCTCTGTGAGAGGGAGTGGGCTGTAATCTACCACGCGGGCCCAGTGCGGGTTGGTAGATGTCACATATCTTCGAATTTTTGGTTCTAAGACATGCCGGTTTCCTCATGATGTTTTCCTTCACCGTTTTGAGAGCAGTGGTGATGAAATTATTTACACAAAATAAAGCGCCTGCTGGGGTTCGAACCCACGACCTACAACTCGTAAGTCGGGGCCGTTGCCACTGGGCCACCACTGCTCCTTAAAAATAAGTATAATAAAATAATAATGTATTATATTAGTATAGATTGATTCTGATTCTATAAAAAATACATTATTATTGATCGAATAGTGGACAACACACGTTTTTAATATCACGATAGTCTTCATACTTGTATTGACTTCACTGCGATAACAAAGGCTATTTCTCGTTTTTGTGAGAAATAACTTTTGTTTACGAGTATTTATACCTACCAATTCTAACTAATATTATAAATGCGAAAGCACTTATGCGCTTTCATGCTAAAACGGCTGAATGAATTTGGATGAAATTTGGCATATGGGTAGACCACAGATTTAGAGTAGGCTAGATACCGCAAGTCGTCCGACCATTGCGGACGGAGAGTGATGGGTAGCTCGCCGTCCGATCAGGACCAAGCCCGGGTCGACGGCGCGTCGTGTTCCACGCGCGCCTCAAAGAGTTGTCAGCGAAGCTGAAGGGGTCCGTTAGGGCCGATGCCTACCACCGGGGTTGCGGATAGTCCTAAGGGGAAACCGTGGCCCCCGTCTAGGCAAGGGAAGGAACACGGGTGGGTTTTAGTCAGTAAAAGTCTGACACGCCCTTCCGCTCCGCCCAGAGCGGGTCATTTGATGATTTCCCATCCAAAAAAAAAAAAAAGTCGTCCGACCAAGCGTGCCGTCAAGTTTGTGCATTGCACAAAGTTGACGCGCTTCTGCCTGCAGTTTATGTTCGATCGCGCCAGTGGCGAGTTGTCGTCGAGGATATAAAAATGCCAAATAAACTGTAATTAGTGTAATTACGCTTAGGGATTGAAACAATTCTGTTTACGTTGAGAACATCACTAAGCCTAGCGCCACACCTGCCGAACGTTCCGCGGCGGAACGCTCCGTCGCGTCAAATTTCTATGGACGTAACGTTCGGCTGATGTGTCATAGGTAACTTGAAAAACATTAGGAGCGTAGTCAACCGAACGTTCCGCCACGGACAGTTCGGCAGGTGTGGCCCGACCCTAAATGGCTGGGGTGACGTCATCGTAGGTATAAAAAGGATGACACGCTCGGTTTTCATACTATTTAATGAACATGCGGTATCTAGCGTACTCTAAATCTGTGGTCTACCCATATGCCAAATTTGGGCCATGATTTGGGTTAGGAACCTAGGACATAGGACTTTTTATCCCGATATTCCCACGGGATTCGACTGAGCGAAGAAACGAGAAGAGCGGAGATGACCCAATGTTAACCTATTGAAAACGCTCCAGAGCTTAGATTCTATTGGTTATAATAATACAGGCATATCTCCGCTCCTGTCCTCTCTTCTCCGCTCCAGTGGCCAGGCAGCTTAATGCGAGTGAACCGCGGGGTGCAGCTAGTATTTATTCCGTTATTTCTTCTTCCAGCTAGGGGGTCGTCCATCTCGTGAGGCTCGTTAAGGGGGAGGGAGGAGGTTTGGAAAAAATCACGAAATGTCACAAGGGGGAGGGGGGTGTAGAGACATCACGTGTATGAAAAGCGAGCCCCCAAATAAAATACTTTTCTATCCTTCTTTATAAGAAACGATAAAATATTCTGTTCTTTTGTAGGAGATATCTTTAAAAAAAAAAACAAAATAATTTGCATCAAAAATCAAAATATACACGTTAGTTTGGGTAGGGGGGAGGGGTTAGCCTTAAACCTCACCATGTAGCACCAGGGGGGAGGCGTACCGAACGATTTTAGTAAAAAGAGCGCGTAAAAAATTACGAAAAGTCCTTTGGAAAATGGAGTTTTATGAAAAACCACTGCATGAATCAATTAGAAATAAAATTAATTGAAATCTTCGATAATTTTGCTGTGTCGGTACGGATTTTGTTTTCGAGATTTCACACTTCTTGTATTACTTATTTATGCCCAAAGTTGCTCTAAAATTAGCAAGAAAAACGAATCTTTGTTGGCTTATAACTTTTTAATGGCTTTTCATTATACTATTCTGCTTCCGTACAGACAAAATTACTAATGAGACCTAACGATATCATGTTAAACTTTGAATGTACGATATCAAACAGTGGAGTAAAACCGCTCCGAAATTTGTATGGAAAAAATATCAAATTGTTTCACCTTAAGAGCTTTTATTCTGATAGTGGGCAACGTCGCAAATAGATGTCAAATATTTTGCTGTTTTGATTAATCTGATAATATTTCTGTATGGATTTGAAAAATGTGGCTAACTAGCGAACTAGAATATTGATTATGTAATGCAACAATTAATATCGTAACACCGAATAGTTAGTTTTAGATGTAAAAAAAGTATTTGGAAACTTTCCAAATGTCTTTTATACACCTAAAACGGGTACAACATCATATTCAATGTTATAATTGCAATTCATTATTAATATTCTAGTTAGTTAGCCACATTTCTTATTTCCATACAGTATTATTTCCAAATTAATCAAAACAGGTAACTATTTGATAGATATTTACGACGTTGCCAACTTTTAGGATGCACCCTCTTAAGAGCTTTTATTCTGATAGTGGGCAACGTCGCAGATAAATGTCAAATATTTCGCTGTTTTGATTAATTTGACAATATTACTTTAAGGAAATAAGATATTAAGTATATTAAAATAATAATATTGGGACATTTTCTGCTCATGTTTGAAGGAAAGCCCGCAATGGATTGCTAGTAATGAGAAAGTTTATTAACGGTTCTTAAAGGTGGTGTTTCAGCAGTTAATATTAAACTTACAAATAATAAAATAAATCTCGATGCTTAATCAAGTCGAACCGTGCGACGCAGGAGTGGATCGCTGGCGATTTGGACGCAGATCCGGTTTGTTGGACACTTCGGAGAAAGGACAGTGGTTAGCGTCAACCCACTGAACAAACCTCTCGGCTCTTCCTGAGGCTATCTTTCACATCATGATGCACTGGTTTTCCGCCCTGTTCGTTTCCAAATGGGCACCATCGACCACTCTTCGGTAAACATTATTCAAAACGTATGAATCCTTAGGAACAGCGTTCGGTGCAAAGAAAGGGCTCCTATTTAACTGCAAAAATGATTTCTCTTGAGAATCGCCTTGATTCACAATCACGTTTCCAAGTTTTTCGGCTTCAAACAAATCATAAAATGCAAGTAGACTATCCGTCCCCGGGCGTCGGGAATCGATCGCCGATTTCCGGCCACCGTAGGCGCGGGCTTGCGGACGGAGAGTGATGGGTAGATCTCCGTCTGATCAGGACCAAGCCCGGGTTGACGGCGCGTAGTGTTCCACGCGCGCCTCAAAGAGTTGTCAGCGAAGCTGAAGGGGTCCGTTAGGGCCGATGCCTACCACCGGGGTTGCGGATAAGTCCTAAGGGGAAACCGTGGCCCCGGTCTAGGTAAGGGAAGGAACACGGGTGGGTTTTAGTCAGTAAGAGTCTGACACGCCCTTCCGCTCCGCCCAAAGCGGGAGAAGTCATGTGATGATTTCCCACCCAAAAAAAAAAAAGAAAGTAGACTATCCGTACATTTTACGTCAGAACACAGCTGGACATCCTGATCCATGTTAGCGAAATAATATTTGAGTATAGTAAAATGATTTCTGAAACCATTGTGAGCGATCAAGCACACGGGTTTTTGAAGACAGTTGACGAACGAGTTAATGGTGTTGAAGACGTCCATATTGAAATGTTTCCTGGTTTCTTGCTCGAGGAGTTGGTTGTTGAGGCCGCTCAGCTTCACGCTCTTGTCGGTCATAGCCTTGTAAGGGTTGAAGCACATCAGAAGCTTGTACTGCACTCGCAGCTCTTCATCAGCTCCGCTCTCGAGAAGGTGTTTCCGTTTAATCGCTAACATACTCAATTCAGTGACTCCTGGAACGCCATGTTCTCTCGTTGGAAGGCCGGTGGTCTCTGTATCAAAGAACACGTATGTTTCTATCGGCGCCATTACCTACTGTTGTTATAGTTCTCGTTCTTTTATCGTAAGGTCAGTTATTTAGTTGTTGAAGGTATAATTATAACTGACACTTGTAACAAAGGTTTAATATGTGTGACACTTGCGAACCACTAAACACCAGGAGCTTAACTGTTTGATAATTTTATTGCAAGTCAATCGTATTATCACAAAATGATGTACATATAGTCTGTTCTAAAAAAATATGACGAAAATATAAACACATGGATTACTTACATGTCCGTACTTACGAGCCGTACAGGCGCGGCGCATGTTTCGTTGGCAATGCTTTATTCTGAACTGTGATAGTTGCTTTACTATTTAACTCAGCATCAATGCCAGTGTACACGAGGTTCCGGTGCGGCGACCGGCGCAGCGCATGTGCGGTATGCATTCGCATACACTAAGATAACAAATTCGTCATGTACAGGAAGTCACAAGAAAGAAAAGAAACAAAGAAAATACGTATATTTGAAGATTTGATTTAGAGATATTTTTCATTTGACAATTCCGGTTAATTTTATAACCTCAATTTTCGTCAATATTTAATGTTTTTCAAACAATAATTGTTGGTAAAAGTATAATAAGTATTTATTAGTACATTTATTTATATTACAGTGTTACTAATTATTGATTGTGTAAGAATATAACCTGCGCCCTAATTTACGTAACATACACGATTAATCACAATCTGTTTACTGTTTCATTTTGACAGTTCAACAACATTTATTGCGTTATTTACGTTGTTGAGCAGACAAATTTTTCGAACATACCTATGTAGCTATGGATTACAATATTCTTCAAAATGATTCAGATTGTTATTGGTCGTGTATTACTTAATTAGGGTGCGAACAGGGTTTGTTTACACCTTCATCTGATAGTTTTGAAACAGACTGTACCTATAACCTTATCATCGTAATTCCAGCTGCAGTTATAGATAAATACATACAAAAATTAACCGGATGGCCAAACTGCGATAATTATAATCTATACTTTAGCTTCCGTCAGCGGCATCGCCCGCTTGATACCTATCTTTATAAATTACTAGCTTTTACCCGCGGCTCCCATGGATGTCGCAAAATATCCCCCGGGAACGTACTACCGGGATTACATACCTAATAGCCGAGGAAAAAACAGCTATTCCATACATTTTGACCGCGTAGATATTGCTCTTTTTTATGAAACAGCGGTTTTTTTTTTTAAATAATCGACGAAAAATTTCAACGCAGAGGGGTTCAGAATCATGTACTGAATCCATGGTAACAGGCTTCGCGTCGATGTCGCTGACACCCCGTATAATACAGCTGAGCTGAGTTTGTATGCTTGAATGCGCAAATCTCTGGAAATACTAGTCGGATTCGAAAAGATCTTTGAGGCCAATTCTTGAGAAAGGGATAGGCTACATCACACTACGCTTAATTAATGTTCATATTCGAAGACGATAACTTTACTTGCCTAAAGACGCAGATACATGCCAGTAACTTTAGCTTGCGTGTTCTGTACTGAGCTCACGCAACGCTTCGTACGTCCAGCCAGTAATAGGACTCGCCCATCAAGGAGCGCTGTCCCAAATTAGACGCATTATTAATTTATTATACATAAAACCTATGGTGCACAAACTTGGTCTTTGACTAACATCCAGAAGTCCAAACTCAAGGTCTGCCAGCGAGCAATGGAGCGCAGTATACTAGGCGTTAAATTAACGAATTGTGTTCGAAACATAATACTGCGATCCAAAACGAAAATAGCTGACGTGGCTCAAAAGGCTGCCCATCTTAAATGGGACTGGGCAGGACATGTCTGTCGCATGTCGGACAAACTGTCGGCCCAAATAGCACAGAACTGGTGCCCTGAGACAGTGAGGCGGGGTCACGGCAGACCACGTAGGAGATGGCGGGTCGAGCTGGATAGGTTCCGTCAAAACTGGGAGGAGGACGCGTGGGCTCGCGAACGATGGAAGGAGTGGAGGGAGGCGTTTGCCCAGGAGTGGGACAGCATAGGCTAGTAAAAAAAAACCAAAAATATTTGAATAAAACACGAATACTAAAAGTTTAATAATTTAATTATCCTTAAAATGGTGAATGTTTGGCTTTTGAAACTAAAACTGCAAAATTCAGTGCTACCAATGGCGTCACGGGTCAACTTATAAAAACGCACTAAATGATAAATGATTTTATTTCTGTAAGTAGAGGTCTGTACAAACACTTTTACACGTCAATCATATTTTTTAAACTAGATGACGTCGGCGTTTCCTATCTGACTACTCTGAGAAGAAAGGCCGAAACAAACTCAGAGGTCACAGTCTCTTTTAAAGTACATACATAATCTTGGTCAGATCATGTGAAGACCATGTAGATTGGTGTCTGAAATGGTCTTTTGAGGAAAAAACCACACAGATTGAGTGGACCTGTCCAGTCAGTGCACGCATTTGTCAGTAATCGTGCAGCTCAACTCAGAGTTTAAGGAGATTTGATGAACAATACCAAAGAAAGGACATTTGGATAGGCCGCATAAATTACTCAAGCTGCCAGACCATGATAAAAAAAAAACTGAGAGACAAAAAAAAAGTATAAATAAAAGGAATGACCCACATAATCTAACACACACAATCATAATCACATTCACAATAATTAAAAGAATATAATGCTTTAAAAAGCACTGTAGTAATTCAATCAATATTTTTGCCCCAGCACATCGATACCTGATACAAAGAAACCTCCGTGGTCTTGCTGTGGACCTGACGCGTACCCCGACAACTGCACGTCGACACAAATGTTTAAGAAGGTAATGATCCATCATACCATGGTATAGGAAAACAAGGTATGGCATTCCGAGACACAGTGATCACGTGGGTGACACTTACCTACTTCATCACATCTGTGTTACCATTATTGAGTAATAATAACTCCCCAACCACCTTTATGTGGCCCAGTGGTAACGGCCCCGACTTACGAGTTGTAGGTCGTGGGTTCGAACCCAAGTAGGCGCTTTACTTTGTGTAAATAATTTCATCACCACTGCTCTCAAAACGGTGAAGGAAAACATCGTGAATTCGTGAGGAAACCGGCATGTCTTAGAACCAAAAATTCGAAGACATGTGACATCTACCAACCCGCACTGGACCCGCGTGGTGGATTACAGACCACTCCCTCTCACAGAGAGGAGGCCTGTGTCCCAGCAGTGGGAACATTAATAGGCTGATGATGATGTATTTCTTTTCCAGGATTGCCACGCGTCTATAGTAAGCTGGTTAGACCGATACCAGTTGCCAATTTATACGTCTTTGGCAGTACTACACGTTGTATTGTCGTCCTGCTCTTTTGTACGACGGTCGTGTCACGCGTCTCGCTCTTACAGCTAGCGGTCGCTGCGGCGCGTGAGCGGTAAGTTTTGCATCATCTTTTTTGTGCCAGCCATTATAGATATTTGTTAAATGCGCCTTGCTGAACAGTTTAATGACAGTAAATATAGAGAGCAGGAATATCGCAGCATTATGCTTTATATTTTTGTTTTGAATGTTAATTTTGTTCGAAAATGCTCCTTTCTAGGGTTCCGTAACCAAACGGAACCCTAGCCCTACCCTAGTCCTAGCCTCGGGCAGTGTAGCTCACTTTGCGTTCGGTGCTTGTCGTGGCAACACGTCGTGTCCGGGTTCGCAACAAGTCAATCGTCACTTACGAGTTGTAGGTCGTGGGTTCGAACCCAAACAGGCGCTTTACTTTGTGTAAATAATTTCATCACCACTGCTCTCAAAACGGTGAAAGAAAACATTGTGAGAAAACCGGCATGTCTTAGAACCAAAAATTCGAAGCCATGTGACATCTACCAACCCGCACTGGGCCCACGAGGTAGATTACAGCCCACTCCCTCTCACAGAGAGAAGGCCTGTATCCCAGCAGTGGGAACATTAATAGGTTGATTATGTAAGCTGATACTAAATATACGTCATCAATTAAATACCCCAGCCCTCGTTATTCGTCTGTCTGTCAGCGGGCTGTAGGTATCTCATGAACCAAACAAATTATTTCGGTGCACAGGATACAGCCCCTACGTACGGAACGAGTACGGAACCTTTCGTGTGCGAGTCCGACTCGCACTTGGCCGGTTTTCTTTTTAAGTTTTGTATTGCCCGTGAATGCCCCTCATAAAATATTTTTCATTCGTTCTTTCTTTCAAAACTCCTTTTAAAAGACCTGAGTTATTTAGTGAAGTTAGCTCGGATTTTCTGGCTACTGCCTGGCTTACGAGTGCCATCCATGCATCCTAGCTGGATATCTCAAATATGTTTTGGGTACAGTTTCCTCGGTTTTGTCGTCTGAAGCGCAACTGTTGAGCATGGGGCAATCGGTCTGATCTTCTTTTACATGAGACTGGCGCAATGTACTACTGTCTACTCCTCGGAATGCAGTTGTGGTGTATGTGTTATTTGGGCGTTAATGTTTCAAGATACCGCACAGGAATTGCTCGCTCCGAATCGGAGACAATTTGCCAAAACCGTCAAGGCCCCACTGTGGCCGAAAAGGCGACGGTGAGCCACGTGATTCACCCGGGCTTAGATTCATACTTATGTACCGCAGAGGTGCTTTGAAGCGTTTTTCTTATGCACCTATGGGGTATCATGCGACTTTAGGGGTATGAGGAACAGGGTGTAAAGTTCACTCATCCACCATAGAAAAGGGAGGATCCTCCAACCAGACGGGTATTATGTCTGGCGGGCAACTGCCCATATGTTGATTTCGGATAGTCTTATCTATGTTTTTTTCGCTCGGTAAACTCTAACTGCGCGATGCAGGAATTGAGTGACGTCATGTCTTTGTTGCGTAGTTTGTATGTGGCGGTGTAACCACTACATGTCTCACGCTAGGATCGTTAATAGGATGGGGTTTTATTTTTTGAGCTAGTAGGTCCCCCACCACTGATTTCACTAGAAGGTCGGCGAAACTCGAGCCGAGCCTCCTCGTATGCCTTGGTTCGATGTCGATCAACTAAGTAGGAAGACCGGAGGTCGATAGTGGGCTGATTCTTGGATCTTGCGATGCTTCACAGTGCCAGCTGTGGTTCCAGTGAGTCGGAACCGGGTGCCGCACAGTTCACGGTGGGTCGGTACTGTTTGCGGTGATTGCGGCGATTGTGATGATTGTGGTGATTGCGGTGATTGCGGTGATTGAGGTGATTCCGGTGATTCCCCAGTGATTCGGGGAGATGAGGCTGAGGGTGATGACCAGGAATGCGCGTTCGCTGCATGCTGGTGGTCAGGATACCCGTTGAAGCCGTGGGTGCTGGCTAGCTGTGTGACTCGCCTCACGAAAGCTTGCGGGAGTGATGATGATGATGACGTCACGCTGAAGTAGTTGCACGAAGGCTGCGTTGACGTTCATACTCGGGGTCACCAATTTAGGGGTATGAGGAACAGGGTGTAAAGTTCACTCATCCACCATAGAAAAGGGAGGATCCTCCAACCAAACGGGTATTATGTCTAGCGGGCAACTGCCCATATGTTGATTTCGGATAGTCTTATCTATGTTTCTTTCGCTCGGTAAACTCTAACTGCGCGATGCACGAATTGAGTGACGTCATTTGTCTTTATTGCGTAGTTCGTATGTGGCGGTGTAACCACTACACGACATTCAAAAAAATACGTGAGCGCGCTTCAATTTTTAATTCTTGACGGTTAAAACGTCACAAAAGGGGCGGGACTTTAGCGGTCTAAAATACTAGTAGGAAGGCTTTGCGACCGACCACTGTAACAAACATTTCAAACCCTTTTGTTTTCATGTCTCTGTTTATTTCAGCATCACCACATCCTCCATATCCTGGGCCCCCAGAGGCCCGAGTGCGTCCTGGATGGAGTAGCCGCGTGACCCCGACAGTGCAGCCATCTAGCGAAGACGTTATAATGCTGGTTGTGGGCAGAGCTAGACTGGGCTGGGTAGACAAGTGAAACTTGTGGTTGGACTGGATAGAAAAGTGAAACTTGTGGTTGGACTGGGTAAAAAGTGAAACTCGTGGCTATACTGAGTAAAAAAGTGAAACTCGTGGCTACACTGGATAGCGAAGTGAAAGCCGTGGTTACACTGGGTAGAGAAGTGAAACTTGTGGCTACACTGGATAGCGAAGTGAAAGTCATGGTTGCACTGGGTACAGAAGTGAAACTCGTCGCTACACTGGTTAGAGAAGTGAAACTTATGGCTAAATTGGTTAGAGAAGTGAAATTCGTGGCTACACTGGTTAGAGAAGTGAAACTCGTGGTTACACTGGGTAGAGAAGTGAAACTCGTGGCTACACTGGTTAGAGAAGTGAAACTCATGGCTATATTGGTTAGAGAAGTGAAACACTTAGCTACACTGGGTAGAGAAGTGAAATTCATGGCTACACTGGTCAGAGAAGTGAAACTCGTGGCTACTCTGGGTATAATATACCGTATATTTGACAGAACTACACTAAAAATACCAGTTAAGTTGCGTTTTTTGAGACACCTCCGCTACGTAGAGGAGTTTTAAAGACGCGACGGTAATTATGTATAGGTATCGTGTACATTTCTAAAAGTGGCTAAATATTTTGTACATAGCATAAGTAGACGCTTGAAAACAATTTGTTCTAGAATAATATCATGTAGATATTTAAAGACAAAATAGTTAATACATACTTTATTACTTACAGAGTAAGTTTAAAAATTAGAAATCGTTTTAAGATTATACGCCACATTTACGAGCATAAATACTTTTCTATTACGCAAGATACAAAAGTGATTTTTTCCAAAAAGATACCTAGAAATGTTATGGTGTTAGGAACATAGCCTCTTCGAAACCATACTACCTAATATGAAAAAGGTATTTCCTCTAAGTTGAAATTTAATATTTTATGCGAAAATCGTTATGTATGTTGCGTAAATATGAGGTCTAATAAGCTCGTTGCTCATTGCAAAAGCTCAACAAATTATAACTAATTGGACTCACGCAGATAGACGCGAAGTGCAAGCGGTAGAACAATCTCCGTGAAGTTTTCATAAAAATTGTTCCACCACAGTTGCGTCTGTCTGCGGGAGGCTAAGGGTGATGCCTCAGGGCCAAAACACATAACCGCGTTGCGGCGCCGCAACGGAAAAATTAGCGCTGGCACTCTAATATTTTCTTAGGAAATGGCCCGAAGCCGCCGTTAATTTTTGCGACGCGACGTCGTATCGTGTTTATGTGTGGGAGCCCTCATTAGTGCGTTGCGTTGCGTCGTCGCACGACGTCGCAGCGCAAGAGGACGATGCACGCACCTCAGTCAGTCTCCACAATGGATCAGAACAATCGTGTTTGAAGTGGACTGTATATTTATTTGTAGGGACCTTTCTAATAAAAGACTTATTTGCTTCAAGACTTCTTCTATTTTCTTGTTCCTTGTTGAGATGTTTCTTGTTTGAGCGCTGAGATCCGACTGTAACGTTCCGCTCGACCCGCACGTCTTTTATAGAGCGATTTCGGTACCTTATAGAGACCGCTGATTTTGAGACCATTTTAATGTTCAAAATTTCTTACAAGATTCCCATTTGAACCCCTGTTTCAATTAGTTCCCGTGGTCGGATCGTTACAGTTTTTACATATTTCTCAGCTTACATGTGCTCCAATTAAATGACATAATTACTTTTACCATAACTTAATAAACAAAAAAGTTTCTAGAACATTGACTACTAAAAATTAAGGTTTGCTACATTTTGATTACTTTACACGCTCATATCTTCGGAACCTGTGGTCCGATCTTAAAAATCTAAACGGAATACAAAGTTTCTAATTAAACCCTGTCGTTTGACACTAATTTGGTGACGATATCACCATAAACAAAAAACCTCAATTTCAACTTACGTAATTTCCTACTTTCGACAAATACGTAACTTATTTCGCTTTTGACATTCTTATTAGATTCTAATTACAAAACTATCTTTAAAAACATACAAATTGGAACCTAATCTAACTTAATTAACCTAATTAGAACATAAAATAGAATAAAATAAACATCAAATTTCCGCTGAGGTCCCGCCGCTAGTTGCGCCTACGTAAGAGTTGACCTCAGGGCAACATACACATTATTTGACTTTGCTATTTTCTTAATTTCTACCTTATTTCTAACCTATTTACATACATGTTATGTTTTTCATGGTGCTGTGCTCGGCGTCCTTTACATTTCTCCCCCCGGCGCAGCTCGCGTAGCCTCTTCTTTCTTCATCACGACGACGAGCTTGCTCACGGGGCGTCGGAAGGTGCCGGTCCTGGTGCGCACCTCGACGATCCTGATGCCGCCGTCTGGTCCGCAGTGTGTCCGCTCGACGACTCCCATCGGCCAGGTGTTCCTGGGCAGCGTGTTGTCGACCACGAGGACCACGTCGCCAGCTTGCATCGGTCGCACGTCGTTCTGTGACTCGCCGCGAGGTACCAAAGTGGGAAGGTACTCGCGTAGCCACCGTCGCCAGAAGTGATCAGCGAGCGCTTGACTCGCTCGCCAGGTTCTTCTGTCCGTCTCGTCGCAGGGTCCCGTCGTTGGCAGCCCATCTGATGACCCCAACAGGAAGTGGTTGGGGGTCAGGGCCTCGGGATCGCTGGGGTTCACGCTGACGTGGGTCAGCGGTCTTGCGTTGATGGAGAACTCGGCTTCTGTCAGTAGAGTTCTCAGGACTTCCTCTGCCGGCGCCTTCTCCCGTAGTGTCACGCTGAGAGCAGTCTTCACTGAGCGCACCATTCGCTCCCACGCGCCGCCTTGGTTGGGCGCGCCAGGAGGTATGAAGCGCCACTCCATTCGATGCAGTAGCCCCTCGTCGTTCAGGGCAGGCAGCCACTCGGTGTAGGCGTTGCGAAGCTCTTGATCAGCCCCGCGGAAGTTGGTCCCGTTGTCGGAGTACATAAGTCTTGGCCAGCCTCTGCGCGCAGCCATACGTCTCAGCGCCATGATTGCTGAGTCGGTGGAGAGTGATGCGACGAGCTCGATGTGCACGGCGCGGGAAGTGAGGCACGTAAAGAGTGCGCCCCACCTCTTCTCTCGGCGGCGCCCCACCTTGACCATCATCGGCCCAAAGTAATCCACCCCGCAGTTGGTAAACGGGCGGTGGAACGGGTCAAGGCGGGCGTGTGGCAGGTCCCCTGTAGCTGGCGGCTGCGGCGTCGCTCGGCGTCTTCGGCAGAAGGCGCAGTTCTTCTCTACGGCGCGTACCGTGGGTCGCAAGTGGATGACCCAGTACCGCTGCCGTAGGTCGTTCGTCACGCGCTCCCTGTTGGCGTGACCCGCAGCGCAGTGCTCCCGCAGAACTAGGAGCTTGGTCAGCTGATGGCGGCCGTCCAGTATGACTGGCCGCTTCGTCTCGGTTGGCGCGGAGGAGGCCTCGATCCGGCCCCGCACCCTCAGGATACCGTCTTCCAGCACTGGATCCAGTCGATACAACCGACTCGTCTTCATGATTGGACGAGCAGACCGGATCTTCTTCAAATCTTCCCCGAAGCTGTCTTCTTGCGCCTGCTTTATCAGCTCAGCCTCGGCGCGCTGTAGATGGCGATGTTCCATCGTCGTTGCTTTCTTCCTGCAGATGTCGGTGAAGGCGATGGCTCTGGCGGTAGCCCTCACCAAAATCTCGTACTTGGAGAAGCGGGCTGGGTTCGGCAGCCAGCTGTCTTGTTCTGTCTTCTCTGCAATGTGGAGAACCTCTTCGTCCTCTTGCTCGTTCGTCGTCGCCATGGGCCACTGCTCTTCCGGTAGGTACAGGAAATCCGGCCCCTGGAACCACCGATCTGCTTCGTTGATGGGCGTGTCGACAAGCCGGGTGGCGTCGTCGGCAACGTTGCTGGCTGTGGGCAGCCAACGCCATTCTTCCTTCTTACTCAGCTCGGCGATCTCTCCCAGGCGATGCGCGACGAACGGCGTGTAGCGTCGCATGTCGTGGTGAATCCAGTGCACCACCGTTGTGGAGTCAGTCCAGTAGGTTGTCTGACTGACCTCGATGCGATGCTCCTTCCTTATGGTGTCTCGCTCCGATGACGGCCGCTTGTAGTTCCAGACGAGGTATGGTCTGGATCCGACGAGGCGCTACCTTGGCCTTGGCGGCCACCAGCACGACGTCCACGCTCCCATCGGTGTTCTTCATCCTCCAATAGGCGACGGTTGCGTAGGCTTGCTCGCTGGCGTCGCACAGGATGTGTAGGTCGATGCGCTCGTACTTCTTCCTCACGTAGCATCTTGGCAATCGAAGATGGGTGAGCTCGTTCAGGCGGGCGAGCCAGGTTGCGAACAGCTCGTTCTCTTCTTCTGGCACCTGCTCGTCCCACGTGATCTGAAGTCTCCATAAACTCTGCAAAATAATCTTCGATCGTATAGTGTAGTGGCTCAGCAGTCCTAGCGGGTCGTATATAGACATCACAGCGCTGAGTGCTTCACGCTTTGTCGGCGCGCGGGTTCTTGCTCGTACTTCAGCTGGAACTCTGTTCATTGACGTGTTGAATCCCAGCTCATCTCGTTCCGCGTTCCAGTACAGCCCCAAGATCTTGCTCTCGGGCTGTTCTCCCCCCAGTTGTGTGGGAGAGGTGGCGTGTAGCTCCGGAGGCACGTCGCGAAGCACCGTCCTATCATTGGAGCTCCATCCTCGGAGCGTGAATCCCGCGTGCGCGTGTACAGCTCTCGTTTCTTCGACCGCTTTCCATGCTTCTTCGGGGTCCTTGTAGCTGGCCACTAAGTCATCCATGTAATGACTTCTCTTGATGGCTTCTAGGGCGCGTGGACACTCCTGCCCGTACACGTCGGCGTTATAGTTGCGGACGTGGTGGGCCATGTACGGGGAGCTCGCAGCGCCGAAGATCATACTTGTCATCTTGAATTTCTTCGGAGGCCCCTCTCGTTGGTCGCCTCTCCACAGGAACTGCTGCGCTGGTTGATCTTCCGGCCGTATCTTGATCCTCAGGAACATCTCTTGCACGTCCGCTGTGATCGCCACTGCCTGTTCCCGGAATCGAAAGAGGATTCCTGGCAGTGATAGCAGTAGATCGGGTCCCTCCAGCAGCTCGTCGTTCAGGCACACGCCGTTGCTCTTCGCCGCTGCGTCGAACACCAGCCTGTGTTTGCCGGGCTTGTTCGGGTTCTGTACCGCGAAGTGTGGCAGGTACCAGCAGATGGCGCTCTTCTCCTCAGATCCGTCGCACGGCGTCGCGTATCCTTTCTCCAACAGGTTATTTATCTGCTTGGAGTACTCACCGGCGAAGTCTGCATCAGCATCCATCTTCTGTTCAATCTTCCGAAGTCTCCGGAACGCTTGCCCGTAGCTCGGTGGCATGGTGACGTCGTCTCGTCGCCACGGCAGTCCCACCTCGTACCCGGTGTCAATCTTCTTTGTTGTACTCCCGACGATCTTGATGGCCCGTAGATCTTCGTCCTTGATCCTCGGCTTTCCTTGTATGCCGAGTGCGTCGATCCTGAAGTGGCCCTCGACCAAGTCGTGGAGTTCCTGGCTGCTCGTTCCCGTCGTTCGGTCGGGCTCGTAGACGTGCAGCACATTCCCTTCTTGACAGATGGCATGACGTGGCGCTGTTCCGTGCACCACCCATCCTAGTTGTGTCCTTGATGCGGCCGGTTGATTCGGCCCGCCGACTCGTAGCTCGCGGGACACGATGCACTCCCAGTGGTCTGTCCCCACTAGAAGCCCGGGGCGCGCCTTCTCATAGCACACCTCCTCCGGTGTCAGGTCCTTCAGGTGCTCGTAGTGTAGCAGCGTATCTGGGATGGACTGCTGATGCAGGCGAAGGTTCTTCATTGTCCTCGCTCTGACCTTGTAGCTGCCGTCGTTCTTCAGTCCTCTGACTTGGACGTTGACCAGTTGACTCTCCATCTCTTGCTGCGACATGTTGACCCCGTTCAGATGAAGTGGCTGCGATGGTCCTTCTGCTCCGATGCTCTCCGCCAGGTCCTTGTCGACGAGGGTGATGGTGGCTCCTTCATCCAGGAGGGCGTATGTCCTCGCCTCCCCCCGTGGTCCAGACACGACGATAGGGCACATCTTCAATAGCACTGACCTGGATCCAGCAGCTTTGGTTGCTACCGACAGGACCGCTTCTTCCTTGGCTGGTTCTGCAGGCTTCGGATCTTCCTTCTTCATCTCTTGATGGAGGCTCGCATGATGTGGTCGGCTGCACTGGTTCACTCCGCACGGCTTCGCTCTGCAACTCATGCGCCTGTGTTGCTTGTGGGCGCACTTGAAGCATATCCCCTTTTCCTTCAGGAACTTCCACCGGTCTTCTATCGCAAGTGCCTTATACTTGGGGCACTGCGCTAACATGTGAGCTTGTTCACATTTGGGACACCTATCCCGTTGCTCTTCCGCACCTGCAGTCGTGTTGAATACGCTTGCCTTCTTCTTCAGCATTATCGTCGGTCGAGTCTCCTTCTTCTGACTGGCGGCGCACGTAGTTGGGGCGTACGTGTACCTCACGGCTCGGTCCGCTTCGCGCATCAGGAAGCGAGACATGACGACAATCTCCGGGTCCGATGTTCCTTCTTGATCGTATGCGTAGTCGCACCATCGGGATCGTAGATGCGGGCTCAGCTTCTCCAACACTTCTCTTGTCATCAGGGGGTTGAACAGGTATCCTCTTCGGTCGATCGTCTTCAGCACGCAGATGATGTTCTGCAGCTTGATCGCGAAGCTGTTGAGTTCGGCCGCTGATGTCCCAGGTTTCGGCAGCTTCTTCAGGTCTTCCAGCGCCTTGTCGATGATGACTTCCGGTCTTCCGAAGCACTGCTCGAGGGTCTTCATCACGATGTCTGGATCGGTGGCCGTATGCAGAAGGGCGGCCACAGCATCTCTTGCATCTCCCTTGAGGCAGCTCCTCAACCGCTGGATGTTCTCTGCTGCAGAAATTTGGTACATACCGGTCGTATCTCTGTAGGCCGCCTTGAACGGCAACCACTCGTTGGCCGCTCCTGAGAAAGTCGGCAGGTCCGTGTGTCGAGGCCTGGGCCTGGCCATCTTCTCTAATGTGGCTGCCAGGTGCTCGATGCTGTTCCTGTTCCTCGTTGGAGTCGGCGATCTTCCACGTTGAACCTCGAATCGCAGCTGCTTCTGTTCTTCGCGGGTTCCTTCTTCTGCCCGTGCTTCCTCCCCCCGTGTACTGAGGGGGTTGGTCCTCAGCCATTCGTCCACCTTCTGATGTGGTTCCTCACGGGGAGGGGCGGGTCCTTCTTCGTGGATGCTATCTTCATCGTTGATAACTGAAACTTCTACGGCTAGTCGCTTCTTGACCAGGTCCGCTTCCAGTTCCAGCTCCCTCTTCCTGATGGCAGCTAGCTTCTCTGCTGCCTCCAGTTCCACCAATCGTAGCCTCGTAGTGATGCTCGTTGTTGACCGCTGTGACCTCACCGATCTTGTTGGTGATCCTAACCTTCGCTGTACTGCTGTTGCTGTCGTTTGGATTCCCGATGGTCCCGCTGTGCTGGTGTATGCTGGCTTGGAGAATGGTGACGCTGGTGGGTCCAACGAGAGTCTTCTCTGACGCTCTCGCTCGATCAGCTCCGCTTCCCTTTGTCGCGCCTCTTGCTGCAACTGGATGCGTCGCTGTTCCTCCATGTCCGCTGCATCCCCTTGGCTCCTTGTGACCACCATCTTCTAAGTCCTGGGCACCTTTTCTTCGGAAATCTTCTTGATCGCAGGTGTCTTCGGATCTTGATCGATCTTCAAATTTTGCGTTTTTCTCAGGTTCGGGTCGGCACGTTCGGTTCGGCACGTTCGGTTCGGGTCGGCACGTTCGGCGCACCTCTTCGGTTCGGCTACGGCTCGGCAACTCTTCGGCTTGGCTTCCGGTCGTCGACTTTCCGGCTCGGCGCGTCGATCCCCTTCGGTTCGGGTCGGCACGGCTCGGCACGGCTTCGGTTCGGCAACGCTTCGGCTTCAGCTCCTATTCTTCGGCTCGGCTTCCGGGTCGGCGACTTTCCGGCTCGGCGCGTCGATCCTCTTCGTTCGGGTCGGCACGGCTCGGCACGGCTTCGGTTCGGCAACTCTTCGGCACGGCTTCGGTGACGTCGGTTCGGCTTCCGGGTCGGCAACTTTCCGGCTCGGCGCGTCGATCCTCTTCGGTTCAGGTCGGCACGGCTCGGCACGGCTTCGGTTCGGCAACTCGTCGGCACGTTCGGTGACGTCGGCTTGGTGACGTCGGTTCGGTGACGTCGGTCCGGTGACGTCGGTTCGGTGACGTCAACACGGCGATCTTGATACGGTGACCTTCACTCGGTGACCTTCACACGGTGACGCTTGACACGGTGACGCTTGACACGGTGACCTTGACACGGTGACGCTTGACACGGTGACGCTTGACACGGTGACGCTTGACACGGTGACCTTGACACGGCGGGTGGGTGACGATACTTCGGCTCGGCGATCTTGACACGTCGAGTCGTCACGTCGGTTTGCCCGCTGGTTGACGCGTCGGTCGATCGGTTGGGTGACCAGTCCAACCGGTCGAGTTTAAACCTGTCGTGGGCAGGTTCAAACCTATTACGACTGACGAATCTCGTTCTTCGCTCTTGCTGCAGGGTTCTTCGTTCTTCCTTGCAGCTCCGTGGGCCAGGATCCTGTGGCGGGTTCTTCGTTCTTGATATCCGCCGCTCGATGGACCAGACTGAAGTGGCGGGTTCTTCTTTCCTGATTATCCGCCGCTCGAAGGACCAGACTGAAGTGGACTGTATATTTATTTGTAGGGACCTTTCTAATAAAAGACTTATTTGCTTCAAGACTTCTTCTATTTTCTTGTTCCTTGTTGAGATGTTTCTTGTTTGAGCGCTGAGATCCGACTGTAACGTTCCGCTCGACCCGCACGTCTTTTATAGAGCGATTTCGGTACCTTATAGAGACCGCTGATTTTGAGACCATTTTAATGTTCAAAATTTCTTACAAGATTCCCATTTGAACCCCTGTTTCAATTAGTTCCCGTGGTCGGATCGTTACAGTTTTTACATATTTCTCAGCTTACATGTGCTCCAATTAAATGACATAATTACTTTTACCATAACTTAATAAACAAAAAAGTTTCTAGAACATTGACTACTAAAAATTAAGGTTTGCTACATTTTGATTACTTTACACGCTCATATCTTCGGAACCTGTGGTCCGATCTTAAAAATCTAAACGGAATACAAAGTTTCTAATTAAACCCTGTCGTTTGACACTAATTTGGTGACGATATCACCATAAACAAAAAACCTCAATTTCAACTTACGTAATTTCCTACTTTCGACAAATACGTAACTTATTTCGCTTTTGACATTCTTATTAGATTCTAATTACAAAACTATCTTTAAAAACATACAAATTGGAACCTAATCTAACTTAATTAACCTAATTAGAACATAAAATAGAATAAAATAAACATCAAATTTCCGCTGAGGTCCCGCCGCTAGTTGCGCCTACGTAAGAGTTGACCTCAGGGCAACATACACATTATTTGACTTTGCTATTTTCTTAATTTCTACCTTATTTCTAACCTATTTACATACATGTTATGTTTTTCATGGTGCTGTGCTCGGCGTCCTTTACAGTGTTCTATTGTTGCTGTCCGTCGTCGCACCGGAGCTCTGACAGCGCAGCGCATCACCCTCCCCCGCTTCGTCTCTCGTCCGCCGATCCGTTGCAACGCTTTAATGTGGCATGTCATTTAAAATATATGGAAAACGACGCAACGTAGACGCTGCGACGACGCAACGCACTAATGGGGCAGAGCTCTTAATCGTAACTAAAGCTACGGTTTAATAGAAGAGCGGAGGCCGTCTCAAACCTTCCCCTTTTCCGCTGAATGACGTCACTGAAACGTTACTTAGTTTATGAAAGTAAGTTGATGTTTTCTGAAACACCGTCTTTTAACACGTTCCGGGACAGCCCGCCTTGCGACATTATCTCGGTATATCGTTACGTGACAGTACGGCTAAGGACAATGAACTTTATTTCATGTAATTTGGCAAACTGTCGATAGACGTTGCTTGCCCATTACAATCCTAGAAAGCACATCATCTAGTGTCATATCACGCGACTTCATTCGTTCGTAGGTGTCACGACAGGCGTAGAACGAGCCATACAAGTACGTTTTATATTTAGAGTCACGGCATGTAGACGCGCCGGTACGTACGGCCGGTGTACGGCTGTAGACGGTATGACAAAATGTATGGGATTTTGAAGTGACATATGACATTTTTGTAAATGGACAAGTGTCCCGGAACGTGTTAACACCGCCATTTTCATGACAGCCTTCACTGCGACCGCTATATGGCGGCCACCGCTCATCTAGGAAAACGTAGGTTAAATTCGTAGCAAAAAAAACTATGTTTTAAAATTAGTTAAACTACTTTAGCTCAATAAAAAGTTTTTACTTTTCAACAATTTTTTTTTAAACTATCTAATCTTTTGCTAACAATTTTTGAAGTGAAAACTTCTTTAGCGGCGTTTTTTTTTAGGATGGGTAAACAATTTTTTACTTTCGTCAGGACACGTGACATGATCGAAAATTCGTAAGACGGAGGGAGAGTAGAAATGCACAACGTTAATGTTCAAGTTTTTGTTGACAGCGCTAAGCGCAGCAGCGTTTGGCTAAAGTGCCGTAAGCATTGCATTGAAATTGTCACTGTCACTGTCACTTGTTATTTTGTTTGATTGTTGAGGTTAGTTCGCTTTGTATTGATTGATCGTATTTGTTTTTGATAATTATATCAAAAGATAAGTTTATTTCTGAGGAGAGGCTAATGTTAATTTATTTTATCTACAGGGTGTTAAAGTAATTGCGTGCCATAGCTTAGGGGTAGGTTCAGTATCGATAAAGGAAACTAGTAAAAATAAAATAAAAAACCCAGAAAAATAATTAAAAAAAAATATATTTAAAAGAATTGCAAGGTCGACCTAATTTAGTTTGGAATCAGGTATTTACAAAGATTAAAAATCAACTTATTTACTCATGTTTTAAGTTGATTTGATTGCTATTTTAAGTTAGTAGGTACTAAATTAGGTCGACCTTGCAATTTTTATTTAATGTTTTTTTTTTTTATTATTTTTGTTTTTTTTTTTTTTTTTCCTAGTTTCCTTTATCGATACTGAACCTACCCCTAAGCTATGGCACGCAATTACTTTAACACCCTGTATAACCGGCTAAAACATAGCCATAATTCCAGCCATCATCCCTTGGCTTAGTAAATGAAAATGGCTGAAAGGTAGGTTAGAACTGTGACCACACAACGCACGTGCCGAACGAGCGAAGCGAGCGGTGCCGCGGCAGCGGCCGGCGAGTGCCAGGGTCAGTTTAGGCATAAGGGAATGTAATGTTTTGGGAATGTGGTGTTTTACAGCGATCTAACCTCAACAATCAAACAAAATAACAAGTGACAGTGACAATGACAATGCAATGCTTACGGCACTTTAACCGGGCCAAGGCAGCGCCATTATTATGCCACTAGTGGCACTCTATATACTGCCCTAATTTTATCGTGCCTTGAATCTATAAAAATTGAAAGGCAAGGCTTCAACTGCATTTAAAATGTTATCAAAACTCAACCCCATCATACAAGTTTTACTTTCAACAAAGCTTGTATTTACCATCCTTTCGCCACCCCACCCGTGTCCTGGTTCCCACAGCTTACTGCATTACTTGTCCTACCCTACAAACGTGCTAACAATAATTGGGTCAAACTGAAATCGATAGTTCTTTGTTAACAATACTTGCGTACTGCGGGTTGCAATAGAATAACAAATCGGCTATTTTGACCCGACTGCAAGCGAAAATATGACGGTTATGGGTTTGACCTGTATGTAAAGTAATGTACGTATATTCGTCCTTTGCAGAGCAGTGGTGGCCCAGTGGTGACGGCCCCGACTAACGAGTTTGTAGGTCGTGAGTTCGAACCCAATCAGGCGGTTTACTTTGTGTAAATAATTTCATCACCACTGCTCTCAAAACGGTGAAGGAAAACATCGTGAGGAAACTACATGTCCCTCAAAATGATAAACTATAACTAAAAAAAAACATGGTATCGAATTAAATCTACATCTCATTGTATAGCGTTTTGCTTCCCGTGTTAATTACGCGCCATCTATTACTTTTTTTTTGAACTAACTTGTTGAAGCGGCAAACATCCGCCTCCTCAGGCAGCGCTCCCGTGTCCCCGTGAGGAAAAGCAGTACTACACGTTGCTTATTTTTCATACGAGTGTTAGTTGGCTAGCAAGCTAGTATCTGTAGCTTCGTGTATACAGAATTAACTTGGATTCTAGGCTAGTAAGCTAGTGTGGAAGCTAGTAAACTAGTGTCTCAAGCTAGGATAGTTTAATAGGATGGGGTTATATTTTTTTGAGCTAGTATCAGTCCCATCTGGCTTTACTATCCTGGCTTGTGTACTAGCTTCATTGACCAGCGAAGCTAGTATTCGATTGGCTAGTATGCAGTGACTATCAATCTGCCTAACCTTTTTTTCAACTTTCGGGTCGACTTCCAGTCTATCCGGAGTTAGCTGAATACCAGTATTTTACATGGAGCGACTGTCTATCTGACCTCCGCAACCCAGTTACTGGCTAATACGATACGATGGTAAGACTGGTTGTCAGAATTTCGAGTTTCTGACGACCTGTAACATCTTTCAAAGATCCACGAATGACAGCCGAGACCAACGGCTTAACATGCTTTCCGAGGCACGGAGGAGCTTCGGTATGTAAAGATGGTCATATATCCACAGACCAAACCTGGCAAGGATCATAAGACCCTCGAAAACTACGAGAACGACACCCACGACGAAAAATGTGAAAATGTTCACAGACACCATTGTGGATTTACATTTTGACCTCACTATCGGTTTTAGCACCCTCAAAAACTACGAAAACGACACGAATGACGAAAAATGAGAAATTCGCATCTTAGATTTCCGTTTTGACCAAATTCACACTTTCTCTTTCTATCTCTATCGAATTAAAAGAAGACAGACGCAAGTATGAAGCCGCGTTAAAGAACTTCGTTCCAAAAACCCGTTTACTTTGTCACACTATGAAGTCGCAACAAGAAAGACATGTCGTGGCTTAGATTATGTCACATGGTTGACTCGAAATGCTAGCCATTTAAGTTTGGGAGATAAAACCGTTTATCGCCCAAACTCAAACTCAAACGCTCTGCTGAGCAGTAACCTAACAAAAAGTACTAGGGTTGCATGATTTCACGATAATATTCAATCTTTGCTCGCAGAGGTATCAATAACATGGAACGGTTAATGGTGACTGGGAAAATAGAGGGCAAAAGACCTAGAGACCGAAGCCCAAAAAGGTGGTCGGATCAAATAACCGAGACTTTGACAATACCCATCAGCGCCGCACTTCACCAGGTCACTGATCGTAACAGATGGAAAAAAGACCGTTGACAATTTGATACGGAGTCACGATTCTCAGCAGTGAGAGAGCGATTGAAAAGAAGAAGATATTCAATCATTACGTTATGCTACTAATAAGATTTGGATGAGGCCGACAGATAGTTTATAACCTGGATTAACACATAGGATAATTTTTATCCCGGTAGTATGTTTCCATGGGATAATTTCCGACTTCCACGTGCGCAAAGCCGCGGGGAAAAGGTAGTAAATAAATAAAGATCAAACATAGCAGGCGTCCTTTGCAGACCACTCTTGTGCTCGCATATAATCTTCATTGCGAAGTGCTTCTAAAACCAACGCAGATGATCCACGTTCAGTCTTTCTTAAAAATCTATTGTCTTGTCCAAAAACGTTTTTCTAACACATCTTATTATAATAATTCGTCAATACTCAATACTTTATTGAACATATTATTTACAACATATTCTTTATTTATATTTGTTAGTAATAACAGTCCGTGAATGGGTGACCGTCTACATACCGAGAGTCCTCCGTGCCTCGGAAAGCACGTTAACCCAGTAACTGGGTTGTAGGGGTCAGATAGGCAGTCGCTCCATGTAAAATATTCGTATTCCGCTGCATCCCATTAGACTGGAAGCCGACCCCAAGATAGTTTGGAAAAGGCTTGGCAGATTAATTGATCGGCTGTCGGTATGACATATTTAGATGTAGTCTGTGACCCGGTCGTCGGTGCCACGCCGTGACATGCACTTCTATTGAATTTCACCGAAGCTTCGGTTATAAATAACTTCGTTGAGTTCGCAGGTTTCGTGTTGGTTTACTAATCTAGTTTATTAAAAAATCAGAGGACCTAAAACGGCCACATTAAGCAATAATAATTCCTCTGAAAGCAATTCATTTTCTGAATTCCCAACAATTCCTCTATGGTGACTCATGTTTTATCTGAATCATATTCAATTCACCAGCCATTCCTCTATGGTGACATATTATTTTAGCTGAATCATAAACAATTCAATTCATATCAGAATCATATTTGGTGTAAATATTGCCCCATGAAAAAAATTAGGACCGCAATTTTACCGAATAATATTTCTTTACAGTTTTTATGAATCAAATGAGATTTTTATTTCTACAGTGTAAATGTTATTTCATTATAATATAAATAGACGAATTGCGCACCTAATTTAATATGAATTGAACGCAGATAATAGTGTGAATTGTCAGTTTGTGACAGTTTGTGTGATTCATACTATTTTCATTTTATTAAGATTCTGCCAAAGCGACCGTTTTAACTTTTTAAGCCCCTAGATCATCAAATAATACTGAACTTGGCCAATTTTTCGCCCATTCTGTGTAGAAGAAGTAATCTTCCATCATATTTTTTGCGTAAAATCAGATTTCATCATTTATATTAAACATCTATGATGAAAAGTAGCCCATATCCTCCAGTTCCCAGGCCATCTAGATATCTGTCAAATTTCATAACAATCGGTACAGTGGTTTTGGCGTTACAGGTCACATGACAGACAGAGTTCGATTTGAAATAAATAGCGTTTCTTGCTACGACACAATAAAGTGCAATTCAGGTCGCACTGCGCTAATCACCTACAGTTATATTCACCTAGAAGTTGTATCTCTGTCTATCACGTAACTCTTATATCTTCTGACTACGTTACACTCACTGAATTGGCCCGACAAGACGAGCCCAACGCGTACTTGTAACTTCATAACTAAAATGCAGAGTGCGCCTGGCCTGCTGATGTCGAAGTATTAGTAAAGGACTTTGCAAAAACTGTTTGGAAAAAGCCGTTCGGCCAATTTGGTTGACATTTTGATAGGTACAATATAGCCTGCAGGATGCTGATCGGCATCGCCTCAACTCGAGCCGTTTAGCATTATTCCTATGAGAATCCATACTGTAACGCACACACACCTTAAAAATTCAGCTGGGTTCCGTAGCCAGCTTAATTTTTTCAATAAAATTTATTTATTTTATTTATAGGAAAACTTACAACAGTGACAGTAAGTAACAGTTTATACGAAATATGGCCAATTACAAGTTTCCACCATGTAGTAAAAATTATATTTAAAAACAGAAAGTTACTATACTTATTACGCTCGAAGAAGCCATTAGACAAAATTTTCTTCAATTTGGCAACACTAGTATTAAAAATGTCGATATCAGCTTCCTGGCAGGTTGCGTTGTACATACGACTCGCTCTCACCATGTACGAGTTCCGTCTGTACGTAGTGGTTCCCATTGGGGTGTGCAATAAATGAGGTCTACGCAAGAACACAGACGGCACTCGCAGCCCGATTTTGTGAACCAACTCGGTAACACCAGTGGTTCCATTGGCAATCTTGAAAAGAAACAAGATCTGATATTTTTCGCCTTTCGTAAAGTGGAAGGATATGATTTTTTTTGCAGCGGTAGGTATAATTCGTGGAAAATGTTTTAGACCGATATAGGTAGAATGTGCCTTAAGAATGTTTTCTGTATGCTCTCAATACGATTTATGTACACTTTATTATTGGGGTTCCAAACCTGAGACGCATACTCCAAATGACTACGAACAATGGGACAGTATAATATTTGAATAGTCTGTACATTTTCGAACTCAGAGGACACCCGGAGAATGACACCAAGTGCCTTTGATGCTTTCTTGACTACATTATCTATGTGTGTGTCAAAGAGGAGCTTGGCGTCAAAGGTGACTCCGAGATCCCTAATAGTGTTGACCCTATTTAGTGCTGTATTCAAAACTGTGTAGTTATGGTCCATCTGGATAGGTTTCCGCGTAAAGGAGCAAACATAACACTTGGAGACGTTCAAATCCAACTTATTATTTATAAAATAGTCCTGAAAAGTGTTAAGGTCATCCTGTAGTAGATGCTACAGTATTTATTTGTCTCAGCATATAGTAATAGTTTTGAATACCGGAATGAAAAAGAGATATCGTTGATAAAAATATTAAATAACAGCGGCCCTAGCAGGGATCCCTGGGGGACCCCCGAGGGGACATTCATATACTTAGAGCAGCATCCATTCAAACTACAATCTGACTTCTGTTCTCCACATAGGACTTGAACAACCGATAGAACTCGCCCCTGATGCCCACCGATAAAAGTTTACGCAACAGGATCACGTGATCTATCCGATCGAAACATTGTAACGTAACGTTTAGCTCCTCTGAGCTAAGCGTTGATACAATTAAAGTAAAAAGGTTTAAGTTAAGGTCTAAGAATATAGCTAGGTTAGAAAATGTAAAAAGGGTTAAGAGGCCGCCTTCACACGACGTGGGATGCTCGGGGTAGGCGGGGCCAGGACCAAGCAGGGGTACAGGTAGGCTGACAGACAGGAAGGCAGGCAGACCAGCAGGGAGTGCAGAGGGGCCGGACTATCGCGTCGCACGCCGAGCAGGAGGTTCCTTCACCCTGTTGAACGGAGAGGTAGGTGTGAGAAGTAGCTAGGTGGCGGAGGTACTTTCGTGGTACCTCACGCTAACGGGAGGGACGCGTCGGCGTCACTCGTGTCGTCGTGCTGTGAGGGCCGAGGTCACTCTCGGAGGGCACGACTCCTGGCGTCGCGTCGCTTGACGTCGGGGGCCTCTCTTATTCAAGTAGTGTAGTGTTTGAGGCGTGGCGTCTTGCGCCACGAGGCCAGATGGCTGGTGTAGGGCCCTCTATAGGGCTAGGCGAGAAAGTCGGTTAAATGAGAAGCCGTAAATAGAGACACACTATAATTTTATTTATTTATTTATTTGTTATTTATTTATTATTCATGAATATGAGACAACCATATAGAGTAACTTAATAATAAGCCCAGGATACACCAAAAATCCTTTTGACAATAAAATTTACACAGGTCAACAGTTGGAGAATGTGAGTTGGTAGATTGGAAAAATGGTTTGGTTGTCTTTGGACTGATTCGCCCTATCCTACTAGTATAAAACTGTATCACGAGCTGATAGTCTTTATTAGCACGATACACAATAGTTTAGATTATACACAGTTTTGTGCTAGTTACACTGAACTAATAAATAAATAAATAAACTAATCAGACTAAGATTCAAGTAGGAAATTAGATTCAAGGTAAAAATAACACGTCTCACGGCTAGAGCCAAAACTTCAACTCGTTAAAAAAAGAACCACGTTTTTATCGTTCTGTGTCATATTTTAAAACATTTCAAACATCTATCAAGTTAATTCTTAATTGAATGATGGCCAGAACGGATAAAAACGGTTTACAGAGTGAAATGCTATAACTGCCCTTATTGCAAACATTACAGTGTATTCACCTGCTTTATTAGGTTTAGAAGAAGATAAAGTGTCCATAGCACATTATGTCTATGGTTAAGAAAAGTAAATAAGACAGATGACAGCTTTCAATGAAAATGTTAGAATATAAAATATTCTAACATTTTTACAAAAGCAAATTAATAAATACTATAAAATAGGGTTTAAATGCTAAAACAATCAAGGATTATAAAAGTATGCATTTACAGGTACAGTGATATTAATAATAAATAAAAGGGAAGTTTACATGAATGATGATGGATTTCAATACGTACGGTATCAAAAGGTGAATTGTTTATATAGTAGCTTGAAAACATAAAAGTAGACTAAAAATTGTGGTTCTGTACAGCAGAATACCACAACATTTACTGTGGTCGGTATATATAACATCGACTTGGGACCTCTGTGATTTACACTCGGAGAGGTAGTCATTACAGACAATGAGATTAGATGAGGTCGACCGACCCCTTACGAAGCTGTACTGGTTTTCACTTAAACTGTGCATGAGTGCCGAAGAAACCTGTGCGTGCACAATTTTCTCCAGAATTTTAGCAAACACACTCAGCTTTGAAATAGATCGGTAATTCGCAACCAATGTCCTTGACCCTTTTTTATGTATCGGTATTATGCTTACTTCCAAATCTTAAAATAGTTTAGCATTCATAATAAGCACATTGGGTGCATAGTGGACTGTCTGGTTCCAAAAAAATAGAGAGATGCCAAATAAATTACGTAATCTGCATACTTGTTTTAAATTGATATCTATATATATAAAAGGAGAAACTGACTGACTCACTGACTGACATATCAACGCAGAGCCGAAACTACTGGGACTAGGAACTTGAAATTTTGCACACCTTCCTTTAATAATGTAGAGAGCACTAAGAAACGGTTTTTGGAAATTCGACCTTTAGGCTGCCCGTCCACTGGAGCGGAAAGGAGAGGAGAGGAGCGGAGATGTGCCAATATTAACCAATAGAATATTAACTCCGCTCCAGAGGTGCGATTTTATTGGTTAATATTGGCACATCTCCGCTCCTCTCCTCTCATCTCCGTTCCAGTGGACAGGCAGCCTTAAGGGGATGAAAAGGAGGGATTTCGATTATATGCAAAATATTATTCCTTGAGTTAATAGACTTGAAACTTGGCACGAATATTTATCTAAGTAAATCATAAAGTCTGTAATTTTTAGTTTTTCTAAGCTACCCCCTAAACGGGGATTGGGGGGTGTCAAAGTTTGTATGAAAAATTTGTTACGCAAGGTCCGAATAACTCGAAACTCAGTATTTATGCTTAAAATCGAAAATAAAGAATAACGCGTATCAAGGTTTTTCGGAAACAACCCCTAACGTGGTGAAAAGGGTTAGAATATTTTAATGACGGCTGCGATTACGCGCCGTAAGCAAGGCGACCGCTCGCTGCCGGCACGCCACCGGCGAGGGAACAGTTTATTGTTTATTCACAAGCAAGGCGTCACCGTGCGGCCGTCGAGGCGTCACCGCGCTTACGGCGAGGCGTCACCCCGCGAACGGTGAGGCGCCAGCGAGCGGGCACGTCGCTTGAAGCGCGCTGTCGGCCTGACGGGTGACGGCTCGCGGGCCGCTCTCTGCCGCGAGCCGTCCACTATTTTGTTTAGTCATCGTAAAATAGACTTTAATACATTTGACTTAAAGTCCTAACTTGATTGACAAGTTATTTGCCGTGTCGCTATAATGAGCGATGATCATTAGCCTAATAGCGCGGGCTATAAGATGCGACGCGTTGGGTCGGGCGCCAAAACACGTGAACGAAGTCGCGGGTGGAAGCTAGTTGATAATTGATAATATTGTTAAGGCATATAGCCTTATTACTAATATTATCTATGCCTATCATATATTGGTACTGTCACTACTGTGCAAAACAACCGACGATTGTACGAAGTAAAAATATATTTAGCCGTTTGCAAATATTCTGTTTTAATTCCATATTCACACTAAAGTAACCACAACTTTAATATGATAGCAGAGCGTGATTCCCTAAGTTGTTGAATAAAGACAGAAAAGTTTTACTCTAGGAAATAACTTTTTCTTCAATCTATTGTTTCGAGACATTTTCGAGAGAAGAAAATTTTCACACGGTGAACTCTGATACCTACCAGCTATCAACCGCTATGGATAGGGCGATTGCTGAAGCATCAAGGGTGCAGATAGAACACCTACATTCAAAGAACTTCAAGTCATGGAGATACAGAATAATGGTCGTAATGAAAGCCATCCCTGGAGCCTTAGACATTATCGAAGGTAGGCGATGTAGACCACTAGCACTCGCTGAAAAAGCAGCAGAAGCTGAGCTAGCTAAATATAAAATCGAATTGCAAGAATTCATGAATATTGACAGTGCAGCCTTAGTTCTAATCACGACAAATATGACAGATGAAACTCTGAATCACGTCATGCGTCTTACAAGTTCACAAGAGGTGTGGGAAGAACTAAAAAGATTATATGGAGAAAGTAGTGAAGATAAAAGCTATGATCTATGTCTTCTTTTTTTCAGTTACAAGAAAGAACCTGAACATGGTATGGTGAATCATATTTCTGCATTAAAGAATATCTGGCATGAACTAAATGGTCAGTTAGATACAAAATTACCAGACATGCTACTGATCTGCAAGATTTTGGACACTTTACCAGCAGAATTCTTCGCTTTTAAATCAAGTTGGTTACTTATGACTAAGAAAGACAGAACTGTAGAAAATCTAACTACCCAAATCTGTGCCCATGAAAAAACCTATTCGTGAAAACTGCAAAAGGAAAAAAGAAGAAAGAAAAAGATATTAAATGTAACTATTGCGGACAAGCAGGACATCGAGTTAGACAGTGTAGGAAATGGATTGCTGACGGAAGGCCACCCAAAGAGACCACAGTCAACGCAACCCTACAAGTCTTGGCCATAGGAAACAGTCAAGTGACAGATAAAGAAAATTGGTTTGTAGACAATGGTGCAACAAGCCATGTCACAAATAAAGGTGATTTTTTCGAGACATTTGAATATTTCAAACTGTGTGTTGGCCACACACAGTGACAGCAGCCAATGGTCAAACCATACAAGCATTAGGAAAGGGAAACATCCGTGCTGAGGCTGATATCTGTGGAAGACGACAACAAATTCTACTCAAGGATGTATGGTACGTCCCAAATATAAAAATGAATCTTTTTTCTGTTCTTGCTGCACACGATCACGCGTACAACACGATCTTTGAGTCGACGCCAGACAAGTGTACACTGAAAGTAGATGGAACCATTAAGTTAATAGGAACAAGGCAGAGAAATGGCGGACTTTACAAGCTGAAACTTGACTGCCTGTCGCCGAAACCTGAAGTTAACATTGCAATAACTAATCCTCTACAAGTTTATCACGAGAGGCTCGCTCATCAGAATAAAAGACACGTGAAACAGATCCTAGAGAAAGTGTTTGGATTAAAAGTGGAAGGCACTCAAACAGATCTGTGCGAAGGCTGTGTGTACGGAAAGGCCCATAGGCAAAAGTTTGGTACAAGGATAAGAGCAACTCAACCAGGTGAGCTGATCCATACCGACATATGTGGACCCTTTGCGTATTAAATTCAAAAGTTTAGATATTTCTTAATGTTCAAGGATGACTTTACTCGCTATCGATACATATATTTCCTGAAACAGAAGTCTGAAGCATGGATAATGCTCAAACAAATGCTAGCTTAAGTCAAAGCTGCAGGTCACAATGTAAAAGAAATCTTGAGCGATAACGGAGGGGAATTAGATAATGAACAATTTCGAAAGATTCTGAAAGAACATGGCATAAAACAAAGACTGACGATGCCCCACACTCACGAACAAGCTGGCGGCGTTGAAAGAGAGGATAGGACAGTAGTAGAAGCAGCGCGAGCAATGATGCATTCTCATGAAGAGATACCTCAAGGTCTTTGGGCAGAACTCATTAACACTGCAGCGTACGTCCTAAATCGTACTGGCTCGTCAAGTGTACATGGAAAATCTCCCTATGAGTTAAGGTTTGGAAAGAAAGCAGGTATCAAACACCTGAGAATCATTGGCTGCAAATGGTACGCCCACATTCCTAAATCAAACCGCAAGAAGCTAGACAAAAAAGCCCAAAAAGGAATATTAATTGGCTACGATGGAGATGACGGATACAGTATTTGAGATAAAATCAATCACAAATTAACAAGATCCAGAGACGTGACGTTTGAAGAGATACCGTTACTTGGATACCCCAGCAAGAAAGACGCCCCGAATGATCCTCAACCTTCAACGTCAATAAACAAAATAAATTAATACGGGCTACCAGATCTTCAACAAGAGAGATTACAGGAAATCATGATACAGAATGATGCCCAAAAAAGTCCATACGATACGACTTCGACATCGCACTTTAATGGTATTAATGAGCAGGAAGTCTATGTAGAACGAGATGTACAAGAGGAGCATGATGTTCCAGCTGAGCAAACTCTGATCGACACTGAAGAGTCTGAACAATTACATGACACTGAAGAATGCTAAGGTGAGGAAGTGGAAAATATTGAGGACCTTTCTCAAACTGAAATTGAACGCGAAAGTCAATAGACTCTTAGAGACAGGAGTAATCTCAGAACTCCAAGTCGATACAAAGATTATATCTGCAACATGACATCCAGTGTACCTACTGATGAACCTACAACTTTTAAAGCGGCTATGTCCAGCGTAGATCGCGAAAAATGGCAAGATGCCATCAACAATGAAATAGTTTCGTTAAAGGAGAATGAGACCTGGGAACCGGTTGAATTACCAAAAGGCAAAAAGCCGATTCCATGCAAATGGATATTAAAGATCAAAACTAACCCTGACGGTACTCTAGACAAGTATAAAGCCAGGTTAGTGATCAAGGGATATTCTCAAAAGGAAGGAGTAGACTTTTTTGAGACGTTTAGCCCTGTAGCAAAGAGCAGTACTATAAAAGCAGTTTTAAGTGTTGCTGCTAAGGAAAATATGTCTCTTGTTCAATTTGATGTATCAACTGCTTTCCTATATGGAAACTTAGACGAGGATATTTATATGAAGCTTCCAGAAGGCTACACAAACGCATGTGATCCAAAACTTGTTTTTAAACTAAAAAAGAGTCTTTATGGATTAAAACAGGCGCCACGCTGCTGGAATCGCTGTATTACAGACTACATAATAGAAATTGGTTACAAACAGAGCAAAGCAGACCCTTGTCTGTTCATAAGAAGAAGAGGAAAAAGTAAGATTGTTTTAGCTCTTTATGTCGACGATGGACTTTTTGCTTCAACAAGCGACAAGGAATCGAAAACCTTCTTGGAAGAGCTGAAAAAACGGTTTATAATAACTGTTAAATCAGCTAGCTATTTCTTGGGAATGGAAATAGAGAAGAATTCAGACGGTTCTATTTTTCTTAATCAGAAAGCGTACACCAAACGCATTCTTGAAAGATTCGGAATGGAAAATTGTAAAGCTGTTACAACACCGATCCTAAAGTCGAATGCTAGTAGTAAGGAAGAAGAAGAGAGCCCTACGGCTTTCCCTTATCGTCAAGTAGTGGGAGCACTAGCTTACCTCATGACTGGGACAAGACCAGATATAGCTTACGCTATAAGTGTTGTGTCACGCAATCTTGATCATCCTACAAAAGAGGATATCTTAACTGCCAAGCGGATCTTGCGCTATCTGAATGGCACAATAGACAGAGGAATAGCTTATACAAAAGATAAAACTCTTGGCTTAGAATGCTACAGCGATGCCGATCATGGTGGTGATCATAGCACAGGGCGCTCCACTACTGGAGGACCAATTTCATGGCAGAGCAAACGACAATCTACCGTTGCTATTTCATCGACCGAAGCAGAGATAGTCGCTGCCAGTGAAACTGCACGAGAGATCATATGGCTAAAGAGGATCTTGAAAGACATCACAAATGACGATTCTCCAACAAGCCTATGCATCGACAATGAGTCTGCAATCAGGCTAGCCAAGAATCCACCGTATGAATGCCATCAGCGGACAAAACATATACGCATAAGATCGTTCTTTATACGAGAATGTGTGACAGATGGCATGTTAGAAGTATGCAAAGTCCCTGCGACTCGTCAGCTTTCTGACTGCTAACGAAGCCCCTATATGGACCCAGGATTCTGGAACTTTGCAAGATGGCAGGCATTCAAAACAGAGCCGGATGTTAAGGCATACAGCCTTATTACTAAAATTATCTATGCCTATCATAGATTGGTACTGTCACTACTGTGCAAAACAACCGACGATTGTACGAAGTAAAAATATATTTAGCCGTTTGCAAATATTCTGTTTTAATTCCATATTCACACTAAAGTAACCACAACTTTAATAAATATACCTAACTGATCCGGTCTTAGAGCGCTTTGTGGCGTGTATATAACTTTGTGCATGCGTGTAACTGCTCATTAGCGCATCAGACTGCGCACGCGGTGGCCATGGCCGACAACGACACCGGGATTACCTACAGCCGTCAAACTTTTACAGACCTAGTTGGTTTCTTTTGGTATAAGGTCGATCTTATTGTCTGGATTTTGTTGGTACTGGGCCTCGCGGCGACCGTATACGGAGTGACATCGTGGTGGGCGATCAAGAGGTTTCAGAATACCAGAAACTTTGTGCTTATCAATGTAAATACGGCAAGACTGCTAACGTGTGTAATCTATTTCATAAAACGTGATAGTGTTTACTACAGTGATAAATCGAGCCATTTTAATGAGCGGGTTTCAATGGTCCTAGTCCAATTTATTTTTGAAGTGTCGTTTCATCATTGGTTAGTTGTGTTGTGCTACATGTTTTATGTTGATTTTGTAAAAGTTTTTAGTCTCAACATTAATAGGAGGTACCTTAAGAGTAACCTATTTGCGTGGGGTCTACCTATTATATTAAACTTAATATTGTTACTTCCTCCATTGTTGATTTATGGCTATTATAACTCGAGTCGGATAATAACAAACGGAACATTTTTTTATATCACCATGTCAATGCTGACAGTACCCTTGGTGATTAATTTTGTTATTTTTATAACAGTTTTATATTGTATATGCCGCATTAGTAATGTTGGTGCGAGTGTAACTTTTACCAAATCGCATCGCTTTTACATAGCTACGTTGATTTTTGTACTCAGCAATGTAATCTTGTTACCTGATTACATTGTTAGGTTATTGAATGTACAAACATTAGCCACTAGTGTTATAATTTACTTAGGAAATTACTTGAGCTCAATATTATTGTCTGTGTTTTTAATTATAAAAAAGAGTAATCGGGAATTATGGCGAGAATTTCTGAATATTAGGAGATCGAGACAAATGTCACTCGAAATGAAGTAAGTACCTAGGTGCAAGATACTGGTGTATCATCTTTGAGGAAAATCAACTAGTATAACCACTAAGAAATCAAGTTTTAAAAACAAATTATGAATCATGTTGGTACCTAATCAGTTTGTGAGACGATTTACATTTATGCTCTACATAAGATCGCACGAAAAACCAAGTAAATAAAGAAATTTACAAGTCGTGCCATTAAAGTTGAGACTTAACCGCGGGCCCTCATACCGCTAAAGAGATAAATCATCTACTGCACAAGTCAAAGGTGCATCAAGTGGCACGACTTGCTACACTACGGATGCGTGGCTGTGCTGCACGCTACCTGCGCATGCTACCTGCGCACACTACCTGCGCACGCTACCTGCGTACGTTACCTGCGCACGCTACCTGCGCACTCTACCTGCGTACGTTACCTGCGCACGCTACCTGCACACGCTGCCGAGGTCTGACATACCTGCGGCCTACCGCCGCGAGCCTGTGCTGACAGGCGCTCACTACCTGTCACCTTGCGAAGGACGTCCGACCTTCCTGCTGAGCCTGCGCTGAGCAGGCCCCGACGTCTGCCACGTGTTGCCAAGGACGGTACCCTATATTATATACATTAGTGATAGTGCTCGGAACAGAACAGTGACTCAGTGACATTACCTGCGACCTAGCCGTGTGTCAAATATATATGTATTAAACTTATTCAGCTGTTTTTACCTACCCATCAGTTAGCGGCCTGCGCAGCCTACCTGCAAAGCCCTAGCCGTTACTGTGGCGTACGTACGACTATTTCGGATTCATAGATAAACAATAGTTTATTTTATTTTATATTCTTCATTAGAGTCTATGGATCTTTGAGCTAGATTCTTGTTTTGTAATGTTTATAAGAGTATAAGTACTATATAAGTTAGGTTTTATGCCCATGTAAATATAATTCGTATGTCGCTTTTAGCGTCGGATTCTACCTGAAAATGATAGCGGACAGAGTGGACGGTCATTATATAGTTCACTGTTGTCAGTTACATGTGTCACCGGATTGTGTTGTTTACTAACACGTAGTTTTAAGAACATTGATACTAACCCTTTATGAGTTTTGGCTCGAAATAAAGTTTTTGAATTTGAATAAGTTATCTAAGTATACCTAACCAACTTTGCACCTACCATATCCGACGAATAAATGTCTGTGTAATGTGTGTAAATGTCTTTGAATATAGGTACATTACTTGGTAGCCTTTTATCCAGCACAATAAATACAATTTAACGAGCAAAGTATTCTCTTTTTGAAGTGAAAATTTTTTTAGGCGCGCACACTTTTGGGTGAACAATAATCATGGAAGTCGCGTCATCGTCAACGAAGGCGCGTTGAGCACTTTTTTGTTGACAGCGCATTCTGTTTTATTTTTTTAACTACTAAACGGCTGAGCTGATTTTGATGAATGATATGTCATTAGATTTGTCTTTATTGTGCGTACTAGTGAATGTGGATATTAAAAATTAAGAAAAGTTGAAGCCAGAAATTGGTGAAATGAAATGAAATTGTTTATTCTGTAAATAGGATATTGGAATCACTTTTACACGTCATATTAAAAAATATGTTTAAATTAGCTAGATGAGTTCGGCGTTTCCTATCTGACTACTCTGAGAAGAAAGGCCGAAACAAACTCAGAGGTCACAGTCTTTTTTAAAGTCCAGACATAATCTTGGTCAGGTCATATGAGGACCATGTAGACTAGTGTCTGAAATGGTCTTTTGAGGATAGAACCACACAGATTTGAGTGGACCTGTCCAGTCAGTGCAAGCATTTGTCAGTAATCGTAGAGCTCAACACTCGACGAACAGTACCAAAGAAAGAACATTTGGGTAGGCGGCATAAACTACTCAAACTGCCAGACCATCATTAAAACTAACTATGAAAGTGGTCATCTTGTTTCCATCTTCTTTAAAGTTCACTTTTTTACGGATATAATCATAATTTTCGAGTAGTTAAATAATGCCGCGGTCGGTTCGTAGATGGGTGCCTCGGAAAGCACGATAAGCCGTTGGTCCCGGCTGTGATTCGTAGATCGTTGACAGTCGTTTCGGGTAGCCATAAGCCCAATAAATCTGACAACCAGTCTGATCAAAGGACTATCGTATTACCCAGCAACTGGGCTATGGAGGTGAAGTTGGAAAATGCTCCATGTGAAATACTGGTATTCAGCTGCATCCTGTTATACTGGAAGCCGACTCCAACATGGTTGTGAAAAGGCTAGACAGATTGATTTGAGTTCTCTGTTAACAATAAATACCTTCTTGTTTCTGGGCGCCTTTTAAAGGGGAACCTCCCTTTAAAAGGCCCCCGGTCTTTGGGGATAAGACCTGAGAGTGTGGGATTCCTACCTCACTAAAACGCGTGGTAACCATCTACACATGGAACTAGGGGCACCCACCGTTACCTCTCAAAAGACCAATCCGGAACCCCCTCTGTGCAGCGCCTATTAGGGCACATCTCTGGGGAGACTGTAAAGGGGTCTCCCCGAAACCTAACTGAGCAAGTGTGCAAGGCAGCACTGACCTGCGTGACCAGTGTGCGCCGTCTTCCCTGAGTCCTGGTCTGATACCTACCTACAGACGGGTTGCAAAAAAATAAACAGAGGCATAGATGTAATATTTTATTATAAATTGAAGCAATATAAGAATTAAGTAGCAATAGCATTACACTGTGTAAAATTAATCCAGTCACTGGTTTATGAGGGTCAGATAGGCAGCCGCTCCATGTGAAATACTGGTATTCAGCTGCATCCGTTTAGACTGGAAGCCGAGCCCAACATAGTTGGAAAATGGTTGTTTGTCGATGGTGTAAAATCGATAGGTTCAAAGCATAATACAGATTAAATAAGCAATTGAGGATGAGTTTTTGTTGTAATTTTAGTAATAATATACTGGCGTGGAATCATATTTTTTCTGAGCATCCAGTATGGCCGTTAAATGATTTATTCGCAGCGTCTCGTGAGAAACAGCCATTTTTTTAACCTGAAAATATTAATAAAACTTATAATAACAAAAAGCCAACTAAAAAGTTTTTCAAAAAGTCTTTATACAAGACATCACAGGCAGACAAATAAAAAATCTGGAGTCACACGTCTTGTTAGGGATTCATTAAACAGATAACGTGTGACTGGCTTTTTTGTAGTCAGATTATTTTGGGGTTATAATAACTATATATTTGTGAAATGTGCTAATTAAGCGCTTTCATTTGATACCCAACATGGTATCGCAAAAGCCGATTTGGGAATCGAACCAAACGTTACTGGGATTTCCATCAGGAATTTCTCAGTGCAGTCTGGAGTCTGGATTTGTGACCGGTTGATGGCAATAAGCTCATCCTCTATTACATGGGACTTAAACATAACTGGCGAAATGTTGGTGTACTATAGGTACACCTCTGCCTAACCCTTCGGGGAATACAGGCGTGATGTTTTGTTATGTAAATGAATTTGGTTGAAATTGGTCAAGGCACAGAACCCCATAGTGCAATGAAAAGTAGTTTTTTTTTTGTTTCTCCCTTACCTTTACCGCTGTAGTCTGACATATAATTTTCTTTTCGTCCCTTCTGACAATAGTCCTAAAAAGTCTGGCCAGCAAGAAGTAAAGGATCTCTACGAAACTGATGAAACTTGCGCCCAGGAAGAGACCGGCTGCTCCACCAAATGATACTGCCAAACAAATATTAGTTTATTAAATTAAATGCCACGTATATATATAATACTCATTAAGCTTAATGGCATCCAACAGTTATCTTATAATCACAGGTTGGGCGCCATTAACGTAATAGAGCCCAATTGGGACTCCCAGATGCTTTGAAAAAAGTATTTTACATACAAGATATATAATATTATAAATGTGGTGGTGTATATAATAATATTATTCACACAACCACACCACCACACAATATTGATTGATAACCAATGCTCGGATCACCTGTATAAAAATTCTCACTAAGCTAAGTGGCGCCCAACTAGTATTTATAATCCCAGGTTGGGCGCCACTAAACGTAATGGCACCCAGTTGGGCCTAGAAAAATAATTTCCGCGCTTCCGTAAACAAGCACTTAATATTAAGATTTAAGATCCCAGTTAACATACGAAATGTTACGGTGTCTGAGTGGTTTGCAGCGTCATTGAATCTATTTCCACCGTAAATGTTCTTGTTCCAGGTCGGAAACTCCCGTTATCAATCCATAGTATTTAAACGTAAACGTTAAAAAACAAACAAATAAAAATGCTAATGAGTAGTATGTATTATCTAGTCTACATACCAACGAGATCCTGAAAGTGAAATACTATCTCTCTCGTATATCTGGTCCGCGGCGCTTGTACAGTGAACTTGACGGAGCCATGCAGATTAAACGGGTGACGATCCCTGCATACATTTGTAATTTTTTTTATATAATACTAATTTATTTAAATCTGTCATCTATAATAATAATATAATAAAGCTAAAGAGTTTGTTTGAACGCGCTTTTAGCATTAAAATTTGATAGCTCAATTATTGAGAAAGGTTATATCACGCTACAACCCTTAAGAGTCGAGCAAAACATTAAAAAAAAACAGAATGAACACTAAGCGAAAACGAAGTTACTGGGCACAACTATAGGACGTATTTTATGTAAAAACAAGAAATTTCACGTGAACGAAGTTGAGGGCAGAAGCTAGTCATTACAATCAATCTTCCTAGCCTTTTTCCCAACTATCTTGGGGTCGGCTTCCAGTCTTACCGGTTGCAGCTGAATACCAGTATTTTACATGGAGCGACTGCCTCACCCAGTAACTGGGTTGTGGAAGTCAGATAGGCAGTCGCGATACCCCTTGGTAAGACTGGTGTCAGACTTTCGGGCCTCTGACGACTCGTAACGACTGTCAAAGATCCACAAATGACAGCCGGGACCAACGGCTTAACGTGCTTTCCGAGGCACGGAGGAGTCTCGGTATGTGAAGATGGTCACCCATCCACTGACCAACCCTGGCAAGCGTAGCTTAACCTGATGGATCGATCCGTGCGGCTTGTTATTACTTAGCTACGAGCTCCTCAGAAGCTAGTCATTACAACGTTATTTTTTGTTTATACTAAACCTCTTAAGGGGTTATTTTACTCATCAATAAGAACAATTTTCACTATGGGACCAAAGATGAAATCGTGAAAAAGAAATCTGCTGTTTCATACATTTATGTTCGCATATCTGTAGGGAACAGCAGCTTTTTTTTTCGTGATTTTAGTTTTGGTCCCGTAGTGAAAGTTGTTCATAATGACGAGTAAAATGACTCCTTAAGAGGTTTAGTATAAACAAAAATAGATTTGCATAAAAAATGTGAATGAACTCACCAGAACTGATCAACAGAGGATATCTCCTTGTAAATGCAATCGATACATTGCGGTGCGCAGGGGCACTTCTGTCCGTTATTGTTAGAAAGCTTATGTTTGTTGTTAGCTAAGCAAGACATGCCTGCAGGAGTGCATTTTGGACCCTCTGAAAAAATAGGACAGCATTATGTTCTACGTAGAACGCAGTACGAGCTACGTAGTACGTGTCATGGGTTAACTGCATGTAAACTGTGTGTAGTATATCTTAGTAGTAGTTCCCCAAGTTCGATTTAGCGGAACTGCCATTCCAATAAGCGAAAAGGTTAAGAATCTTGGAGTTTGGATCGACAAACATCTTTCTTGGGGTCCCCAGCTGCAGGGCGTAGTAGTACGTACGTACCTACGTACGGGACGTAGGGGTAGTGTTTACTTTCGTGGGACAGGTTTATATTTTAAAGTCTATGAACGAACGATGACATAAAACATGACATGACCGACATCTGACAGTAAATTCATTGAATAAATTCAATATTTATTCAGTTCATACGGTCTGCGCGCAAAATGGCCGCGCGTGTGGTGTTTGTCTGTAAAATTTCTACATTTATACCTGTACTTTTTATATTTATTTTATTTTTTAATATTTTCAACCCTATATAAAGGAATTACTAAATTAAAATATGTGCCTTACTATTAATATTTGCATGCCAAAATATGGCGAAATGTGTCATCGCTCAAGAATACTCATTTAACATCCTTGTATTACCGCATTTAAAGCAAATAAATAACTTTGACTTTGACTGTGTCCAACAACCGATGAAGTAGGTATAATCTTATACACCTTATTAAATATGACCGAGCGATCTTCCTTCTACGAACTTGTATTTTGGAAGAGGCAACTAGAATTAATATTATTCTTTTTCCTTGTACCTTATGACGTTCAAACAAAAGTCAATTCTCAAGTCAACACGTATATTATGTTTTTATTTTTTATTTATGGCCACGCTAACTTTTTACTGAGTAATCCGATTTGAACGATTTTTCAGACTGAATTTTCAACTGTGAACCGATTCTGTTGTAATTTCGCACACATATGTACTTCTGATGACACAAGCACATAATAAATACCAGGAGTTAACTGATGATGGAGACGGAAGACAGTCGTGAGAGCTCCTCAGCAGTTTACAGCAGCTACATCGTGTTTGGACTTATTTCATTCACCTTGACTACAACTTTACACTTAACTGAGGTATGAGTATGACTGGCATCGACCGCGACGGTCAGAGGTTTAGGCAAACAATAAATAGTATGTTATAGTGATCAATTTGTCACTAAAAGATTATTTTTTATTTTTCGCTTTTCAGTTTTTTTATCGTCGGTTGAATTTTTTGCAAAAACGTTTTTCCTGACTTTGGCCCATTGACAAAGAAATGTTCAAAATATTTTCGACGTTTTGTTGATAGAAAACGGTTCTAGCCCCTCTAATCTCTACCTTCTTCATACAGGCCAGATGTTATGTAATAATGTACCCACCTTTTTCCCACTCGAAGCCGGCTCATCAGTGTACGAGCACCCTCGCCGTGTTGGCTGCAACTCCTTAACTCCACGACCACAACGTGACTCCATGACGCTCAGTTCTGTGTTCCTGACGAGGGTCAGACGGACTTCCGATGGAGTGTGAGTGAGATCCATCACGTCGTATGGGGAGTGAACGTAGAACTGCAAGAAATAAAGATTAAGAATTCAGAAAAATCATTAAATAAAATAGGCTTAGATACATCTATTTACTTCTGGATTAAAGACAGTTCCTCAAATTACAAATGTAGCCTATTAGCATAGATAAGAGCTTTTTCAGTATCCGGATAAGTTTTATCTCCATACCATAATCAGCCTATTACTGTTCCCACTGCTGGGACACAGGCCTCCTCTCTGTGAGAGGGAGTGGGCTCTAATCCACCACGCGGGCCCAATGCGGGTTGGTAGATGTCACACGTCTTCGATTTTTTTTTTGTTTCTAAGACATGCCGGTTTCCTCACGATGTTTTCCGTCACCGTTTTGAGAGCAGTGGTGATGAAATTATTTACACAAAGTAAAGCGCCTGCTTGGGTTCGAACCCACGACCTACAACTCGTAAGTCGGGGCCGCGACCACTGGGCCACCACTGCTCAGTTTGTTTTATCTCAGATATTCCAAAATATCTTCAACCATTTTTTGAAATATCTAATAGGGTAACAATAATATTATACAAAGAGTTTCAAATCATATAACCTGACCACCTCTACTCAATCGATAACCCAGCCCTGAATCCTCCAGCAGTGTGCTGAGAGGGTTCAAGGCTATGCAGAACCAAAGTGGACTCAACTGTCGCCCGGAAATATACCTCGCTCGATCCTTATCGGCTCGCTATTCCTCAGGATATGTAGACATACTGGATAGCGAAGAACCGTCCTCCATTGCCCCATAGATGACATAAGGAAGATGCGAGATTTTCATCTACTTTATACAACTCCAGCACTCTCATGAGCCATGTATGTCCACCGAGTCTTAGGCGTTCTTATAATCTATCCAACATGTCGACAGATCCTTTCGGGAACGGAATATTAATTAGGGATTGTCCTCATAGCCTATCGGCCTATATCGCTGTCTACGGTAATGGCCACGGTATTTGACAGTTTGCTTAATGACACCCTTAAAACTTACGTGGATTTACACGATGCCCAGTTCGGCTTTAGAGGTGGACTTTCTACGGAAACTGCTATCTTGTGTGTTAAGCGGGCTGTCGGGTCCTACACTGAGAGGAGAACGCCGGTATACGCGTGCTTTCTGGATTTATCCAGAGCCTTCGATATTGTTTTGTATGATAGACTGTGGATGAAGCTGGAGAGCGCTGGTGTGCCGGCTGAGGTTGTCTCAGTGTTAAGGCATTGGTATCGGTACCAGCGAAACCAAGTACGATGGGCTGGGGCTCTCCCAGGAATATGGCATGGAGTGTGGCGTGAGGCAGGGGGGCATTACCTCTCCTCTGTTGTTCAACCTGTACGTGAATGACCTCATCTGTGAGCTCAGCAGTACTCATGTGGGTTGTTTTGTGGATGGAGTTACCGTCAATAACATCAGTTATGCCGACGACATGGTACTGCTTTGCCCATCGGTGGGCGCAGTTCGTAAACTTGTGGCGATTTGTGAGGCGTATGCGGCGGAGCATGGACTGAAATATAACTGTAAAAAGAGTGAAGTTCTAGTTTTTAAGAGTGGTAAACGTGTTCCACTTCATGTTCCGCCTATTAAGCTTAATGGTGCAGCGCTAGCAGTAGTGAGCAGTTTCAGGTATCTGGGGCACATTGTGACAGACGATTTGCAGGATGACGCTGACATTGAGAGGGAGCGCAGAGTATTAGCAGTCAGGGGGAACATGGTTGCGCGTAGGTTTGCTCGGTGCTCGAGGGAAGTAAAGATAACTCTTTTTAAGGCGTATTGCCAGTCCTTTTACTCGAGCAGCTTGTGGATAAACTGCGGTCATAGGGCTGTTAATACTCTGCGTGTCCAATATAACAAAATTTTCAGGATGCTGATGCGGCTGCCTCGCTATTGTAGTGCGTCTGGTATGTTTGCAGAGGCACGAACGGACGGCTTCCATGCTATTGTGCGCAAAAGGGTAGCTTCCTTGTCCCAGCGTGTGCGAGGCAGTAGCAACGGCATCCTGCAGATGATTGTATCTCGTGCGGACTGCCCTATCCAAAACAAATGGATGCGCATTGTTTTGGGCGCTCACTAACACATTGTTTTACGTCATATACTAACGCAATTTTTGATTTTGATTTTATTGTAAATTATTGAATTTAACGTAATGTTAGTATTGTGTAAAATTCAAATTTAATTTAATGTAATGTTAGTGTATATGTACCAATTATTTTTAATTTAATTTAATGTATTGTATGGATTATGAATCTGAAATAAATGAATTAATAATAGCCGTTGAATACCGCTCCACTCCTCAAACACTTCAGGAAATGTTGCCCCCTTGTCGCTACGTCACTATGTGCTAGCGAGCGTTTCCGCAGGGCCCATTATTGAGTGTGCAAGTCACCCCCTGCTATTTTATCGTGAATTATATGCCGTTGATCGGGCAGGAGACATAGTCCTTCTTTAGTTTTAGGTTACCAATCCAATTTAGCCACCCAAACCCATAGCGCAATATGTTTTATTTCCATGTTCTGCAATAGTCCTGCACCAACCAGGGATTTTTCTTGGATGTATTTGCATAGTGGATACAGGGATAATCATCGGTTGGTGCCTCAACACTTAAAATTGTCTAAGGGGCTCTGCGAGTTGGTTTTGGCCCCTCGTATGCCTTCTAAAGGTCCGGGACCCGAGACGTCAAAGACATAATAAAATAATATTACTTACATCGGCAATGGCTGGCACGTCCATGATGATATAGCAACTTAGAGAGGAGTATTTACATGTCTGAGGCCAGCGGAGGGTATCATTGGGGTTAACACTCCTGTAAAGAACGTTTATAACTTTATACAATTGGTTATTTTAATGTCACGGTAGCAAGAAAGGGCGTGGGTCATGGCTTAATAATATCAGCCGCACAGATTGATCGATGGTTAAGCAAAGCTTGCCGCGGTCGGTTCATGGATGGGTGACCAAGCATTTTACATCGAATGTCAAGGAAAGCATGTTAAGCCAGTTGTCTCGGCTGTCATTAATATCACTGACAGTCGTTACGGGAAGTCAAGAGCCCAGAAGTCTGACAACCAGTCTTACCAAGGAGTATCACGTTACCCAGAAATTGGGTTGTTAGTTAAGCAACTGCTTCATGTAAAACGACCTACGAACATAGTTGGGAAAAGCCTAGGCAGAATTATTGGTAGCCAGAAAGCAAAAAAAAGTCCCGCTAACAGACAGCTGTGCTTCTGGGGAGTTTGTTGCGCCACTTCTTCCCAACTAAAGCACTAGGAAGTGGTGAAGGGTGGTTGTTTTTGGGGGACTGTCTTATCTAATTTTGACGTTCAAAAAGTGCTGATTAACAGCTAAGTTTGAGTGAGGTTTGAGTAAATGACTTTTGAGTTTGATACTTATGAAGTTCTTTTGATGTTAGCTTGTCATGTTTTCTTTCACTTGGGTTTAAAAGGATCTTCTGAACCTGGGAGTCACAAACTGTGATCACCAAGTAGGTTGCCATACGCATGGGGTCTCAATTCGAACAAATTATAATTAGTCTTGAAAAAAGATCATAGATGGCAGCATAGGTAACAATTATGAAATTAACAGTCACTAAAAAGCGATAAACGGAAGATTTTGGCTGAAGTAAGATTAGTAAAAATAAAAACTTCCTTGTTTAATGCTGATTTATCTATTGTAACTCATAAATCTCGTATTTTCAACAAAAAAAGATAAAACCTTTTTGTTTAGGGCTCTTTGCAATAGATGGCGTTTTACTCAATTTGTCTTAACTGAACCACATTTTCGCTTCAGCCAGTCAATAGCCCGACTTAGGGAGGTGTCATTTCTTTGTATGGGATTGGGTATCTGTACGTAGTATTAAATCATCTGTGCCATAAGTGATAATTGTGATAAATTAAGATTTTTTTTTGGCTATTAGTTGAGGATGTCTTAAACTTACCCAATAGCCACATCGCCTAACGCGACAGAATTTGTGACGTAGCAAACACCAGCTTCAGTCATCACTGGAATCCATTTGAAGATGACTTCCTCCGAAGACCTGGTCTTCAGGTCCAAATCTGGCATTACCTGTTGAACATCACCATTAATTAATGTTTATTAGTTTAAATAGAACTCTTCAGGAAAGAAACCTATGTCCAAGAAGTTAAACTTTTTTTCAAAATAAAAATCGAAAACAATAAAATAATAATATTTTAAAGAAAAAAATCTAAGCCGTGCGAAAGAGCGGTAAACATGTCCAGTGCAATATAGTCGAATAGATATAGTTAACAGCTCATACAGAGAAGTACAGAGCCAGAGAAGGAACGGATTGTCTACCTACGCACATACACAGGCATGCGAGAGCGGCGCGCGGCGGCGCGGCGGCGTCGAGGGGGCAACGCGGCATGAGAGATCGTCATGCCGTTTGCCGTCACGGCCATACCTACTATGGTTCTTTTTTATTTGAAAGATAGTAACTTAAAGTGAGTCTAAAAGATGGCATTATACAATAAAAACAACGGGTTGCACTCCGGGAGTGTCGGCAGAAGTGAAAACTTGAACATTAACGTTGTGCATTTTTGAATATTTTAGAATGGTTATGGGAATCATTTCGCACGAATTGCTTTATTTATCAGTATAAAAGTACTATCATTTACAATATTCATTAGTAGTTTATTATAATAACATAGCAAAACATAACATCACGCCTTGTTTCCCCTAAGGGTTGGGCAGAGGTGGACATAACTGGCGAAATGAGGGTGTATCTGCTATAAATAATAATTACCTAGTTTTTAAGTACAAAGTTTATTGAGTGTCTAGGACTCACCGACCCCACAGTTAAACCATTACTACGGTTTTGTGGGGCTTAGTTATACTTACCATATTTAAGTGAATAAAGATAAATAAATAAATAATAAATAAGTAGTATATTTATAAAATTTTAAAATATCAATCAATCTTCCTAGCCTTTTTCCCCAACTATCTTGGGGTCGGCTTCCAGTCTAACCGGATGCAGCTGAATACCAGTATTTTACATGGAGCGACTGCCTATCTGACCTCCACAACCCAGTAACTGGGTAATACGATACCCCTAAATAATAAAAAAACTATTTAAATTTTAAAATATAGTCCAACAAAAATAAAAAATTGATTACCATCAATATGGGTAAAATTTCTTACTTACCTCGCAATCTTTACGTAATGTCAAAGACTATTTATTTTGTCGGTCGCTGGGCAACGGATCTTACGGTCACGTCCTGACGCAAGTTTAAAATTTTTACCCATTCCAAAAAGAGCACAACGCCGCTAAAGAAGTTTTCACTTCAAAAAAAACGATCACAGCTAAGTTATAGGCTCTACAAGATATCAAGTAATAATCAACCAACTTAATTTGCAGTTGAAATATGGGAGAACATGTTTTTCAACCGCAAAGTTTTCACTTAAAAAAAGTACATAATATATTAATTGTTGCAAAAAGTTTATGCTCGCGAGGTACCAAATCTACTCACATCCACAGCTATCCCAATCATGTCCACACTGGTCTCCAAATCGCTGAACTCCTGGAACCTCTCCAGGTGGAACAGATCAGAGTTGGTGATAGCTTCCACTAGCCGAGCGTAGTACTCATACTTGTCATCAGAAGGGTCGGTGTTGAAGTGTTTCTTGATGACGGCGGGTAACTTGGCTTTGTTGAGGCGATTCTGGGTGATATGAAAATGAATAGATGTAAGTAAGATTCGCTTGTTTAAAAAGACTTTCTATTTCACTCTGTGATGAAGATGGGGGACATTTGACTGTATAGTTCTTAGTCTCTAATCAAACAATCTGCCAAGCCTTTTCTCAACTTTGTTGGGGTCGGTTTCCAGTCTAACCAGATGCAGCTGAATGCCAATATTTGGCATAGAGCGACTGCCTATCTGACCTCCATAACCCAATTACTGGGTAACACGATTCCCCTAGGTCTGGTTGTCAGATTTTTGGGCTTCTAACGACTATCAAAGATCTACAAAAGAAGTTCTTTGTCTCCCATATCAATACGAAATATACATAATTATTAAGAGAATACCTCATGGTGTGGTAAAGATAAATTATTAGCCTGTGTAGTATTTATGTAAAAATTCCTTCTTTATTTAGAATTTTTACTAAAACTTTAATTAAACCATGGATGTTACCCAACATTATTGATATAGCCGAACGTCGACTGACATATTATTAAACGTTGACGTTTAAACGATATGGTCAATTTTAACTGGCCATTTCATGAAGTACAACAATTTCATGAAATGATCAATTCTAATATCCAGCCACGACATGTATGAACTACAGATTAAAAACCTTATAACACATCGTGATAGCTGGCACACTGAACCGCCAGGATCTGAAGTCCTTCTCCAGGGTCACGACCGTTGGAGACTCGTTGTAGCGCTGCAGCTGACCCAGGGATACGTCCATGGCTCCCCAGGTGGCTAGGGCTGTTGCTACTACCCATAGGATCCTACAAAATGTAATTTTCGCTTGATGCGTGCGGCGCAAGACCAGTCGTTGTGACGACGAAATTAAATATGAAATTGGAATGAAAAATAAATGAAATTGTTTATTCTGTAACTAGGATATCGGAATCACTTTTACACATCATATTAAAAAAAATATTAAAATAAGCAAGATGGAGTCGACAATTCCTGTCTGACTATCCCTGAGAAGAAATGGCGAAATAAACTCAGAGGTCACAGTCTCTTTTAAAGTCCTGACATAATCTTGGTCAGGCCATATGAGGAGCATGTAGATTAGTGTCTGAAATGGTTTTTTGAGGAAAGAACCACAAAGTTTTGAGTGGTTCTGTCCAGTCGTGCAAGCATTTGTCAGTAATCGTGTAGCTCAACTCAGAACTTATAAGGAGCTCAACGCATGGAGAAGGCCTAAATCCAGGACAATTTTCGGCTGAGATGATGATGAAATGAACTCATATTGAGAAGCAACTCATTTATAAGTCGATTTGTTGGAGAACTGCAATGCGTCATTCATTGGCTATCCACGGTTTGTCATTGCAAAACGCAGTTGCAAAGTTGCATGACCTTAATTCAGTTCCTTTGAAGATGTCACGTATAATTCTGCAGTTGTCTGCTCACACAGTAGACATTATCATCTCCTTATCCCAAAAAAATCTGTTGCGCCAACCCCACGTAGCACGTGGAGTTGGCGCAACACGTTTTTATCTTCCACTCTCCCCTGTCAACCGTCCCGCTTTCATTCACTCCCTTCTCTTTCATATCATTCCTCACACAATCCATCCATCTTTTCCTCGGCTTCCTTTCCCTCTCCATCCATCAACATTTATATTCACCACTCTTTTAGTCACCATTCAAAATAATTGACTGCCAATTAATGCCCCATGTTCTTGATGAGAACTGTCCCTTAAAGTTTCCATCAATAATCTGGATAAGGCCTTTCTATCAATACATACATATAGGGCGATGATCGACAATGATCGCCGACAGGCTGGACTGCCCTTATGTCCGGCATGGTTGTGGCAGGCATGTTGCTGTTCCAATGCCGGTTATAAAATTATAATTATTGTTTTATTTATTTTTATGTATTCATTTTATTATATTGAACGTTACCTGACAATGAATAAAAATTGAAAAAAAAACCTTCGGAAATGGATGTTGAAGTAGTTAAAGCTTAAGAAGTACTTAGTTAGCCACATTTCTTATTTCCATTCAGTAATATTGCAAAATTTATCAAAACAGGTAAATATTTGACAGCTATTTGCGACTTTCAGCGTAAACGCTCTTAAAAGTAGATATAGGTATAATTGTTAGGGTTCCGTACCTCAAAAGGTAAAAACGGAACCCTTATAGGATCACTCGTGTGTCTGTCTGTCCGTCTGTCACAGCCAATTTGCTCCGAATCTAATGGACCGATTAACTTGAAATTTGGTACACATATGTACTTCTGTGACCCAAACACGGACGTGTAACGAAAATAAAATAATTATGAATATGGGGTTCACTTTTGTGGAGCAAAGAAGAAAATTAAAAAAAAAAGTTTAGCAAATTGCATCGTGTGACATATCAAATGAAAGGAATTGTTACAAGGATTTCAAATATATTTTTTTTATAATTATTTAATATATGTTTTTAGAGATATTTACGAAAATAGATGAAAATTGACCATTCCCCCCCCCTTATCTCCGAAACTACTGAGCCTAAAATTATGAAAAAAATACAGAGAATAGTTCTTTACTCATAGATTACAGGAAAACCTATAAGAAGTCTATGGTCTTAAAATAACATGGTAAATCTCTCAATATTGTATTTGCGGTTGGAATGTATGGGAAAATATGTTTTGCAACTACAATGTTAAGTTAGTTCTTGGGATAATTTATTGCTACTGCTAGTTCGACTAAGGCCCCAGTACACGTTCAACGAGCTCGCCCAACATTTACTTAGGCGAGGCATCCTTCACTTCTCGTACCTTCCGCGATGCATTCTGTTTGCCGATTTCACGATGCGCTAGTACTTGTCGGTAGGCACTGCTAACACATTAGCCAGTGAGCTATGTAAAGTTCAATTAATCATTTTAGACGAAATATCTATGTTGGGAAGTAGGACATTCAATCATATTTATCGCAGATTACAGCAAATTTTCCATACAGACATCCCATTTGCTGGTAAATCTATTATTTCTGTAGGAGATTTTAACCAATTGCCGCCAGTTGGAGACAACTGGATTTTTCAGCCTAAAACAGGACGTAATCCGATGGCAGTTTTAGCTCGTGCGCCATTGTGGGAACCATGTAGCCTGTTTACAATGAGCAAAATAATGCGTCAGAGGGATGATTCATTCGACATTTAAATTTTATTTCCTTTATTTCAAAGATACAAAGGTCTAAAAATTTAATTGCAATGTGCCCTCCGGTGTTCAATGTGTCCTCCCACTGCCATATAAGTTTGGAAATTCTTCGGGTTATGTCGGCTACCTTGGTTCTCCTGCCGATCTCTTAATTTCTGATTAGATCACGTCGTCATGGAAACTCTAAGCACAGCATCATTGCCCTTTGGGCGACTTTCAGCCTTCTAATGAGGCCCATTGCGAGCTATTACGTCGTGTTTCAGCTCCATAGGTCATCACTGGCAACACGCACTGGTCCCGACTGCGGTATGTGAGACGAGAAGATATTGCGTAGCTTCCCGAACACTGCCCAGTGAAGCCGGATTCCACGATTGACCCCATTCTTGAAATTGAACCTACCTCACTGGACAGTTTGTCCTAGGTAAACGTTTCATTCAAACTTTTTAGATTTATCGAGGTTCGATGACAATACAATAATTTAGTATCTCTTGGAGCTGATCTGATTATGAAGCCAGAAGGTGGATAGTGGAACTCTTCAGCGGCTTCTAGTAAACCCCTCGAGTTTGGGTTCATTTGATTTGGTTTGACAAGTCAAATATATTGCAATTTGGTTTCGAGGGTCTGATGATGGAGCCAGCAGGTGGATAGTGGAACTCTTCAGTGGCTACTAGTTAACTCTTCGAGTTTTAAGTCATATAATTCGGTTTGATGAGTCCAATATATTGCACTTGGTGTCGTGGGTCTGATGATGGAGCTAGGAGGTGGATAGCTGATTTCTTTAGTGGCTCCTTATAGTAAACCGGGCAAGTCAAAACTTCGTTGTTTTTTTTTTAATTTAATGAATATGTAGGTATATTCATTTAATAAAAAAAAAAACAACGAAGTAGACTTAAAAGTACAAAATAAAATAGTACTTACTTAGTTAAAAAAAAAACCGGTGGAGTGCGAGTTGAACTCGTGTGGAGAGGGTTCCGTACGATGAATATGTTATATTATACAGGGTTATTTGTAAAACACCAGCAACCTCTTAAGGGGTCATTGTACTCATCATTATGAACAACTTTCACTATGGGACCAAAGCTAAAATCGCGAAAAAAAAAATCTGCTGTTCCCTTCATTTATGTTCTCATATCTTGTCAAAATGTGTGGAACAGCTGATTTTTATTTCGCGATTTCAGGTTTGGTCCCGTAGTAAAAGTTGTTCATAATGATGAGTACAATGACCCCTTAAGAGGTTGCTGGTGTTTTACAAATAACCCTGTATATATAACATATTCATCGTACGGAACCCTGTCCACGCGAGTTCAACTCGCACTTGACCGGTTTTTTACCTTTCAATCCAATGTCTTCGCGGCGCAGAAATATGGTTGAAACCATGGATACTGGTCTCATTGCAGAAATCTCTTGCACACTTGATAACAGACTTCATTATAAGGGTCATCTAGTAATGATCCAAGGTTTAGCCTCACGATATACTGGATAGTCGTCCTTCAAAGATATATGACAATAGACATGGCGCACAGCATGCGACTTGCGACTGCAACGTCTGCGTCGTCTAAACGCAACGACAAGCTGCGGCCGACAATTTTCATATATTTTGTTCAAAATTCCGCACACTTAGCGTAGACTAGCAGAGTCGCAACGACAGGCTAGCGGAGTCGTCCGTTCTCGCTACTTGTCACAGCGTCTACATGCACGGTGCACGTGGTAACCCGATGATAGTCTCATGCAACAAGTCAGCGTCTTGTCGTCAAAATTTTGCGCTCGCATGTCACGTAGTGTGCGAGGTGGTTCAGTTCAGGGTCTAACTTTATTTGGGTCAAGCCTCCTACACTTTATTTCTCAGCCACTGCAATTCTTGTAAGCCAGAGGTAACCAGAAAAGTGCCCAAACAAAGTTAGAAAAGATACGAAAAAAAAACAACTGTCTTGGAACCCGCAACAAAATAAATCAGAGAAGAATATTGGAAGAAGTATTAACATTAAAGTATAGAACCGAACTTCGCAAACGCATGTGACTAAAAGAGAGATGAATATAAATGTTGATGGGATGGAGAGGAAGAGGAACACAAAAAAAAATGGATGGATGACCGTAGGTGAGGATTGATGTGGGAGAGAAGGGGTATGAGAGTGTTACGGTAAACGGGAGAATGGAAGAAGAAAATGGGGTGCGCCAACCCCACGTCACATGGGACAAGGACAGGTGATGACAGTATGTTAAGTAAAACACTGCAGTAGAGATATAAAAATAATGTGAGCAAACTGAAATACTGTAGCTTTATGCAATATAGTAATTGTAATAAACAGTGAAGCGTGCGTGTCATGGGTAAATATCGAACATGAAATATCCATTAGTACGAGTAAGTACAGATAATTTAACTTGCAGTTACATGCAAATTAAAATAAGATAACATCACGCCTCTAATCGGCCTCCGAAGGGTTAGGCAGAAGTGTACTTATAGTACATATTTCGACAGTTCTGACCTAAGGTAAAGGGAATATTCCTCCCACGGAACAGATAAATAAGGTTGGAATGGTAATGTGGGCGGGGCAAGCGCGCCACAATTATGATTCGACAATCTTAACTCGACCGATTCATAGATTCACCGCGTTTAGTGCGTATTGTACTACTTCGGAGAACAAAGCTCTGCTTTAAAATGCCGTGTTGTGCAATTGTAACATATAAGACAAAAAGTCAGACCTCAAGTATAGAGCGAGGAGGTATATCTTTCCATCGGTGAGTCGAAAATAACGATTAATTACAATATTATTAGTAAAATATATAAAATTATACTGATCACTATGAAATTCCAAAAATTAACAACAATATTGCAACAAGTTTAAAAAAATATACATTGCGCGATGTGTACTCGCTCAATCAACGCGATGACCAAGTCCATTTACAATGTACAGCATACATTGCGTCCTCTACACTTCAACCATTGACGTTTCGTCTTTCGCCCCAATTGTTTGTCGATAGTGGGGTGCCCATTATGGTTAAATAAAATCATCGATAGAATTCTCGACTATATTTACGTTTGAACAAGATAATTTTTGAATTAGTTTATATTTATTTTTAGTTAGATGTATTTTGAGTAAATTAAATATTATATTAATCATTGAATGAATGTGAACGAATGATATAAAGGGACATAATTATACTCGTAGACCTGTCATCTATGAGGATTTACTATATTCTATTTATGTAGTGTTAAAATCGAAGTAAAATGCAATTTGACTTATGCAATAAATTATTAATTTTAGGTTTCCTAAAGAACCTAACACCAGGGAACAATGGATTAACGTGACTGGTAGAGGAAACTAGATGCCGACAAAGATTAAACTATTTGCTCTAAACATTTTGCTGATAATGATTTTATCATAAAAAATCAGGTTAGATACGTTTTATTCCAAGGACAGTGATTATTTGTAATTAATAAAAGGAAAATAAAATTATTTCTTAATATTTATTTAATGTTTCATTTTCCCCATACATTTATCAGATAAATAAACTAACTAGCGTGTATGAAAAATTTTATTGTTTTTTTGCGTGCGTGAGTGTCTATGCCTACGGGAGCTTAGTGCTAGTGTGCGAACGAATATCTGCCCTGCGATTTATGTGTGTGAGATTTGGTTGTGTGCGAAATATTTGTAAACATAGTATTGCGTATGTGTAGAAATTAAATAGAGGGGATTCAAATGGCGACACTGGACCTAGTACAAAATTGGAGCGAGGGCCTTTCCAACTTTATTTATCTGTTCCGTGATTCTTCCCACAATAATATCACAGCTCAAAAATAAAAAATTGCGTTCCAATTAGATATTCTATTGTTTTACAAAGTCTATGAAGACTATCTCAATCACTGACTAAATAACGGGGCATTACAAAAAAAAAACGCGTTTTCTACCAATAATTAATACATAAATAACCTATGACTATTTGCATTTCATCCGATTGCTAAATCGTTATGCCTGTTAAGAGCCCTATTACATTTCGACTGATTTCGATGGTGATTTTTGCGTTAAATGAGCATCTTTGGCGTTCTTGTTCTGAGTAACTGAAAGACTTGGACAACTATGACTTATTGAGTTGTGGGGAATAGTTATTAGAATAGTACATAGCGGCCTCGCTTTTTGCAATTTTTTCTTAATTGTTTATAAAGCCAAAATTCCGAAGCAAGTTTTTCAAAAAATTCGCGACGGCACTTTTTTGAGCTCGTGAGTAGAACTATTGTACATAGCAAGTGAAATTTAAAATAAGATCTTTTAAAAACTGTTGTAGTTCATTATGAATTACTTAGTAATTTTTTTTGTTAATGGTGTTTTGAATTTTTTTTATTGTTTTGTGTTTTATATAATTTATTATGTCCATTGAAATGGTTTAGCGTTTTTTTTTTTACTTGTCTCATTTTATTATTGGGATCATTACAATTTAATAACTTTTATTTAATTTTAGTTATTTTCTCTTCTTATTAAAATGTAACTATTTATGCAACAGCTGTTTTATTTCATGGATTCAAGCAAAATACCGAATAAATACCGATATCGATAAAAAAAAAATGATGGTATGGACTCCTACTCTTCTCTAGCTTCCAGGATATAGAAAAAAAAAACTGATAGCCCGGGCGAGCACCTATTGTTTTTTTTTCGTAGAAGTTACCTCGTCCCCCGCCAAAATTGACAGACTTTTTTGTTCGGAATATTGCGCATAAGGCTTTTCCAGTTATATTATACTCTAAGTCATTATACGTCGCGCGGAGCGATCCATTCCATAAAACCGCAAGTGGTCAAAGTACCGCACAAACATCTTTCGAAATTCATGAAGATGTTGTTTCCGCCACAAAGACTATGGGCGAGAGGGGAAATGGTCCGGCGATTCCTATAAAGCTCGCGGACAGCTGGCGATACAGGACGCCGACTATTCGTGTAAACTTGTGAGTATTATATTGTATTGTTTACGTATAGTATACTTGTTTTGAATTGATAAAAAAAAAAAAACATTAGCAATCTATATTGTTTGAAATGCTTTTGAAATACTGCATCACGTTGGTGGTACAATAATAATAGGGGCGTAGGACGTTAGTACAATAATACCTCAATGGGCGTAGGTCACACACACATATACACACACACACACATACATACACATACATACACACACACACACACGGGTTCCCATTCTCTAGTAAGCCTGTTTCATATTTCATACAAAATGTATAGGCACGACGTGGCGCGGAACATACACAATACGCCCGCGCCGCACCGTCGCCGTCGTCGCCTCGCCCGCTCCATGCCTCTTGTGTATGTTCCGCTCCACGGGCGGCGCAACGTTCACACCGTCGCCACGCCCGCGCTTCGCCCGCGCCCCTCGCCAGTTGTGTATGTCCCGCGCTTTAGGGTCGTAGCGTGATGTTAATAATGTTCTTCCTCAAGTATTAAGACTATGAAATGCAAAACGGATTTTCTTAAATAAGACTGGTAGTTCCAGAGATTAACGCGTTCAAACAAAAAAAGAAACAAACTCTTCAGCAGGAAGATTGAATAAAATTAATAAAATATTTTTTTTTTATTCAAACTAAAAAATTATAACATAGATAAATACTTAAATGAATATTTATATAAGCTCTCCTTTATATTTGCTAACGAATGCAATGCTGATTTGTCAATGTTATAGATAATTCACATAATAGTTCGGTCAATTTAGACATAAAAATAGTGGTCAAATAACAAAAACTCCCGGAGAGCCAAATATTGGTGGACAACTGGGGTTTACCATTACAAATAAAGTTTAAAAAATTTATGAACATCCATCAGAGGAAGAGAAAGAAAAAGAAATCGAAGAAGACATGACTGTTGAAGTACACTTTCAAGAGTATGAATCTGATTAAAATATCTAAAGAAATCAAAACAATAGTTAACCCAATAATCAATAGCAATATCAATAATAAGGTAATATCTAGAACTTGACGGGAATTGTTCCCTTAAATTATCCTAAAATTGTCATGACAGTTAGTGGAGTAGGCCTACAGGGGAAACCACGTTAAAAAAACGCGCCGAGTACACTACATCACAGGTGGCGTGGAAATGTGTGCATATCATGTGTAAATAATGTGACTCTTAGAATCGCGATATCTCAGGAATGGTAACTCTTAGGAAAAAATCATAAAGACCATTTTTGTAGAGAATTTTAAGATTACAACTTTGGTTTCAGGTTTTTTTTTTAATTTTGTTTTCGAGAAAAATTCAAAAAACCTAAAATTTTGACATTTGACCCTGAGTAACTTTTGTAGCACGTATAGGATCGATGGGGATTTTTAAAACTTTGTTTGAAATGAAATGAAATGAAATGAAATGAAATGAAATTGTTTATTCTGTAAATAGGATATCGGAATCACTTTTACACGTCATATTTAAAAAAATGTTTAAAATAAGCTAGATGAGGTCGGCGTTTCCTAACTGACTACTCTGAGAAGAAAGGCCGAAACAAACTCAGAGGTCACGGTCTCTTTTAAAGTCCAGACATAATCTTGGTCAAGCCATATGAGAACCATGTAGATTAGTGTCTGAAATGGTCTTTTGAGGAAAGAACCACACAGATTTGAGTGGACCTGTCCAGTCAGTGCAAGCATTTGTCAGTAATCGTGGAGCTCACTCAGAGCTTAAGGAGCTCAACTCGACGAACAATACCAAAGAAAGGACATTTGGGTAGGCCGCATCAACTACTCAAACTGCCAGACCATCATTAAAACTAAATGTGAAAAAAAAAAAAAAAAAAATTTAAACATTAAAGAGAAAAAAAATTAAAAATACCCACATAGTCCTCATATTCACAATAATTAAAATAATATTATACTTTACAAAGTAATCATGTCATTTTGTATATAATTTTATTATGTTATTATTTTAAGTAGGTATATGTTTTATTCTTTTATGTAAATATTTTTAAATCTGGTTTAATTGATGATTATAAGTAACAATTAAAATATCAAGTTTTATGGTTTTATCACAAGGTATAGCAGAGCGAGCAGCTCAATCCCAAGCTTTTTTATCTTCTAAATAATCTGAAATTTTATAGTACCCTTTTTTACAAAGTTTGGTTTTAATACAGTTTTTAAATCGTTTAATGGGTAAGTTTCGAATGTCAATGGGAAGTTTGTTGTAAAAGCGTATACATTGACCCATGAACGAGTTGCCTACTCTGTGAAGACGTGTGCGATGTACAGCAAGATTGTGTTTATTCCTGGTATTTAAACTATGAACATCGGACATTTTCTTAAAATTTGATATATTTTTGTGTACATACAATAGGTTTTCAAAAATATATTGTGAGGCTACAGTCAGAATATTTATTCCTCTGAATTTCTCTCGAAGTGAATCTCTTGGACCTAGGTTGTAAATGGCTCGAACAGCCCTTTTCTGTAGAACAAAGATAGAATTAATGTCCGCACAGGTTCCCCAGAGAAGAATCCCATAAGACATCAGACTATGAAAATAACTAAAATAAACAATTCTGGCTGTATCTACGTCAGTTATCTGCCTAATTTTTTTAACAGCATATGCGGCTGAACTAAGCCTTCCTGACAATTTTTCTATGTGTGGGCCCCATTGTAATCTACCGTCAATAGTTATTCCAAGAAAAACTGTTGACTCAACAGGGTCCAACTCTATTCCATTAACTTGAACATTGGTAGTTAGTTGCCTGACATTTGGCGTTGAAAATTTAATGAGTTTAGTCTTTTTTTCGTTCAGGAGAAGATTATTTACATTAAACCAATGCACAACTTTAGAGAGTGCATCGTTAACTTGTTCAAAGTTGACTAACTGACGTTTGATTTTAAAAATGAGGGATGTGTCATCTGCGAATAATACGATCTTGTGATTATCCCTTATGTGGTAAGGTAAGTCATTAATATAAATTAGAAATAAAAAAGGACCTAGAATTGAACCCTGCGGAACGCCCATGGTGACCGCAGATCCTGCAGATCTCTTGCCATTAACATCGACCCTCTGAATTCTGTTGTTCAGATAAGAAGTCAGAAGGTCAAGAGCCTTGTCCCTCATACCATAGTGGTGCAGTTTCCTGATGAGTGTATCATGATGTACGCAATCGAAGGCCTTGGACAAATCACAGAAAATGCCAAGAGCATCTTGCGACTCCTCCCAGGCCTCGAATATGCTCTTCAGTAATTCCACGCCCGCGTCTGTAGTGGAACGACCCTTTGTAAAGCCAAACTGTTTCAGATGAAGTAAATTATGTGCATTGAAATGTCCTAACATTTGTTTTAAAATTAATTTTTCAAAAATTTTGCTCAAAGTAGGTAATATCGAAATAGGCCGAAAATTTGTGGGATCAGTTGTGCTGCCAGATTTGAACAGTGGAATCACTTTGCTAAGTTTCATCAGATCAGGAAATACACCAGATGCAATACAAGAGTTAAAAACGATTGCTAAAAAGGGTGAAATAACATCAATTATTGAAGACATGGTATGTACTGATAATCCCCAAAGGTCAGCAGTTTTTTTTACATCAAGATTTTTAAAAGATTCTATTATGTCTTTAGTAGTAATACTTGTGAATTCAAAAGGCTTGTCACATTCTGGTACACATTCTTTAAGTATTGAGTAAGCAGAAGTGGAGGACGACGATGACAGAGTTTTGGTTGTTAAAATGGGAATATTAGTGAAGAAATTTTCAAACTCAGTTGCCACCTCCACGTCTGTCTTAATATCTACATCATTGATTTTTAGATGGAAGTCACGATTCCGTACTGTCGTTCTTCCCGTTTCTGAATTAATAATATTCCAAGTTGTTTTAATTTTATTTCCAGAAGATTTTATTTTATTTTTAATATGTAAGGCTTTTGCTGAGGAACAGGCTCTTTTAAAAGTTTTAGAATAATTCTTAACAAACTCTTTGAAAGTTTCATCATGGTTATATGTTTTTTCATGATATAATTCAAATAACCTCTGCCTACTTTTATAAATGCCTGGTGTTGCCCAATCACTAAATATAACGCGGTCACAAACAGGCAATGTTTTTGAGGTGAAAACCTTCTTAAACTCACAATTGATGACGTTAAATAGGGAAGCATAATCTTGATCCGGGTCGTTATGATAAGGCAAACCCGGCAGTTTTTCTATTAAATTAATTTTAAATTGTTCCAAGCGACTTTTATTTACAGGAACAAAACTCACAAGTTTTCTTTGAGCTCTAACTGTTTTTTGAGGGAAAGTGACTAACTGGCCACAGTGATCAGAGTCCAACTCATTTATAATTAAATGGCTAGAAGGTTTTAAGTTTGTAAAAATATTGTCAATACAGGTAGCACTAGTGGCAGTTATTCTAGTCGGCTCAAAGAATGTATTGTACAAATTATATGACTTTAATAAACTTATGAATTTATTTACTACAGCAGATTTTTCCAGTATATTAATGTTGAAATCTCCACAGACAACAACTGTTTTATTACTGTTACAAGTCTTTAATAATACTTCTTCCATATATTTCTCAAAAATATCATATGAAGCACATGGGGGCCTGTACACGCTTAATACAATGAACTGCTCAAGCTCAATGCAAGCTATTTCAATAACTCGCTCAACAGAGAGGCTCACAATATCCTTACGTTCTTTAAATTTCATATTGTTGCGAACAATTATTAGAGAGCCACCACGTATCATATTAACTCTGCTGAACGAGCTGGCAACCTGGTGGTTGTTAAAGCAGAACATGAACTGGTGGACTTTTAACCAATGTTCAGTTACACATAGGATATCAACATAACTACAGTTCATGAACAGCTCCAATTCTAATTCCTTACCTAACACACCCTGTATATTTTGATGAACTATTTTTAGAATATTATTATTACATTTATTTAGATTACTACAATTTGATGGGTGAGATATTAAACAACTTCTTGAAACATTCTTATGATTTAAACCATTATTTAAATTTTCTTCATTTATTGAGCAAGAGGTTTCCTCTATTGTCCTAATTTCTAATTTAAATTATAATGAATGTCAGTATTTGTTGCCAAATTATTGGCAGAATTATTTAAAAAATCATTGCATTGCTCAAAAGAAGCAAGTTGTTTAGCCAAATTTTTGGCTGTAATAGAAAAAAAATATGATAGCGACACAGCTATCTGTCTTTTGCAATAGTTAGAAAGATAGTACATAGCAATATTATGTCTATCTCTTGTCAAATAAAATTTTTTACCAACATAATTGTTAGTATCAACTAGATGGAACAGATTATTATTGAATGTCCAATTATGCAATGTCATATTTAATTCAAATCTTAAGTTATTTTCTTCCTGTGGCAAACTGTTACTATAAGGGAATGCAAACAACACAATTTTTCTTAGACTAAGATTACACAATGTTCTATAATATTGGAGTAGTTCTCCTTTGTTCACATTTCCCCTATTACCCATAAAAATTAATAATGTAGTGTCCTGGTTAAAATTACATTTAATAATTTCTTTCATAATAGCAAATAAAGAACATCCAGGCATACAGTAATTTATTATGGAGTGTTCTGGATATTCATCAGTCAACAAGTGGCCTAAGTCCTTTCCAATCTCATCGCAGAATAATAATACATCATTTAGTTCGATTTTTTTCAATTGCTTATTTGAACTATTGATAGCAGGAAATGTCAAATCAACACAGGACTGCGGTAAGGTGGTATTGCATGTTGTCAATGAATGGTCCGGTGTAAGTACATTGGATGGTGTTTGACACTGCTCACAGTTGTTTGTTTGTGAGTTTACCAGCTCATTCATTGCCAACACATATTCCCTCATTAGATGTTCAGAGGTATTATATTTGTTAGTCATTGAACTAAGTTTCTCCTGTAAATGGTTAAGTTCAGATTGCAAGTACTCTGTGTCAATGTTGTACTTCCTAGTACTTTGTTCCAAATTAAAAGAATACATATCTAATTGTTTTAGTAAATTTAGTCTTTCTCTGTTAAGTTTAACATTTTTAATAAAGAATTTTTGTCTCTTAACCATCTTTTGTGTTTTAACAATGTATTTATTAATTTTAATGTATTTTTTAAGTTTGTTTTTACTGGTGACTACCCTCACTGAATTACATGACTTTAAATCCTCATCCGCTGTTAAATCAATAGTGTGAGAGGGGTTTAGGGCAGAAACCATTGACGGGGCAATAGGCATCAACGCATTGAACAGACTTTGATTCAGCGAGGCGGTGATGTTAAGATTTGCAGTCTGAAGTTCTGTTATTTGACTTTGTGCCTCATGTAGCTGTTGTTGTAATAAATGTTTGTGACTAAGAGCTTGTTCATACTCTATGCTACACTGGCTGAACCCGTCCACAACAAGTTGAAGTCTGTCCCGTTCTTCTATGGCATCAGTGAATTGATTATATATCTGAGCCATTTCAATTTTCAACTTCCTATTCTTTTCATGGGCATCAAAGAGCACCTTTTCATTGTCATCTATTTCCTTATTTAGTTGGTCACAGGACTCCTTTGAAGCCTTTAATTCGCTCAAAGCCTGATTGAGTTTGGACTCTTCGAGGCGAGCATGGGCGCTGCGAGTCATAGTCATGTTTATAACTATAATAAGGAAGCGACAAGATATAGGAAAAGAGAATATAGTTGTGGCAGTAGTTAAGAGATGATTAGTTTAAAAGGAAAAATGAAATATAGATGTAAATAAAGAAGTTCTGTCACCAAACCAAACTAAGGTTATGTTTACGTCTATAGGTCATTGGCATCAATAAGTAGCCTTTTTAAAAGTGAACTATCTAATTACTGGTGAAATTAAAGTACGCAAACAAACGAATAGCAAGTAAAATAAGAAGAATTGTACCTGATATTACCAAGATGACAATGCAAAAATTCACTTGTGCCGGTAACTGTCACCGATTTTAATTGAAATTTTTACACTGATTTTGCACTTGGTATGTGAATCTAATACAAAATACACATTATTAACCTATTTACTTGATGAGTAATTGGAAATAGGCCTCAAAAACAAATTAATTGAATATTTAATAATAAAATTACAAGAGCAAATTCAAATCAGCTGTTAGCTGTAGTGTTGCCACAGGAGGAGTAAACCCCCATAGTAAACCCCTGCTCTCCACCAATATTTGGCTCTCCGGGAATTTTTGTTATCTGAAATATCTGTATTGACCGGACTATTAAACGTCAACGATTTTTGTCACGTCATAACTAAGTAATCAAATAAAAATAGAATTCATGCCAATGATTAAACTGAGTAAACTGATGAATACCGAAATAATATCAAGGCTTATCAAGATAGAGAAGAGAAAGCGTGATTGTCGTAAAGAACGGACCGAATCACCGTCTCTCAGAATACTCTCAGAATGGCTGCTGCGACCTACCATTCCAAAGACATTAAATTATTTGTATCAATAGACTGGACATAGCGTACAAAATCGTAATCCGATACATTTAAATTGTCCTCGTGGATAAAAGTCGCTTAGTCTAGTGCACAGAGCACTATTGTCTAGTGTGGTACCTGCATGTCAAGACGCATTCATGTCAAGACGCATTCATGTCAAGACGCATTCATGTCCACCAAAAGAAAATTATTTATGCAGAATTGTGCATTATGGTATTGCTAATCTCATATTGAAAAAAATACTAGACGTAACCACGGTTTATTTTCGTTTGTACCTACCTATTTTGTCATTTATAAATTATTTTTCAACACAGTTGTAACTGTTATATTCCCTATTCGTTACTAAGACATCGTGTGCCGCTAGCGCGGCATCCTCATTCCGTTCGCTCGCCAAGCAAAGTGAACGAATTTTAACAGTCTTTACGTAATCAGTTTACTGGCCACTAGTGCAGAACACTCGATTAATTCACGCGGAGAGAGAGCCTAGTCACGATCAGAACAACCGATATAAACTACCTACATGTCAAAAGAGCCAACCAAACTAGTGAAGCGAGCCCAATCCCAAGCAAAGTTACCTCTGGAAGTTTCCACGCGAGCCGGCGAGCGAAGCGAGCCTATCCTCAAGCAAAGCGGCCGCTGTGAACCATCTCAAAACTGGCGAGCGAAGCGAGCCCATTTTTAAGGAAAGCGACCGCTGCTAACCACCTCAAAGGTAGCGAGTGAAGCGAGACCGGTGCATGCCTCACGAGTCGGCGAGCGAAGCGAGCCTATCCTCAAACAAAGCAACCGCTGCGTACTACCTCAAAGTCGGCGAGCGAAGCGAGCCAATCCTCAAGCAAAGCGACCGCTGTGAACTACCTCAAACCCGGCGAGCGAAGCGAGCCCATCCTCAAGCAAAGCGGCCGCTGTGAACCACCTCAAAACTGGCGAACGAAGCGAGCCCATTCTCAAGCAAAGCGACAGCTGCGAACTACCTCACGATCCAGCGAGCGAAGCGTGCCCATTCAAGCCTCCTAAGAGTCGGGCGAGCGTAGCGAGTCCACTATCAAGTAGAACGACCACTGCGTGCCTACTTACTAGTCAAGTGAGCGAACCCCTCTCTCGAGCTAAACAAACGAATCCAGCAGTCTCACGATCCAGTCAGATGAAGCGAGCCCCCTGTTATAAAACCAGTTGATCATTCACGAGCAGAGTGGCCAGCACAGTTATAGATCCAACTAGCAAACCGATCTAGCGGTGGCACGACCGGAAGAATAGGTACTTTAACCTAACTCCAGTAAAAGATTTATGTGTTGAACAACAAAAAGCATTATAAAAGTGCAATTGAAATTAACTGGCGCGCTAATGATAACTAGTACCTAAAACTCAATATACAGTTGAAACTCAAAATTGTTTACACCTTAACCAATAGTAAGAGAAAATATCAAACCCAATGTCAGTGGACAACTCTAAACTTATTGCTCAGTTGATTTGCTCAGTTAACTCTATTGATTACGACTACATATTATTATCATCACGCCTTTATTTCCCCGAAGGGTTAGATGTACAAGTAGATGTACCTACTACCCATAGTACACCCACATTTCGCCAGGTATATGTATAAATAAACCCTTAAAAAATATATAATGTATTCTGCACGCTATAACTAAAGTATTTCGTAAAATCGGTCAAAATGCATAAATGAAGTTGACAATAGCAAAATAATTTCATATAAAGACTCATACTGGCCAAATTAAAAATACTATCGAAGAAAGCTTGCATCATAAGGAATTCAACGAGCTAAAAATATCGGTAGTTTATGAAACCGTAAGAAAATCTGTTGTTTTTTACAGAGTTCAAAAAAAGGAGGAGGTTCTCAGTTCGTCGGAATATATTTTTAATATGTCGTAAACTCTGCTCTCTGATCTCTGCTCAGAACTGAAAAGTATCACAATCAATGAAAGCTTGCATCATTAGGAATGCAGTAAATGAATGTTTTTGTAATTCGATGTAAATATAAAATGAACGAATTCGTTACTATTTCACCACACGTTTTCACGAAACTCTGCGGCGCGGGCTTGAACTGCGCCTAACTCATTTTGTTAGTTATAAGTTTGGTATTGAAAAACAATTATACCTACATGTTTGAAATCTTTATTGTTTCAATGTTTTTGAAATTCTGCATTATGTAACAATAATAATAGCAATAATGTATAATAATTTGGGTGACAAAAGGCCCTTTACATAAATACGTCACAGACTAATTAGACTTGGGTTTATTATTATACCACAAACACATAATTATTATAAAGAAAGGGAGAAAGTAAGCGTTCACACATACACCACACTTGGGTTTGGTAATGCTTCCCTGTAACATCTACATGCAACTCCCGCCTGGTGAAATTCGGGTGTATGGACGCCAGCCTTTTGCAACGCGGGAACCTCGAGGATGAAGGACTTGTTATAGTGCAGCATCATTCACGTTAGCTTCAGCAAAGCCCTTGCTTCGGCACTGATTAGACCATGGCTCATTCTCTCTCAATGTCTGTAGGTACAACCGGGAAATATGCATGACGATGGTGAGCACTAGCGCTGCAGCTCAAAAATTCTCGCTTGCAGGAGTTGTACGGTGTTTCTTGTGGCTGCTCTGTGATCGACTCTTCTTGCCGTCAACTAGAGTAAAGCCTTCGTCGTCCACTTGACTGGTTTCAGAAGCCTTCCGCTTCTAAATATATCTCAAATGTGTTTCTTATCAATCGACGTCGATAGTTGACAACTTTGGCTGACGCGTGAAGTATTTTTCGTGTATTTTTCCTTGTTGTGGCGATCGCAGCGTTTTCTAAGATGTTTATGAACTCGTAACACATTTTGTAAAAAAACATTTATTATTTTCTTCGGCATTGACTAATCATGAATGACACAACAACTGTTTGACGTTGGTACGCCGTTCGAAATGACGTCATGAACGTTTCGACTGGTAGGTACCGACCACTTTTTGCAAGTCGCATATAAACTAATGCATTTTCGTGGTTTTCCTGCGACAAATGCTCGAATCGATATGGCGAGAATAGCTGTACGTGTGGAAACATGATTTTTACGAGGGAAAAGTACGAATCGAGCGACAATAACGAATGTAAGATGCGCGAGAATTGCCTTCCAGAATAAACGTTGGTTCATAGGAAATTAAAATTGCATACTTAAAAAACAAAAACTTAATTACATAACTCATAATAAGCATAATTACAACTGCCAAATTGCTACTTATGCGATGCATCGGGCGCTCGCACTGTCAAAACCTTTGTCATCAACGGGCACGAATCCAGGTTGCGAGCTGCTACTGAGAAAGTATTTATGGAAAAACACAATAACACTTTGTCCGACCCCAGAATCGAACCCAGGCCCTCATGCTCAGCAGTAGCGCTTGCGACCACTAGACCAACGAGGCGGTTATCATGCAGTTGCATAAATTATTCAATAACACGGTTGTACCACAGTGTAAAAACCTATAGTATGCCGACAACGTGTAGGCAATGTCGCGACAGCTAGAAGTTCGGGAGCGCCCCTCACGCCCCGCAGCGTAAGCAGTTCGGGAGTGCGCTTCCCCCGTCTCGCCCCTCACGCCCCGCAGCGTAAGCAGTACGGGAGTGCGCTTCCCCCGTCTCGCCCCTCACGCCCCGCAGCGTAAGCAGTTCGGGAGTGTGCTTCCCCCGTCTCGCCCCTCACGCCCCGCAGCGTAAGCAGTTCGGGAGCGCGCTTCCCCCGTCTCGCCCCTCACGCCCCGCAGCGTAAGCAGTTCGGGAGTGTGCTTCCCCCGTCTCGCCCCTCACGCCCCGCAGCGTAAGCAGTTCGGTACCCTAATTACGTAATACACAATAAATTCGTTTTGAAACAGATTACTAATCCATTACTTCATAAGTTCGAAATTTAATTCTGCTCTGCAACGTAATTATCGCATTGAATGTTGTTGAACTGTCAAAATGAAACAAATGATCGCTATCACATTGCTTCTGCAAGATAGGTAATAGCCCTGCCGGAGTGCGCTTCCCCCGTCTCGCCCCGCACGATTACTCTGTTTAGACGTCTTCGTCGACTGTATGATGTTTAGACTGTGGTTGTACCCTGTGAGTCATTCCTGCCACCTATCTATAGCTTTTAGTCAGGGTAATAATTATATTCAGCATGCCACGCAAAGCATAGTATGGAAATTAATGCTCGTATTTTATCTGTAGGTATGACATAGGAGAAAACTGTTCAGGCTTTACAAAGCCCTCAAAAGTAGCGACATTTTTTATGTGTTTTTATTCTAATTATTATTTTGGCAACATTGTGTTCACTGTCAATGATTGCCTCTCCCTCACGCGCTCCGCCTCCTCCTTCGCGAGCTTTACTGCTTCGTAGAAGGAGGTGACGGCTTGACATGCCCTCTCGCTCCGTACCATGGCCTGATGATCTCCTAAAACAGGGCTTCCTCTCTCCTACCCTTTTGCTGTGCCCTACAGGGTCCATAATGATCTAAATTATATAGTTACCACCTAAGTACACATTATGGTAAAGCAATAAAGATATTGAGTATTGAGTATTGACCAGGGCCGGATGCGAGAGAGCACCGCTGCCGATCGCCTCCATGAGGACACGGCGGTGCTCCACCGTTTCCCCCGGGCGATCGACACAGTGGTGACACCCGGGCGTTTCCTCCCGCCTTATGCAAAACAGAAACCTCTCGAAACAACCGTGTCCGGTGAGGACCTGCGTCAGGCGGAAGGTGAGGACGCCCGTGGCGCTTCTCTAGCCACTCCACAAAGAAGGGACTTATGGCCACAATTGTGGCGTGCCCAGCACTTGAGATCCCGCCGAAGCTCTGTCCGCTGTGTCGTGATTTCTCGGCAGAAATAGAATAAACCAACATAATATATTTTTTTCTATCCAATTGCTTAGGTTTTAATTTTTCTTAATACATAATATATTATACTTATCTTAAAACTGCATACAAACATGAAATTACTAGATGCGATAAGGTAGCTCGCGAAAGTCAAATTTTTCTATAATTTTTCCGCAATTTGCAGGTCAGTGGCAGGTTGTATGTTTATCAAAATATGATTCGCGACCGTAACAAATATTTGTATTTAGATTTACACAATAGGGTATTTTACTCTGTATGAGAAAAAAATCTAAAAATATATTATTGAGATAGTTTAGGCAAAAAGCAGTCTGAAAACGTTACTCTTAGTTCATAAAATAGCAAACTAAATTTTTAAATTCAATTCAAAGGTTTCAGCTTTTTTAATCTGTTTCATAACACCAAATAATACTCAGAGTTTATAAATAATAGTATTCGCCATGTTATTACGTCATACGGCTATGTAAACTTAGAAGTGTCAACTGTCAACTATCAGTGTACCTCCAATCACTGCATTTGTTTACACAGCCAACTGACGTCATGACAACAGAGCAATATGGCGTCCACTGCGTTCAGCGTTTCCGTCAAATTACGCGCGAAAAGACATTGCCTAATTTTGTATGGAAGTTGGACCAAGTGCTGCCTAGAATACTCACATAGTGCATTTTGTTCCTCAGACCATCACTAACCTGTATTTCAAAGCGCATATAAATCTATCCCAGGAGTCCAAAGAAAAACAGTCTCTTGTTTTGAATATTTTTATTGGAAAAAATTAACTTAGTAGCAACAAATGTACAAAATCAACTATTAAACAGTTATTGTGCATTCAATTATAATTGTAGTAATTGTATTTTGATGTTGTAGTTGGAGTTGGACGTCGGAACCACCGGGGTAACCTACTGGCCAGTTTTATGGAGAAGGAAGGCCTCTTTATGATGAATTCCTTCTTCAATAAACGTGAGCACAGAAACTGGACCTGGCAGAGCCCTGATGGGGCAACAAAAAATGAGATTGACTTCATTATGTCGACGAAGAAGCAAGTATTCAATGATGTCTCTGTGATCAACGTGGTGAAAACCGGAAGCGATCACCGCATGGTAAGAGGCACATTGAACTTAATTATCAAGCTGGAAAGATCTCGACTGATGAAGTCTACACTCCGTCCAGCACCAATCCAAGTCCAAAACCCCGAGAGCTTTCAGCTCGAACTTCAGAATCGTTTCGAGTGCCTAGGGAGCTCCGTGGACGATTTTAACGATGGGTTCGTGGAAACTGTCCATACGGTCGGGTCCAAGATCTTTAAGACCCGTCGTACAAATGGAAACAAGAAGCTCTCTGATCCTATTATTCAGCTCATGAAGGAGAGGCTCGAGATGATCCTCCAATCTTTAGACGATGCGGTCAAGTACCGGCAGCTCAATAGACGGATCTCTAAGTCCTTGAAAAGCGACCTTCACCGCTTTAGTGCAGACCGCATTAAGGATGCGATATTGGTCAGAGCCAGCTTGCAAAACTGAAGACCGATGATGGCGGGATCGTATCCGCCAAACTTGAACTATTGAGAGGTTCTATGGACAGTTATACACGTCAACCAGTAACCTCGTTACGAATGTGGCAAACGACCCAAGAGCTAGATTAACCCGACACTATACCGAAGATATCCCGGACGTCAGCTTGTACGAGATTGGGATGGCTCTAAAGCAGCTTAAAAACAACAAGGCGCCGGGTGATGACGGAATTACGGCGGAACTCCTAAAGGCCGGTGGGAAACCCGTTCTTAAGGCTCTCGAGAAGCTGTTTGATTCCGTCATACTCGGGGTAAAACACCACACGCATGGAACAGAGGTGTGGCAGTACTCTTCTTTAAAAAGGTGTGTGAGTATGTCAGTCCGACTCTACGACCAGACCTCGAAACCTATCCTTCTGCAGCGAGGTGTGAGACAAGGAGACGTTATCTCTCCGAAATTATTCACCGCTGCACTGGAGGATGTCTTCAAGGTTCTGGACTGGAAAGGGCTAGGCATCAACATTAATGGCGAGTATATCACTAACCTTCGGTTTGCCGACGACATAGTTATCATGGCTGAGGCCATGGAGGACCTCAGTATAATGCTTGATGACCTCAGTAGAGCCTCCAAAAGAGTAGGTCTTAAAATGAACATGGAAAAGACAAAGGTCATGTCAAATGCCCATGTAGCACCCACTTTCATAAAGATCGGAAACGCTACGCTCGAAGTTGTAGACGAGTATGTTTACCTAGGACAAACTGTCCAGCTAGGTAGGTCCAACTTCGAGAAAGAGGTCAATCGTCGAATCCGACTCGGCTGGGCAGCGTTCGGGAAGCTACGCAATATCTTCTCGTCCCACATACCACAGTGTCTCAAGACGAAAGTCTTTGACCAGTGCGTGTTGCCAGTGATGACTTATGGCACTGAAACGTGGTCGCTCACAATGGGCCTTATCAGAAGGCTAAAAGTCACCCAAAGAGCAATGAAAAAGGCTATGGATCACCAAAATGGATCACAAGTGACGTAAGACAGCAAAAAGTAGTCGTTTTTTTTTTTAATTCTGGCATCTCGCAGCTGACCACTAAGTTCCTGGCTGGTTAACCGAACTTTCCTGTGGCTGCCTTTAGCTACTACACTAAAAGTCTCCATCCAGGGGCATAAATTATTCTAAATTAAAATTAGGCGAACGCTCGCTAAAGGCACGGGAGGGGGGGGCGGTTGCTGGGTCCATAAGGGAGTATAGGGGGGTATTTATAAATACATTTTTGAGAAAAAATAAATCAAAAACGTTGTTTAATGCAAGATTAGTCATTATCACAAAAACTGGATTTATTTATTTTTCCTGGGACCAATTTTTTTTTTTTAATTTTTTTATAGTTCATGTGTATGCTACAGTACCACTAGACCAACTCACATTCCTAGGCAGCACTTGGTCCAAACCTAGGCAATCTCCTTTGAAAATGAAAAATTTTAATGCATTTTTATGGCACTCGATTGAATAAAAATTTTGTGAATTTTTTAGTGGTACATTAGCACTACAGAATCCAATTGAGACACTTTTCAGAAATGGGTTTAATACCCTATTATAATCATTAGAATCATCAATACAACTCTCTAAGTTAGAATTGGACACAATTATCATGATTCCATGAAATAGCTAGTTATGAATACACCTCACCCATCTGCTTTAGATTAAGGTACCTATAAGTAGATAAGTAGATATACGACTACATTCTAGAAACTACATTCATCATTTGCAAGCTCAGCGGTCTGTGCCCACCGGATGAGCCATGTATGTATTATGAGACAGAATAAAACTCGCCTTCAAATCGGCAGTACGTATTTTCATTTATCATCAGTAAAAATCCTGAGTAGTTATTTAAGTTCAGTATTAAAGGTTTCTCACGCCCCGAAACCAAAAGTGGCGCAGCCGGTAGGATTTTCTCACAGAAATCCGTAGTTTCGCGTTTTTCCGACGTCCAAATTCGTCAGTAATAAAATTAGGCGTAAAATCTACGAAGACAGAGGAAATCCTTCGAACCAAAGAAATATTCTTTTGTATCGCGTGAGTGCACAAATCACCGAGTATGGGAGTCGCGGACGGTTGGTAAGTAAATCTTTTCGCCAATCCTTTGTTCCCCTAATCCTCCTATATTTTTCATAAGTTTTAAATGTTATTTTCGAGATCAAAACTTGCTCATTATAACAGTGTTTGTTTAGTTTAGGTTGATGACTCTGTATGAAATTATATATGGTCTTATCTCTATCCAATTCTTAGAACATAACACAGAGTAGTGTCAATGTTAGAGAGTTCACATTTATTTTAAGTTTCTAATTTAGATTTTTGAATTAAATAAAATAAACTATATTAACTTTAAATTCAATGAAAACTGTATTAAGGTAAAGTAACTTGAAGATTTTTTTTTTTTTCAAATTCTTTTTTTAAAATTGTAATTGAAGTTTTTTTCATTTTACAATCGTAATTCGTCCAGTATTTCGAATTATTATAGTGCTTTAATTGTGTGTTTGTTCTATAGTAAGTGTGTGTGAATTTTAATAGGATTGTTTTAAAAAGCGAGTTTGCAACCTCTGAACAGTTCATTACTCTATAATCATGACTACGGTCGCAGTGGAACCGATACCAAATGAAATTGTACAATTAATCCCGCTGTATAATGGTGATAAAAGACAGTTAAACCTTTATTTGAGAAAATGTCAGTGTGGTTGATCGATTTAAGGGCAGTGTGGAACAAAACCTTTATGTTTTTAATGTTTTAACGAGTAGACTAAAAGAGGATGCAGCTGCGCTCTTATCGGAACGCGAGGATATTGTTACATGGTCCGCATTCAAAGATTTGCTGATTCAACATTTTGGAGACCCCCGTAGTGAAGCGTTTAGAATCTTTAAAAATAAAATCAGGTGATAGTTTTTTAGACTTTTGTAATAGAATCCAAAATGTTCGCTCGTTATTAATGTCTAAGGTGAATACAATGGATGATGTGGAATTAAGACGTGCTAAATTGGTTATCTACAACAATACGGCTCTAAATGTATTTTTGTACAACCTTCCTGAAAATATGGTGCGTATCGTTAGGCTTAAATCGCCTTCTACTTTAGAAGCAGCTTTGAGCATCGTACTTGAAGAAGTCAACTTCTTAGATCAATATAATATGCGGAACCGCATTCATGGTAATAGTCAAATTTCGGGATCAAGTTCACCGATATCCCAACCAGTCGCGAACAAACCCACCTTACCTTTTCAGTCTAAATTTAATTTTAATAATTCCCAAAATACACAAAATAAGATACCTCAAACTATGGGTCAAGGTCAACCATTCAAGCCAATATTCGAGTATCGTCCTCAGTCGGGTTCGCAACTGCAACAGTTTGGTTATAGGCCAGCTCAACAGATTGGATATAGGCCACCAGTACAGTTCGGCTATAGGCCACCAGTACAGTTTGGCTATAGGTCACCTCTACAGTATGGTTATAGATTACCGCAACAGTTTGGGTATAGGCCACCTCAACCGTTTGGTTACAAACCACCGCAACAATTCGGTTACAAACCACCGCAACAAGTTGGATCGAATCTTCCCCAGGTACTAAAACCCCAAAATCAAGATAGCGATGTGTCTATGAGACGGCCCAACCTAAGCAGCAACAAGGTTTTAATTTAAATGAACTTACTATGAACGATTACGAGTATGTATACGGTCCCTATTGTGACGAATCTTACTATTATAATTTAAATGACTATGACTATAATTTAAATGACATTAACTATTATTATGAGAACGTAAGTTGCGCGAAAGATTCTAACGTACCTGATAACAAATTAGAACCAACGGGTGACAATCAGAATGTGGATTTTCAGGAAAAAGCCTCGTTAAAGGACAAGAAATCTTAGAACTAAATTGCGATCCAAATCTAAAGCTTCCCTACATTTACTTAGAAGAAATAGACGCAAAAATGATGATTGACACTGGTAGTATGAGATCACTAGCTTTTGCCCGCGGCTTCGCCCGCGTGGATGTCGAAAAATATCTAACGGGAACGTGCTACCGAGATTAAAAAATAAGCTATAATATAACCTATAGGTTACTTTTTAATCCCGGTAGTATAAACTATCTGTGTGCCGAATATCATGCAAATTCGTTCATCCGTTTTCGTGCAAACCGGAACATACATACAAACAATATTGGGTACTATTGGGTTCGCGGATGACAGCACAGTCTCAGAAAGATACCTGTCCAGTGCAAGCCAGCAGAGATGAAACAGCTACTCTAAGAGAGGCCATGGTGGAGCGAATGAATTTGACCTTCAATCTTGTTTCCCAGTGGGACGATGACAATCTGGTCAAATTAACATCACAATCTGCTCTGAAAACACAGTCGTGTCTTTTCACTGTTAAAAAGAGCCAGTTTCAGTTACCTCCTACTTTCCGAGGTACATCTGTATCAATTACCGACCGCCTAGAGCTTTTGGGCATGGAGTTGAGGTCTGACCTCTACTTCGGTTCAACTATCGAGTCAAAAGTACAGACTGCGGCCAAGAAGCTGGCCATCCTAAATAAGGTGAGGCGATACTTCACATTTGGACAGCTTTTTAAAGCACAGATTCGGTCCTGTATGGAGTATTGCAGTCACTTGTGAGATGGCTCAGCAAAATATCAACTTGCTGCACTTGACTCGGTGGAACACAAAGCTGAAAGGCTCAAAGGTGACGAAACGTTGGTGGCTAGGCTTCACAGCCTGGCTCATTGGCGTATTTTGCTTGCCTGTCGGTCTTCTACAGACTGTACTTCGGAGAGTGTGCGCAAGAGCTCCACGATCTGATCCCACCGTCGCCTTTTTATCACCGGACTACCAGGCGTACTGCAGGGTTCCATCCGCACATGGTTGATATCCCGTCCAGTCGTACTCAGCGCTTCTCCTCTACATTTATAATGCGCACAGCCAAAGTGTGGAACTCTCTGCCAGCGTCTGTGTTCTCTACCACATATAACCCGTCTGCCTTCAAAGCAAGAGTGAACAGGCATTTTCTGGGCACGCTCGATCCATCATATACCTCATCCATCGTTTTCCATCAAGCGAGATCGAGGTCAAGAGCAGGCCCATTCAGCAAAAACAAAAAAAAAACAGAAAAAAAATCTAAAAACTATATTTTCGGCATCAGACTCGAATATTCAATATAAGGTTTGTTTTTTTATTTTACTTTGAATGCGTTGAGTATACATTCGTCTTTCTAGATAATTATGAATCATTATAACAATAACAATATAGAGCTTTGTTCATGGCTAATTGTCCTCCACTACGTGTGATATTTGAGGAAATATACTGTTAAGAAGTACCTACTGTAAAGGACCTTTAACTACCTAAATCCTTCACAGTATTTTTCTATATAGGTACAATGTTTTTCACTAATTCAGAAGCGGGCACTAAAACAACCAGGCTAGTTGGAGAGCTAACACATGAGCAAGCCACATAAAATTATCCGTGGGAGAAAGTCTTGCCCCAAATCAACTCCAGCAAATTTCAGAGCTTGACCCTGTGACTTATTAAGTAATCGCGAACCAAACCTTGATTAGGAACTGCAATCTTTTAAATTCAAACGGAAGGTCATTTGGTATCAATGGTATACGCGGTACGAAGACTGTTTCGCCTCTGGCACATCCAGTTAGTATTTTGGCCTCAATAACATTGCGGCGGAGACGCCGCAGCAATGTTGTTTAGCAGCTTAGCAGCTCTCGCTGTTACTTGGAGTCTAGTTCTATTACAAAATTTTGGCCGTATATTTCGAAGCAACATGGCAGGAGCACCTACACGCAACATAAGTCTGTGACACGGAAGACCCGGATTAAGAGAGTTTAAAAATTCTACAGGATAATTAGCCGACTCGTCCATATCGACCATGGTGTCAACAGAATTACAAATTATTTCTTCACCTTCGAATTTATTTATCAACATTTCGTTGATCGCAGCGGCTTGGTCGTTTTCGGCTTGTATCTATTTGTGAAAGCTTCCGTTTTCGATTTGAAGAAGAAGATTTGCAAATCTGCCGACAGAAACTTCACCTCTGAGATGCATGCTTTGATCTCATCTGCGTGCGTTTCTTTGGGCACTATCGGTAAAGTCTGGCGAAAATCTCCGCTAGCAACACCGTCATACCACCCATTACTAAATAATAACAGCCGTCGATCGATCAGGTTAAGCTACACTTGCCACGGTTGGTCTGTGGATGGGTGACCATCTTTACATACAGAGACCCGTCCGTGAATCGAAAAGCACGTTAAGCTGTTTGGTCCCGGCTGTCATTCGTGGATCTTTGACAGTCGTTACGGAAAGTCAGAAGCCCGAAAGTCTGACAACCATTCTTATCAAGGTGTATCGTATTAATTACCCAGTGACTGCATTGTGGAGGTCAGATAGCTAGTCGCTCCATGTAAAATACTGTACATGTTTACTTTTATTTTTACTTGAATACAAAATTTAGCGAATGAACAACTTCAATACAAAACTTCATCCCCCTTTTCAGACCCTTGTAGGTTGAAATTAAAAAAAAACAACGATTTACGTTGTATTAGTTTCTAACCATAAGCCTAAATATTAGTGATTTAAACTTAAAACTAAAGAACCTTAATTAAAAACATTATTTCATCCCCCTTATCACCCCCTTAGGGTTGGAATTCTAACAACATCGTTGCGTTAGCTTCCAACTATAAGCCTAAATAATAAATTTAGTGTTTTTTTCTGCGAAAATTAAGGACTTTTCAACTTCATCCCCTTTTTTAACCCTTCAGGGGTAGAATTATCAAAAACGCTGCGACACATATAAATTAATTTTAAATTTTGAGTCAAAATAAATTTAAAGATCTTAACTTCAAAACTGACGGAATTTCATATAAACTTCCATCCCCTATTTTACCCCGTTAGGGATGGAATTCCCTAAAATCCTTTCTTAGTGAATATTTACTCTTCACAAAGAACACACCCTCCAAGTTTCATGTCTCTAGGACCAGCGATTTGGGCTGTGTGTTGACATATCACGTACGCACTCAGTCAGTCAGTCAGTTTACCATTTTATATACATATACGGATATAGTAGGATAATATATACAGTAGGATAAAGTATAGTATTAAATATAGTATGGATTAACTTTCGCCCGCGGCTTCGCCCGCGTGGAGGTTGGAAATCTATTATCCCACGGGAACGTACTATCGGGATAAAAAGTATCCTATATGTTAATCCTGGTTATAGACTATCTGTTTGCCAAATTTCATCCAAATCCGTTCAGCCGTTTTTGCGTGATTGAGTAACAAACATCCAAACATACAAACTTTCACATTTATAATATTATATTATATATATAGTAGGATTCATTAGTCCTCAAAAGGCTTATGAATTTTGTTGTGAATATATCAGGAAAGAACATTTCCAAGTGGTAAGCACCCATGCTTCTAGCAGACACGATGAAGTAATGGAAATTCCTCCCTTACCTACTTTTGTAACTAACGCTTGGCATAAATTTTATTTGTATGACGTTGACCCACGATATGACGGACTTATTGGTAATGATCTTTTATTACAATTAGACGCAGTAATTGATTTAAAGAACCAAGTATTAACAACTAGCACTACGCGTGTTCCAATAATTAATAATAACTTAAATTATATAATTGATATACCATCATGAACAGAACAACGAGTTAAGTTACCTGTCAATCAATATTCAGGCGATGCTATTCTAGATTTTCAAGGATTTGAGAATGGTCTGCGTATGCCCAGCGCTATAATAAATTGTGTAAATGGATACGCATATACCGTTATCCAAAATTCTTCTGATAGCCCAAAACGACTTAATATAAAACAACCCTTTACAGTGACTAAGTATAAAAATAATGAATGTAATATCAATTTTACTAAAAGTAATACTGACATAGAAACAGACAAATTACTTGAAGACAACTTAAGTAAACTCAGGCTGGACCATACCAACGAAGAAGAACATGAAAAGATTTATAGACTTTGCAATGAATTCAAAGACATATTTTACTGTGACCAAATTCCCTTGACGTTTACTAATTCGGAAAACATCACATAAGGACAAAAAACGAAGACCCTATATATGTGAAACCGTATAGACAGGCTCCGCTTGTCCAAAACGAAATCAACAGACAAGTTGACCAACTAATAAAAGACAATGTAATACAAGAGTCCCATTCTCCTTGGAATGCCCCTGTTCACCTAGTGCCTAAGAAGATGGATGCATCTTGTGAAATTAAATACAGGATGGTGATTGACTTTAGAAGACTTAATGAAATTACTATTGACGACAAATACCCCCTACCGAACATTCATGACCTTTTTGACAAGTTGGGAAAGAGCACTTACTATACTACGCTTGATTTAGCAAGTGGATACCATCAGATAGAGTTAGAAGAGAAGGACAGACAGAAGACAGCATTTTCCACTCAAAATGGACATTTTGAGTTCCTGAGAATGCCATTTGGGCTTAAAACCGCCCCAGCCACATTCCAGAGGACAATGGACAACGTTTTACGTGGATTACAAGGATTACACTGTATGGTATATTTAGATGACATTATAGTTTACGGAAATAGCCTTGACAATATGATACAGAATTTACGGACTGTTTTTGATAGAATTAGGGCCACTAACATGAAAATTCAACTAGACAAATCAGAGTTTATACGCAAAGAAGTACTTTACCTTGGGCACACAATTACCAAAGAAGGACTTAAACCCAATGACGACAAAATTACGGCTGTACTGAACTATCCCCTACCAAAAACAACGACTGAGATTAAAAGTTTTCTTGACTGGTGGGATACTACCGACGTTTCATTAAAGACTTTGCAAAAATTACCCAACCCTTGACATCTTGTTTGAAAAAGCGTAACAAAATTATAATAGATCAGAAATACATTGATTTAAGTATTTCATTTATTTTGAAGAAAATTTACATCGTAAATTATTCGGTAATATAATAATTCAGCTGTTTAGGAAAGATTTGATTATTTTTTATGAATGCACAGAACGAGTTATTTATGTAGAAGATGAAGGAGAACAGAAAAGTATAATAGTTAAACATCATGAAGGAAACACGTGCCACCGCGGCATCAAAGAGACATTAGTTAGGCTTCGTAGGAATTATTATTGGGATAGAATGCAGGAGACAGTAGCGGCAGTTATTAATGCTTGCGAGGCATGTCAGAAAATGAAATATGATAGAAAGCCAATTAAACCTAAATTACAGCTGACACAAACACAGAGTGCCCCGTTTCAGGAATTATTTATAGACCTTTTTAGTATTGAAGGTAAAACTTATCTGACCCTGATGCCTTTAGTAAACTAGGTCAGGCTATCGAAATTCAGAATAAATCTACTCCAGAAGTTGTCCGTGCTCTAATGAAATATTTTTCATACTACGGCGTTCCTAAAAAGATAAGTTCCGATCCAGGATCTGAGTTCAATAACGAGTTGATGAAGGAATTTTTAAGCTTACATAAAGTTCACCTTCATATTGGCACACCCAATAACCCCAATTCAATGGGCCTGATAGAACGATTTCACAGCACCTTAATTGAAATATATAGATTGGCGAAGTACGAAAAACGATGTACCGATGCGGCATCCGTAATGACGTATTCGGTTATGGCATATAACCATTCCATTCACTCTGTTACCGAACTCACTCCATTCGAAGTTGTTTTCGGACATACTGATACCAATAACCCGTATAGCATAGAATTAGAAAAATAATATTTCCAGAAAATGATTAAGGATCATACAAAGCGAACTAGAGTCATGTATAAATATTTGACAGATAAAATGGTAGCAATAAAAGAAAAGCATAGGGAAAGGAAAGGTGGTGAAGCTGGAGTTGAGTTTAATGAAGGCGAAATTATTTTTGCGAAAGACGTTAACAAGCGTAAAAGTAAAGACAAACCAAGATACGTAAAAGCAAAAGTTATAGGTCAATCTGAAAGAAACATTTTACCAATACAAATATGAGAAAGAATTACTAAAACCCCTATTAAAAATGTAAAACGCCCTCCGCAGGTGGTGCGGCATCCTGTTGATAGTGATGCCCTCGCTGGCCCTTCATCTGCAAAATCTTGAAGGAAACCCAGGAATATTCCCGGTAAAAGAAGGTCTAGCACACATTCAAACTGATCACTGGACTATAGTCAAGCTCATAAGTTTAGAACAGACTTATAATGATTTAAATTACATAACCAGCAACTACCAACTAATGTGTAAACTTATCGACTGGAATGCATCATATTCTCAAGAATTTACAAGTATGAAAATACATGCAGAGTTTATACGTGATATAACTATAGAAAAATATCGACAACTAGTTCCACAGAAACGTTCTAAAAGAGGACTAATAAATCCATTGGGTTCTATTATAAAATTAATAACTGGTAACCTAGATCACGATGATGCCGTTAGATACGAAGAACTTATTTCCAAGTTAAATCATAATCAAATAAATACTTCAAAAAAATTAACAATAGTCTCCAAGATGTTTGATAGTTTCATTAATGTAACTGAAACAATAAATCAGAATACTGTAAACTTTCATAATCGCCTAACAAAGATTGAACTAATTTTGAAAGATTTATCTGCTAAGCAAAACAACTGGATTTTCTTAACTTACCTTACAGGATTATTTTCTGTATTCACAAGTAGTTTTCGTACTATCTTTGCTAGACTAAGTGAAATTGAAACAGCATTAGCGTTAAGTAAATTATCAATATTACATCAATCAATTGTGAACTCTACAGAATTATTGTATCATTTAGAATTGATTTCTTACTCTGGAAACTTAGTGTATCCTCCACTAGAAACAAATTTATTGAAAATAGAGGAGACCATTGGTGTAAAATCATTTATTAGAGATAATCAGATAACATTTATAATGGAAATTCCACTTACGGATAACTCATCTTATAACTATTTTAAGATATATTCCTTACCAATCTTTCATGAACCTGAAAATAAAACCTTAGCAATTATTCCCAAATATCCTTACCTTCTGGCGAAAGGAATGAAATACTTACCGTTAATAAAACCATGTCGACCACTCTCTGCTGGCGATCAGTTTTTATGCACTGCGGATAATCAAGCCTTATACTATGAACCTTCCTGTGTAGAACAGTTGATGAAATTTAAAGATGACCATACTCCCTGTAAACAACATGAAATCCAAATTGAGAAGGTCAAGGTCCAGCAAGTCAACGCAGCTAGCTGGCTCCTTTATAGTAGACTAGCTTTTGCCCGCGGCTTCGCCCGCGTGGATGTCGAAAAATATCTAACGGGAACGTACTACCGGGATTAAAAAATAAGCTATATATAACCTATAGGTTATTTTTTAATCCCGGTAGTATAAACTATCTGTGTGCCAAATATCATGCAAATTCGTTCATCCGTTTTCGTGCAAACCGGAACATACATACAAACAATATTGGGTACTATTGGGTTCGCGGATGACAGCACAGTCTCAGAAAGATACCTATCCAGTGCAAGCCAGCAGAGATGAAACAGCTACTCTAAGAGAACCTTCAATCTTGTTTCCCAGTGAGACGATGACAATCTGGTCAAATTAACATCACAATCTGCTCTGAAAACACAGTCGTGTCTTTTCACTATTAAAAACAGCCAGTTTCAGTTATCTCCTACTTTCCGAGATACATTTGTATCAGTTACCGACCGCCTAGAGCTTTTGGGCATGGAGTTGAGGTCTGACCTCTACTTCGGTTCAACTATCGAGTCAAAAGTACAGACTGCGGCCAAGAAGCTGGCCATCCTAAATAAGGTGAGGCGATACTTCATCATGATCTTTCATCGGGACAGCACAGAAGCACAGATTCTGTCCTGTATGGAGTATTGCAGTCACTTGTGGGATGGCTCAGTAAAATATCAACTTGCTGCACTTGACTCGGTGGAACACAAAGCTAAAAGGCTTATATGTGACGAAACGTTGGTGGCTAGGCTTCACAGCCTGGCTCATTGGCGTATGTTGCTTGCCTGTCGGTCTTCTACAGACTGTACTTCGGAGAGTGTGCGCAAGAGCTCCACGATCTGATCCCACCGTCGCCTTTTTATCACCGGACTACCAGGCGTACTGCTAATTCAGAAGCGGGCACTAAAACAACCAGGCTAGTTGGAGAGCTAACACATGAGCAAGCCACATAAAATTATCCGTGGGAGAAAGTCTTGCCCCAAATCAATTCCAGCAAACAGAGCTTGTCCCTGTGACTTATTAAGTCATCGCGAACCAAACCTTGATTGGGAACTGCAATCTTTTAAATTCAAACGGAAGGTCATTTGGTATCAATGGTATACGCGTTACGAAGACTGTTTCGCCTCTGGCAGATCCAGTTAGTATTTTGGCCTCAATAACATTGCAGCAATGTTGTTTAGCAGCTTAGCAGCTCTCGCTGTTACTTGGAGTCTAGTTCTATTACACAATTTTGGCCGTATATTTCGAAGCAACATGGCAGGAGCACCTACACGCAACATAAGTCTGTGACACGGAAGACCTGCACCCTAATTACGTAATGCATTTTCAATTTTAAATTGAAACCAATTGAAAAAGATTGCCAGTCCATTGCTTCATAAGTTCGACAAAAAAATCTGCTCAATTTTGTTTGTCGAACTTATGAAGCAATGGACTGGCAATCTTTTTCAATTGGTTTCAATTTAAAATTGATCGTGCATTGCGTAATTGGGGGGCCGGATTAAGAGAGTTTAAAAATCGACTCGTCCATATCGACCATGGTGTCAACAAAATTACAAATCATTTCTTCACCTTCGAATTTATTTATCAACATTTCGTTGATCGCAGCGGCTTGGTCGTTTTCGGCTTGTATCTATTTTTGAAAGCTTCCGTTTTCGATTTGAAGAAGAAGATTTGCAAATCTGCCGACAGAAACTTCACCTCTGAGATGCATGCTTTGATCTCATCTGCGTGCGTTTCTTTGGGCACTATCGGTAAAGTCTGGCGAAAATCTCCGCCAGCAACACCGTCATACAACCCATTACTAAATAATAAAAGCCGTCGATCGATCAGGTTAAGCTACACTTGCCACGGTTGGTCTGTGGATGGGTGACTAATAGCGGAGAGCCTCGACCAACACCTCAGGAGGCTCTCATTGCGCGGCTGGGTCAAGGGCTTGATTCAGAAAGCAGTACTCCTAGACACGGCACGCATAGTGAGGAGGTTCCTCTCTCTAGAGCCCTGACCACCGGCAGCTTGGACCCTGTTCCTGATGCCGATGGGCGACTATTTTTTATATTTTTAAATGTTTTTTATATCCTTTTTTTTAAGAAATATTTAAAAATGTAATTTATATGTATTAAAATGAAATAAAAGGAATAATAAACCCTCTGTCTCATCTGCTACAGCGCTGTCGGGCCGGATATTGTCTCAAACACACTACAGAACAAACAACAGTCTCACATCTCATTTACATGGACGATATTAAACTATACGCACAAACCGAAAAAGATATGAAGAAATTAGTAGAAGCTACAGCAGAGTTTAGTTTAGATATAAACATGCAATTTGGTCTGGATAAATGTAAAACACTTCATATCGTACGAGGCAAGATACGACCTGGCAACTATGTAGTAAATAACACAGACACCATAACAGCAATGGAACCGACCGAATTATACAAATATTTAGGATACACGCAACTAAAGGGACTAGATCATGTTAGGATTAAAGAAACTCTTACTGCAGAGTATAAAAGGAGACTTAACGCCATATGTAAAACTCAGCTTTCGGGTAAAAATCTCATCAAGGCCTTAAATACATTCGCCATCCCCATATTAACATACTCATTCGGAGTTATTAAATGGACAAAAACAGATACAGAACAATTAGAACGAACCACACGTACCACTCTTACAAAACATAACAACTTACACCCTAAATCTGCAATAGAAAGACTTACTATCAAAAGACAAAACGGAGGGAGAGGCCTAATAGATATCCAGCACCTTTGGCGGAAACAAATCTGTCGACTAAAAACATTCTTTCACTCAAAATCCCGCACCAGTAACATCCATAAAGCCATAGTTCAAAATGATTTCAACTACACACCACTTAACTTAAGTGAACAACCAGATACTCCACAAATTACTAGCGATGACCCGCAGAAACAAAAAATTGAGGACTGGAAGAAAAAGGTACTTCATGGTCGTCATCCTCATGACCTAGAACAATCTCATGTGAACAAAGTAGCATCAAATAAGTTTCTCAAAATAGGCAATTTATTCCCAGAAACTGAAGGTTTTATAATCGCAATACAGGATCAGATTATTAACACTAAAAACTATAGAAAATTTATTATTAAAGATCCTTCAGTAACAAATGATAAATGTCGCAAATGTCATATCCAACCAGAAACAATTCAGCACATAACAGGAGCTTGCACAACTCTCACGCAGACAGACTACACACACAGGCACAATCAGGTGGCAAATGTAATTCATCAAAAATTAGCAATCAAATACACACTCATACAAGACACAAACACTCCGTACTACAATTACACACCACAAACGATTCTAGAAAATGACACACATAAACTTTACTACGATCGAGCCATTCTCACCGACAGGACCATTCACTACAATAGACCGGATATAACCCTACAGGATAAAATAAATAAAATTACTTACCTAATAGATATTGCCGTTCCCAACACACATAATATTCAGAAGACAATATCTGAAAAAATTAGTAAATACGCAGAACTCAAAGATGAAGTAACTAGAATATGGCGCCAACAAAAAGTCTACGTGGTCCCTATAGTCCTCTCCACAACAGGCGTCATCCCGAATCACCTTCTCCATAGCCTTAAATTACTAAACCTAAAGGAAAACCTCTATATAACCCTACAAAAAGCTGCAATTTTAAATACATGTCGAATCGTCAGAAAGTTCATGCAAATAGATTAAAACGAAATAGGTCCTCATCATAACACATCCTCAACCTAACACACCACACGCTGCATTTACTTGGCTTCGGTCCGTAAATGTTGCAATAACCAGCTAAAGAGCTGAGAAGAAAAAACACAACAAAAATAATAATAATAATTGGCACGCATAGTGAGGAGGTTCCTCTCTCTAGAGCCCTGACCACCGGCAGCTTGGACCCTGTTCCTGATGCCGATGGGCGACTATTTTTTATATTTTTAAATGTTTTTTATATCTTTTTTTAAGAAATATTTAAAAATGTAATTTAAATATGTATTAAAATGAAATAAAAGAAAAAAATAATAATAATAATATGTCATGCGCTCATACTATGGGGCTACAGAGGGGGGCAACAATCTGACCGCGTACCGTGTTCGGATGCTCTCTTTTTTTCAGGTGCTTGAGCCAGCTGTCAACGTTTCGGCACAACGACTGTCGGATCAGGTGCGGGTCATCCAGCGTAATCATATGTTGGATGACACTGCACTTGATCGCCTGCGAATTGAGATGCAGAGTAGCCATGTCATCGTCCCACCGTCGCAGACTGTTATACATGAGTTAGTTACAAGTCAAGCTGACGAACAGCTAATTACAAGTCAAGCTGACGAGGGGATTGATGACAGGGCTACAAACGTAAGTACCCAGTGCAATGAGGAATTGAGGAGTGCTTTGGAGGGTGCGATTCGGGAATATCGGCTCGTGCCACCCGAACTTAGACCACGCTTACCTCGTTTGCCCATGCATAACAAAAATAGGGTGCTGGTGGCGACTCTGGATTCGCAACTATCAAACTATTTTGATAGCTGCGAAGACCTCACCGATACTCATTCAATTCTGTACTGCGCGGCTGTAGCGGCATGTCGTGTAGCTCACGTCAAATTTGCAAATGACTCTAGAGCTACACGACCGAAACCAGCCGTACCAGCTTGGCAGTGCAGGATTGAGCGCCGTATTGGTGAGGCCAGAGCCCTCATTGGCAAACTAATCTGCTTCAGGGAGGGCAATACACGCCCTAGAGTGATGCGCTTTGTGAGACGGGCATTCTCAGGGACTGATATCGACCTTGAGAACTATATGTCCCGTGTCACAGAGCGCATCGACTTCCTGAAGCAGAAAGTGTATGCATGGGCAAACCGTATCCGTAGGTATAAGCGGCGAGTGGACCGATACACTCAGAATCGCACCTTCCAAAGTGATGAAAGGTGGGTCTATAGGGCTTGGGAGCGACCGGACCCAGGTGTGGCCGACACGCGCTTGCCAGATGATAATGCCATGAGCTCTTTCTGGCGGAGTATCTGGTCGGTGCCTGTCAGTCACACCGAAGGTGACTGGACTCGGGAAGTCGAGCGAGCTTGCGATCCAATACTAGAAATGGGGGCTATTACTATCTGCCCCGAAGATGTAGGTCGTGCAGTCCGTCCGTTGCCTAACTGGAAATCTCCAGGGCCGGACGGGCTGCACAACTTCTGGATCAAATGGTTTAGAAGATCGCACGCTCGCTTGGCGGCTCAGTACCAGACTGCTTTGGAGTCTGGTTCGCTACCCCAGTTCCTAACGACAGGAGTTACCCACCTGCTCCATAAATCTGGTAGTACCGCAGAACCCAAAAATTATAGGCCGATCACGTGTTTACCGACGGTCTATAAAGTTCTTACATCCATCTTGAGAGCTAAAATTAACAAACATATAGAGACCAATTCCATCATGTCTGCCTCTCAAAATGGATGTAGGAACGGGTCCCGCGGTACTAAGGAGCTACTCCTCATTGATATGGCCATTAGCCAACAGGTTCGGCGTTCCCGTAAGGATCTGTCGACATGCTGGATAGATTATAAGAAGGCCTATGACTCGGTGCCACATACATGGCTCATGAGGGTGCTGGAGCTGTATGAAGTAGATGCAACTCTGCGCACCTTCCTGATGTCGTGTATGGGGCAATGGAGGACGGTACTTCGCTATCCAGGATGTCGAAATATCCAGAGGAATAGCGAGCCAATAAGGATCGAGCGAGGCATATTTCAGGGCGATAGTTTGAGTCCGCTTTGGTTTTGTTTAGCCTTGAATCCTCTAAGCACACTGCTGGAGGATTCAGGTCTAGGCTATCGGCTGAGGAGAGGTGGTCAGGTTATATCTCACCTCCTCTACATGGATGACCTGAAACTCTTTGCCCCCAACAATTTGCAACTGATGGAGCTACTGAAAGTAACTGAAACTTTCAGTAGCGCCATCAGGATGGAATTTGGTGTGGACAAATGTGCGGTCATGCATGTAAAGCGAGGGGAGATTATGGAATCCGTGGGAACCCAACTCTCGGATTCCATAAACCTTAGAGCCCTCTCCGCATCCGATACCTATAAGTATTTGGGTATGTCGGAAGCGCTGGGCATCAATGTTACTGACATGAAGCAATCGTTGAAGGAGCGGTTCTTTGGCCGCCTGAAGAAAGTATTCAATAGTCTTCTATCAGGCGGAAACAAGGTGCGCGCCTTCAACGGTTGGGTCATGCCGGTTTTGATGTACTCTTTCGGCGTACTCAAATGGACTCAGACCGAACTCGACGCCCTGGATAGGAGGGTCCGTACGCTGCTGACTGCATATCGAATGCATCACCCACGGTCATCGGTGATGAGACTGTATATCCCGCGAAAGTGTGGGGGTCGAGGCTTTTTAAACGCTAAGACCCTCCACAATCGCGAGATATGCAGTCTCAGGGAATATTTCCTAGAAGCCGACGTGGGGATGCATCGAGATGTGGCCGCGGTGGACAAGGGTCTCACCCCGCTCTCCTTGGCTAAAGAGAACTGGCGCAAGCCTGTAGTGCTTGACACTAACGATCGCAAGGAGGTATGGCAGAGTAAGGAGCTTCATGGACGCTACTTCCGGGCCCTACATGGACCCGATGTAGATTTACTAGCGTCCGTAGCCTGGCTGCGTTTTGGTGACCTCTTTGGGGAAACCGAAGGTTTTGTCTGTGCAATTATGGACGAAGTTATGATGACGAACAATTACCGGAGATTCATTGTGAAGGATGGGACGGTTGACATCTGTCGGGCATGCCACCGTCCGGGAGAATCAATCCGACACATTATCTCCGGGTGTTCTCGTCTAGCTAACGAAGAGTACTTGCATAGACATAACCTTGTAGCCAGGATTATCCATCAGCAACTTGCTCTGAAATACAACCTTGTAGAATCGGAAGTGCCGTACTACAGGTATGTGCCCGACCCAGTTCTCGAAAATGGACATATCACATTGTACTGGGATCGATCCATCATCACTGACAGGACTATTGTTGCCAATAAGCCTGATATAGTGGTGGTGGATCGAGGAGAACGGCGCGCAATGATTATTGACATAACGGTCCCGCATGACGGGAACCTCGTGAAAGCAGAGAAAGATAAACAAATCAAGTATCTTGACTTGGCTCACGAGGTTGTCGACATGTGGGATGTGAACTCAGCGATCGCTCGTATCAGCCAATGGCTTAATTGCCAAGAGCCTCGACCAACACCTAAGGAGGCTCTCGTTGGGCAGCTGGATTAAGGGCTTGATTCAAAAAGCAGTACTCCTGGACACGGCTCGCATAGTCAGAAGGTTCCTCTCTCTGGAGCCCTGACCGCCGGTAGCTTGGACCCTGTTCCCGATACCGGTGGGCTACTATTTTTTATATTTTTAAATGTTTTTATAATTTTTATTTTAATATTTAAAAATGTAATTAATATGTTTAATACTGAATAAAGGAAATAATAATATTATTATTATATTATATATTATATAGTAGGATAGTAGGATTGAGAACGACATTGACTAAGCAATGCGGTGAAGAGATCAGTAAACAACTTGTCTTCGGCACTTACCTGGTGACAATTGACGAGCCTTGTGACCTGCAAATCTATGGAATTCACCTTCACAGTCGTATTTTTATAGTTTGGAAGTTGTGGAGAAGATTCCCATTATCACGTTACCCCAGTTGCACGTGAATGTCAGTCTCTCCAAATCAAGTGTAGTTAATATGAAAGGAATAAGTTTAGACGAAGTGAAATATATGGCCTTTTCGTTAAAGCATAGTGAAGTGATCGAGAGTGTTTTGAGTGAAAAGAAAGACTTTAAAATCAGTGAAAAATTAGGATACGTCACTTTAGGTTTAGTCATTTTCAGTTTCCTTACATTTTTGATTTATATAATTTGGCTAAAATCGCCGAAATGTTTATTGTTTTGGCAAAATTGTCGGAACGACTCTCAAATTGAACCTTCCGATAATTTCGCTCTTAGGGTCGGAGGAGTTATGAATACACCTCACCCATCTGCTTTAGATTAAGGTACCTATAAGTAGATATACGACTACATTCTAGAAACTACATTCATCATTTGCAAGCTCAGCGGTCTGTGCCCACCGGATGAGCCATGTATGTATTATGAGACAGAATAAAACTCGCCTTCAAATCGGCAGTACGTATTTTCATTTATCATCAGTAAAAATCCTGAGTAGTTATTTAAGTTCAGTATTAAAGGTTTCTCACGCCCCGAAACCAAAAGTAGCTGGTCTTTCAATAGGGTAATTTGAACTTACTAACTTAGGTACTTTTAACTTGAGAGTTGTATTGAGGATTTTCATGATTATAATTCTGTAAACACATATTTGTTACGGTCGCGAATAACAAAAAACAATAAAATCGGTCGCGAATAATTTTGATAAATATACAACTTAATACTGACCTGCGAATTGCAAAAAACGGTGACGTCACGTTTAGCTGTAGTAGAAAATTGTTGGAATGTAAATTTTTTTTTGCAACAAGCTGTAGTTGAATTTCACTTTTAATACTTTTTTTGGGTTTATATGACTGTATTTTGTTGTTTGTTGGAGGAGCTCGTGGCTAAGTAATAACAAGCCGCACGGATCGATCCATCAGGTTAAGCTACGCTTGCCAGGGTTGGTCAGTGGATGGGTGACCATCTTCACATACCGAGACTCCTTCGTGCCTCGGAAAGCACGTTAGGCCGTTGGTCCCGGCTGTCATTTGTGGATCTTTGACAGTCGTTACGAGTCGTCACAAGCCCGAAAGTCTGACACCAGCAAGGGGTATCGTATTACCCAGTAAATGAGTTGTGGAGATCAGGTAGGCAGTCGCTCCATGTAAAATACTGGTATTCAGCTGCAACCGGTAAGACTGGAAGCCGACCCCAAGATCGTTGGGAAAAAGGCTAGGAAGATTGATTGATATGACTGTATTTTGTTGATATAACATAATATAATATATTCCCTATTTATGAATTATTTTTTATTTACTTGACATTTATAATTTATTAACGTTTTGCTAAATTCTAGATAAATTAATGCTAATAAATTGACTTCCTAAATTATTAACAACCATAATTATTCATATTTGCACGCCATAATATGTGGCAAACAAGTCTGAACCTTTTTTAAAATGTTATCTTGCATGCATTTTTTAATTTCTGTATGAATTTATTTATTTATTTGTCGGAGACGGTCAATAGTACGGTCGCTAAACGAAGCGCGGCACGTGAATCGAGTGGCGGGAAAAATAACACTCGGCTTACTTCGTGCTACGACGGAGCCTAGCTACTGGGGCGCCGCCGCCGGGGCGAGAGTACTTGCCTTCCGACCGTTCTGGAGAACGGAGCCTCCAGTCTAGGAACTGTCCTTCGTTTCGTTTAGTTGTGTCGTATACCTAGTTTCTGATAGCATTGGAGTTAAGACGCCGCGGTACTGTATTCGATTAGTTGTGCTCTGTGCGTTGCAGTTAATTGTAATTTGTGATCATTGTGATAATTTGTGATTTTAATAAACGCCGTGTATCGAACCCAGTGTGTTTTCATTGCACGAAACCCATCTTCTGCCCACAAGATATCTGAATGTAATGGAATAATCCTGACGATCCGACATCAGAACTGGGATCAAATCGTGCTAATGAGATCACACGCGGGACAGTGACAATAACAATCAGTGGCGGTTAATTTTTGAAATGCAAAACCAACAAATGCACGCGCTGTTACAAACTTTAAAAACGAAGCCAGTGAATAACAAGTTAGTGTGCCACAATTCGAGCCCGACAAACTTGATTCCGATGCTCGATCATAGTGCGCAACCGCTGACTTATGTTTCGACGGGAGGGCAGTGGAAGGAAGCCAGCTTATTTTGACAATAAGCAAGGAATTGAAGGACTCTGCATCTACATGGCTAACGCAGATAACCTATCCAGGTATGACGTGGGAGCAGTTAAAAGAGCTGTTCAAGGCCAGATTCGTGTTGGTTCAGGCGCAAAATGAAAACGCTAAAAGTGACCGTTGGCGAGCCGTTTTTTTTTTTTAAATAAAATTTGAGGGTAAGACGGAAAAATATTTTTTTTTTGTGAATTTAGCATTCTTATCACTTACGTGGGGTATCTAAAAGGGTATTAAAATTTGGTTATTTTTGAGCTCAGACGCACCGTTTCTGAGATATTAGCGAAATACCCTGCAAAACTTTTCATAACGGTTTTTGTGTAATTTACGAATTGTAATGTAACCCATTTTTTAAATGTCTGTTTCATGAACCATGCCATGCGATCGAGGGACTAGCTTGCAGCGCCAATCAGCGCCAGTTGGGGCTCAATTGCGAAACACAGCTGAAGCCTGGCCAACAGCGCATCGTAGCGGTGGTGCGAGGCATAGCAGTCACAGGCGCCTTCGCAGTCGAAGTTGCCACACAGCTGAAGCCAGATCGAGAGCACGTGCTGCAGCAGTGAACGACGAGTTAGAAGTTTGCGTCGCACCTTCAAGCACGTTTAAATAAAAAGGTGAGCTGTATTGTTTTGTTTACAATTCTGGTGCTGAATGCTCGTTAGTAAAGGAGAGTTGTTTAGCCAAATTAAGTGGCAAACGAGTTAATAACGTTGTTGCGTTGACTGGTATTGGTCAAACACGTGTATTCAGTACAGAACAAAGTTTATGTAGCGTAACGATTAGCGAACACCAACTTGAGCTTTAGTATTTGGTTTGTTTTGTTTTAAATTCTAATCGTACTTACAAGTAAGCACATGATGGATTAAGGAGAATGCCCGAGGGCTAAGTACCGTTTGAAGTAGAGAATTTGAAATTGAAAGATAGTGTGGAAACTTAGTTCGGATGGTCAGACCGTACCAGTAGCCATGCCGTAGCCGTAGTCCGGTAGAAGTCGGTGTCTGCTTGAAGTAGTCCGTGGATGCGCGGTGGGCGGGTGGCTCTGGCGGAGGTCGGGTCTGGTAGAGACCATAGAGTCATGCATGTGGGACTCGGCGTTCATGAGGAACGTAGTAAAACAAACAGGGGTTTGTTGGGGCCATGTTGGCCACAGGCCACGAATAAGATTCCTGCTTTGTGTAATGATTAGATGGATGAAGAGGTACTTGGTTGCTCTAGCATTTTAATAAACCTAGGTAATTGTATGTTTGATCTAGTTTTTAATTTGTTCGATTTAGAACTTCAGACATAGAGAATATTAAACGTAGTGTGGAATATGATAAGGCTCGATTTGATAGCTAAAACAAACTATTCGGTTGTCGATTTCGTGTTATTAGAAAACAAAAAGTGAAATCAGATTAAGTTAGATCGGAAGTTCAGAGGTTTGTTTAATGTAATGGAAGTTTTGAATGGTGATCGCTATCCGTTAAAGCTTTAAATTCTAACTATAGGCGTAGTTACAAATATGCTTACGATAGATTAAATAAAGATGCCAGTAGGTCATGTACCAGTCGGAAGTAGATGGTGATCACAGTGGTGATGAGCAAGCCTAAGTTATGGAAACCACGCGAGTAGGGTTCTCTATCGGCCGTATTGTGTGAGACCGTACCAGTAGTCGTATTACGTAGTCGTAGCCCGGTAGAAGTCGGTATCTCTTGAGGCAACTCAAGTAGTCCGTGGGTGTGCGATGGGCGTGTTTCTCTGGCGGAGGTCTGGGTCTGGAGAGACCATGTGTGAGAGCAATGTGATTGCTAGTCGGCTAGAGAGCCGTGGCGTTAGAGTGGTTTACTCTTGTGGGTTTCTAAGGCTCTTAGTAAAAAGATGACTGTTAATTTGGAAAACGATGGTATATGGCTCTGGTTGATGATTTTTGCTATGATTAATCAAAGGTTGTTTAATTCATTGAGAAGTAGAAGTATTGTTTTGTTAAAACAATAAAGTGTTGAGGATTAAAGTTTCCTAATCTTAAAAGTTGGAACCCGTAAATGGTCAGAATTGGCCGAGTCGAACAGGCACTGTTGTTGAGTTTTGGTTACAGGTTAACACACGAGGACGTGTGCACGCAGGATGGCCGTGTCGGAGACGGTCAATAGTACGGTCGCTAAACGAAGCGCGGCACGTGAATCGAGTGGCGGGAAAAATAACACTCGGCTTACTTCGTGCTACGACGGAGCCTAGCTACTGGGGCGCCGCCGCCGGGGCGAGAGTACTTGCCTTCCGACCGTTCTGGAGAACGGAGCCTCCAGTCTAGGAACTGTCCTTCGTTTCGTTTAGTTGTGTCGTATACCTAGTGTCTGATAGCATTGGAGTTAAGACGCCGCGGTACTGTATTCGATTAGTTGTGCTCTGTGCGTTGCAGTTAATTGTGTTAATTGTAATTTGTGATCATTGTGATAATTTGTGATTTTAATAAACGCCGTGTATCGAACCCAGTGTGTTTTCATTGCACGAAACCCATCTTCTGCCAACAAGATATCTGAATGTAATGGAATAATCCTGACGATCCGACATATTTATTAATGAATATGAGACAACCATACAGAGTAACTTAATAATAATCCCAGAATACACCAAAAATCGTTTTGACAATAAAATTTACACAGGTCAACAGTTGGACAATGTGAGTTGGTAGATTGGAAAAATGGTTTGGTTGTCTTTGGACCGATTCGCCCTATCCCCTCGTACTAGTATAAAACTGTATCACGAGCGGATAGTCTATTGACCAAATATGTTGTCCAGGGTCTCCAGGCCCATGTAAAATAAACGTTCGTTACATGAAATTGGAAATCGAATCGACGACAATACTTTGTTATTTAATTAAACAACATGGAATACCTAAATAACACATTTATCCTCTTAAGGGACTACTCACACTTATTCAGCTTATGCCCATGGAAAACAACGATTTTGTATGGAGAAGCGTACGCATCCGTTAGTGCTGCCAGATCAATATACCCATTCCGCGCTAAGAGCGATTCAAAAAGCGATTAGCGAAAGCGATAGATTTTATAAAATCAGCGTATCGATAAAGCGCTAGATTTCGCGTTAAAGTTAAACGTTCAATGTACAAAAAAAATTAGATAAATAAATTATAGTATTGGTTTAATCTTATACCACACATACTTACATCTAAATCGATAAAAAAGTAAACTTATTTATATTATTTTCTACAGAACTCGAAGGGCCAGGTTGATCAAATCGGCGCAAACGAAATTCTGAGAACTAAAGAAAATTCCCCGTGAATAAGTAAAACGCACTGCCATGTCAGAGACTCAAATATTTTTGAAATATAAAATATGAACGGATAATGATGGACTAAGAGGAACTTATATTGCTAGTGCAGAAATATTCATGCTTGTACATCCAGCTCCGTTAAGTCCTTACCCCTCCAAAAGACATGTGCGTTCAAATCCGTGATAGGCCCAAGTTGGTTTTTGTGTTTTGCAAAAACATTTTATTATAATTAATGTATTGTTTTAGTGAATAAGGTTAACATTTACGAACCGACTATCAATGTCTAAATAGACCGGAGAAAACAAGACCGCTTTCCATGCATAAGATTGGAGGTTTAAATCTTAGCTAAGCACGATATGCATTATTTATATATAAATTTGAAATAAAGTAACTTTCTACTTTGTTTTAGTAATATTTAAAAAGAATAAAAAAATCAAGAAAAACAATCAATCTTCCTAGCCTTTTTCCCAACTATCTTGGGGTCGGCTTCCAGTCTAACCGGATGCAGCTGAATACCAGTATTTTACATGGAGCGACTGCCTATCTGACCTCCACAACCCAGTAACTGGGTAACACGATACCCCTTGGTAAGACTGGTGTCAGATTCGGGATTCTGACGGCTTGTAACGACTGTCAAAGATCCACAAATGACAGCCGGGACCAACGGCTTAACGTGCTTTCCGAGGCACGGAGGAGTCTCGGTATGTAAAGATGGTCACCCATCCACTGACCAACCCCGGCAAGCGTAGCTTAACCTGATGGATCGACCCGTGCGACTTGTTATTACTTAGCCACGAGCTCCTCAAAAAAACAAGAAAAACAAAATACATTAATAATCATTTAATAATATTTATTATTGCTATTATAAAAAAAATTATCTTATTTTACTACAAAGATTAATATTTTATATTTACTAAATTATTATTCCGTTTATTCATGTTTATACATAGTTTACATTTTTAAATATTTTTATAAAAACAAAAAAGATTATTATTTCGTTTATCCATCTAGGTTCTTATCAATTTACATTTTTAAATATTTCTTAAAATAACAGAATTAAAAAAAAACATTTAAAAATATAAAAAAAATAGAGGTCCGCCGGTGTCGGGAGCAGGGTCCAAGCTACCGGTGGTTAGGACTGCAGATTATTATTATTATTACTACATTATTATTAGTAAATAACCTTCTTTAATTTATTTACTTATTAATGAAATAAAGTTATTTACTAATAATAGTAGTCGGATACCCTCAAATTATAACATCTATCGATTAGACAGAGACCTAGAGATAAAGCGACTCGGACGATAGTATATATAACAATTTCATCGCGATCCACATGGGCTGATGATGGGCTCGCTGGCTAGTTCGTCAATCTGCCGCGATGCCGGCATGAGTATGACGACATTCGGTGATGCGATGGTTCGAAACCAAGTCGAAACAATGAACTCTTTTTGAAGTATTCTTTAGATTATTCGTAACGAATTCAATGTTGTAGCAGTGTAACATTTAAAAACCTGACGGACCTGAATAAGTGTGAGTAGTCCCTTAGTCACCATTAATCGTGTTCTGGGGAAAAACCGGTGTTGTCATTCTTTGAAAAACAGGCAAACCACAGAATAAACATACAGCGCCGACCACCAGTCACGTACGCCAGATTTCCAGGAAGAAACTCGCGATGTCCCATAAACGCTACCTTAAAAGGCCATCCGTCTTGCCCATGGAAATATAAAATCTATGGTCTTACCACTACGCACCCTCGTTCGTGTTGCACACATCCATCCGCCGTAAGTGCATGCATGTGTGTCAGCTGGTTCGGGTTATCGCATGTTGGTCAGTACGTAGGACATTTTAAGGACGCCTTCGTTTGTCCGTAACACATTGTATAATTAAAACGAATGAATTATTTTTGCCTTCCATGTTATATAATTTTTTTTTTTTTAAACCATGCCCCACACTAGGAATTTCTCCTGTATTGTGGGTGCGTTGACAAACATTTAAATTCACATACAAAAACAGCAAGACAACAACAACTAGGTACTGCAGATCATACAAATATTTGTTCCGTGCGGGGATCGAACCCGCGACACGCAGCGCAGCAGTCAATCGCTTAACCACTGCGCCAACCGCGTCGTCAATATAAATAGGTATAGTACGACACAACTTAGATGTAGCATAGATTTGAAAATTTTCGTTCATTCATTTCAATTTCACGAATGTATTTGGCTATAAGACTTTACAAGTTATTGCGTTTTCGAAAGATCATTTTCACCTAAAGCAGTAATAAAGATTGGTGATTTGGAAGGCGCACTCAGTTCGGATGGTGATCGGTTTTACGAATTTTGCCGATGCTACATCTAAGTTGTGTCGTACTGTATATACATATTTAAATATTAAGATGTCATTTAGAAGACAACATAATTAATGTGATGATGATTCATTCTCATGTGGTTTTCCTATAAACTACATGTTTTGTATTTAGGGATTCCCGATGTAGGCGATACCTATATTCCAATATATGAAACTAGCTTCTGCCCGCGACTTCATCTGCTTGAAATAATTATATTATCTTGTTCCCCGACCCATCGCGTCACATCGCATCTTAGCGTTAGCACAGCTTAGCGTTAAAAAAAAGTTGTGCCGGTTCACTTGCACTTTATGACACTGAAAATAAGGTTTATAATTCAACATCATTTCCTGTGTTCTGCACTAGACGCACTTGCTCAAACTCAAACTCAAACACAAACTCAAAGCATTTATTTCAAATAAACCAATTACAGACACTTTTGAATTGTCAAGGGGTCGGTCAGTCAGAAAAGATGAAGCTAGATGCCCATTCCAAAGCGTAGTAGGTACCTATGGAGAAGAACGGGCAAGAAACTCCACGGACACTCTTTTAAATAAAAATTTGGTTACAAAATATTGGTTACATCATTCATGTTGAAATTATACATGTGAGAACGATGCAAAACGTTAAAAGCGTCCGTAATAAAAGATAAAAACAAAAATAAAACAATTAAAAAATTAAATCAAATTAAAATAAGCCATGGCAGCTATGAGATGACCAGTCACAACTGACGGCGCCCGTTCACGAACATGACGCATGGATTAGCACCATTCAGCTCAACCATTTTGAAGGGAGCTAAATGATCCAACACACACGCCACCGTCAGCGTGACATTAGAGTGAGCATGACATACTCTCAACCGCCAGGGCACATTCAAGTCAATGAAAGACATACCCAGTACCTAAATGGTAGCTTTATAGTCTGTACATAGTACTCACACATGTGCTATGCAATTATATTATACAATGCTAAGAGATTGAATTTATACAATGCAAAGATAGTTTTTAAATTCTTCCGCAGCTCCAACAGTATTTTCAGATGCTATACAATTAGTTTATGCGCCCTTGTGGAGCAGGACCAGCGTTGAGCCAAGCATTTTTATCAGCGATGTAATCCCCCAACTTATAATATGCCTGACTGCATAGTGTGCGTTTAATATAAGATTTAAATTTCGTTTCATTCAGCTGAATGTGGGGAGGTATTTTATTGTAGCATTTTAAACAGTACCCCATGATTCCATGAATGATGAGTCTACTTTAGCCAGCCTGAAACCCGGTTGAACTAATTGGTCCCTATTCCTAGTGATATAATTGTGTCTTGAACCTCTTTTACTAAAAAGATGTAGATTTTTCCTTACGTACATAATGTTTTCATAGATATATTGCATTGCTCTCGGCATGACCCTATTGTAATGTGATGCAAGCCAATTCGAGAGTAGATAAGTCAGTAATACCTGCTGGAAGCCAGTCGTGTTATCATGACAGAACTATTAGAAGTTTAATACAACTACGTGCTGAGAACATAACATCACACCTGTATACCCCGAAGGGTTAGGCAGAGCTATAGTACACACACATTTCACCAGTTCAGTATGTTTAAGTCCCATGTAATAGGGGGCGAGCCTATTGCCAGCTTTGGAGAGCAGTGGTGGCCCAGTGGTAACGGCCGCGACTTACGACTTGTAGGTCGTAGATTCGAACCCAGGCAGGCGCTTTACTTTGTGTAAATTATTTTATCACCACGGCTCCCAAACGGTGAAGGAAAACATCGTGAGGAAACCGGCATGTCCTAGAACCTAAAATTCGAAGACATGTGAGATCTACCAACCCGCTCTAAGCCCGCGTGCTGGATTACGGCCCACCGAGAGGAGGCCTGTGTCCCAGCAGTGGGAACATTATAGGCTCATTATGCTGCCTTCCACAGGGTATAAATACAGACTTCACGTTGCTACTGCAAAATTCCTGATGAAAAACCCAATAACACTTTTTCCGACCCGGGAATCGAACCCAAGACCTCGTGGTGAGCAGTAGCGCTTGCGATCACTAGACCAACGAGGTAGTTGCTGTCATTGTGATATTATTAATATGCACGTGCGCATACTCTATCGTTCTTATTATTTTTATTTACCTACCAAACAAGAAAAACAAAAATGAAACAAGTTCTTAATACAGAGTATCCTACTAATATTATAAATGTGAAAGTTTGTATGTTTGGATGTTTGTTACTCAATCACGCAAAAACGGCTGAACGGATTTGGATGAAATTTGGCAAACAGATAGTCTATAACCAGGATTAACATATAGGATACTTTTTATCCCGATAGTACGTTCCCGTGGGATAATAGATTTCCAACCTACACGCGGGCAAAGCCGCGGGCGAAAGTTAATCCATACTATATATAATACTATACTTTATCCTACTATCCTACTATATATATAAATCCTACTATATCCGTATATTATGTATATAAAATGGTAAACTGACTGACTGACTGACTGAGTGCGTGCGTGATATATCAACACACAGCCCAAATCGCTGGTCCTAGAGACATGAAACTTGGAGGGTGTGTTCTTTGTGAAGAGTAAATATGCACTAAGAAAGGATTTTAGGGAATTCCATCCCTAACGGGGTAAAATAGGGGATGGAAGTTTAAATGAAATTCCGTCAGTTTTGAAGTTAAGATCTTCAAATTTTGTATTTTGGCTCAAAATTTAAAGTTAATTTATATGTGTCACAGCGTTTTTGATAATTCTACCCCCGAAGGGTTTAAAACGGGGATGAAGTTGAAAAGTCCTTAATTTTCGCAGAAAAAACACAAAATTTATTATTTAGGCTAAGGCTGCCTGTCCACTGGAGCGGAGAGGAGAAAAGAGGAGCGGAGATGTGCCAATATTAACCAATAGAATCTTGACTCCGCCCCTGAGTTTAGATTTGATTGGTTAATAATGGCACATCTCCGCTCTTCTCCTCTCCTCTCCGCTCCAGTGGACAGGCAGCCTTATAGTTGGAAGCTAACACAACGATGTTGTTAGAATTTCAACCCTAAGGGGGTGAAAAGGGGGATGAAATAATGTTTTTAATTAAAGTTCTTTAGTTTTAAGTTTAAATCACTAATATTTAGGCTTATGGTTAGAAACTAATACAACGTAAATCGTTGTTTTTTTTTTTTAATTTCAACCTACAAGGGTCTGAAAAGGGAGATGAAGTTTTCTATTGAAGTTGTTCATTCGCTAAATTTTGTATTCAAGTAAAAATAAAAGTAAACGTGTACAGTATTTTACATGGAGCGACTAGCTATCTGACCTCCACAATGCAGTTACTGGGTAATTAATACGATACACCTTGATAAGAATGGTTGTCAGACTTTCGGGCTTCTGACTTTCCGTAACGACTGTCAAAGATCCACGAATGACAGCCGGGACCAAACAGCTTAACGTGCTTTTCGATTCACGGACGGGTCTCTGTATGTAAAGATGGTCACCCATCCACAGACCAACCGTGGCAAGTGTAGCTTAACCTGATCGATCGACGGCTGTTATTATTTAGTAATGGGTGGTATGACGGTGTTGCTAGCGGAGATTTTCGCCAGACTTTACCGATAGTGCCCAAAGAAACGCACGCAGATGAGATCAAAGCATGCATCTCAGAGGTGAAGTTTCTGTCGGCAGATTTGCAAATCTTCTTCTTCAAATCGGAAACGGAAGCTTTTACAAATAGATACAAGCCGAAAACGACCAAGCCGCTGCGATCAACGAAATGTTGATTAATAAATTCGAAGGTGAAGAAATGATTTGTAATTCTGTTGACACCATGGTCGATATGGACGAGTCGGCTAATTATCCTGTAGAATTTTTAAACTTTCTTAATCCGGGTCTTCCGTGTCACAGACTTATGTTGTGTGTAGGTGCTCCTGCCATGTTGCTTCGAAATATACGGCCAAAATTGTGTAATAGAACTAGACTCCAAGTAACAGCGAGAGCTGCTAAGCTGCTAAACAACATTGCTGCGGCGTCTCTGCCGCAATGTTATTGAGGCCAAAATACTAACTGGATCTGCCAGAGGCGAAACAGTCTTCGTGCCGCGTATACCATTGATACCAAATGACCTTCCTTCCGTTTGAATTTAATAGATTGCAGTTCCCAATCAAGGTTTGGTTCGCGATGACTTAAGTCACAGGGACAAGCTCTGAAATTTGCTGGAGTTGATTTGGGGCAAGACTTTCTCCCACGGATAATTTTATGTGGCTTGCTCATGTGTTAGCTCTCCAACTAGCCTGGTTGTTTTAGTGCCCGCTTCTGAATTAGTGAAAAACATTGTACCTATATAGAAAAATACTGTGAAGGATTTAGGTAGTTACCGGTCCTTTACAGTAGGTACTTCTTAACAGTATAATTCCTCAAATATCACACGTAGTGGAGGACAATTAGCCATGAACAAAGCTCTATATTATTATTGTTATAATGATTCATAATTATCTAGAAAGAAGAATGTATACTCAACGCATTCAAAGTAAAATATAAAAACAAACCTTACATTGAATATTCGAGTCTGATGCCGAAAATATAGTTTTCAGATTTTTTTTCTGTTTTTTTTTTGTTTTTGCTGAATGGGCCTGCTCTTGACCTCGATCTCGCATGATGGAAAACGATGGATGAGGTATATGATGGATCGAGCGTGCCCAGAAAATGCCTGTTCACTCTTGCTTTGAAGGCAGACGGGTTATATGTGGTAGAGAACACAGACGCTGGTAGAGAGTTCCACACTTTGGCTGTGCGCATTATAAATGTAGAGGAGAAGCGCTGAGTACGACTGGACGGGATATCAACCATGTGCGGATGGAACCCTGCAGTACGCCTGGTAGTCCGGTGATAAAAAGGCGACGGTGGGATCAGATCGTGGAGCTCTTGCGCACACTCTCCGAAGTACAGTCTGTAGAAGACCGACAGGCAAGCAAAATACGCCAATGAGCCAGGCTGTGAAGCCTAGCCACCAACGTTTCGTCACCTTTAAGCCTTTCAGCTTTGTGTTCCACCGAGTCAAGTGCAGCAAGTTGATATTTTGCTGAGCCATCCCACAAGTGACTGCAATACTCCATACAGGACCGAATCTGTGCTTTAAAAAGCTGTCCAGATGTGAAGTATCGCCTCACCTTATTTAGGATGGCCAGCTTATTGGACACAGTCTGTACTTTTAACTCGATAGTTGAACCGAAGTAGAGGTCAGACCTCAACTCCATGCCCAAAAGCTCTAGGCGGTCGGTAATTGATACAGATGTACCTCGGAAAGTAGGAGGTAACTGAAACTGGCTCTTTTTAACAGTGAAAAGACACGACTGTGTTTTCAGAGCAGATTGTGATGTTAATTTGACCAGATTGTCATCGTCCCACTGGGAAACAAGATTGAAGGTCAAATTCATTCGCTCCATCATGGCCTCTCTTAGAGTAGCTGTTTCATCTCTGCTGGCTTGCACTGGACAGGTATCTTTCTGAGACTGTGCTGTCATCCGCGAACCCAATAGTACCCAATATTGTTTGTATGTATGTTCCGGTTTGCACGAAAACGGATGAACGAATTTGCATGATATTCGGCACACAGATAGTTTATACTACCGGGATTAAAAAATAACCTATAGGTTATATATAGCTTATTTTTTAATCCCGGTAGTACGTTCCCGTTAGATATTTTTCGACATCCACGCTGGCGAAGCCGCGGGCAAAAGCTAGTAATAATATAAAAGCTTAAATTTGCTAGCGCTTGGATGTTGAAAATATTCTGACATCGACAGTTTTGGAAGCTACACGTTCTTTATAAGCGTAGACTAAATAAGTTTGATATACATACCTACGGGTTATAGGGGACACCAGAAGAAAGGCCGTTCTAAGAAATTCGTTCCAGAAGAAAGGCTGTTTTAAGTTTATTATCAATTTCTTTATGTATTGGAAGGTGTTTTACTAATACATACTTATTTCGTGAGATGTGTGATCACGAGCAAAGCTGAATGAGTGCCCACTATGAGAAAGTAAGGATATCAATCAAGTGATACCTACGGGAGGCGTCAGATAATACAAATTTAATATGTTGGAAAGAGGAGTTTTGGAGAAGGACAGATTTGTTTTTGCTGTTCACAAAAGTGAGTCTTTTTTGGATAATTAAAACTGTGCAAGTGAAGTGATATTCATCATGGATCATTACCAAAGTGTAAGTGATTTAAAGGATAAGATACAAGAATTATTAGATATCATTGAAACTCATCGTTTACAAGGATTAATTAGTGAAAGTTTTTTACAAGGAATAAGTGTTCGTGTACAAAAAGAATTAGATAATGTTAAAACTTTAGAATTATTATTTTCTGTTAAATTAATTACTTTCTACATTATGATGGTGCTGACATTAACTACGGTAATATACGGAGTGATATCATGGTCTATATTAGCTAAGTTTCGTAATTACAGGAACTTTGTGTTTCTTAACATAATTTTAGCACACTTTCTCGTGTCAACGTTTGAAGTCGTATTAGTTCTTCAGGAACTGAACGGAGGTGTCCTAACAAATGCATGGATTTATTTAGTTATAACGACTTTAGAAACATTTTCAGTGTCAGCGAGGAACTTTTGGTTATTAGTTTTAACCCATAACTTTTATTTAGACTTTGCAAAAGTTTTCAATAGGCAAATCCAAAGAAAATATTTAAAAAGCTGCCTTGTTGGTTGGGGAGGGGCTGCTATAACAGAATTAATATCCACTATTTATTTTTATGTTTTTGTATCGATTTTGGAATTTAAAAAATACGATTTAGTAATTAACGTACCCTTACACATAACGTATGCTTTACCTTTGTTAGGAAACTGTTTACTTTATATTACAATTTTATATTCTATTTTTCGTAGTACCAACACGAGCGCAAATAGTACAGCTACCAACAAATGGCGTCGCTTTTACATAGCCACTCTGGTATTCATACATATTGACTTCTTTATGTTGTCTTTTTATTCTATTCATTTTATCAATTACGTAATATCATTAAGTGTAGTGACTGTAGTGACAACATTTTGTCTAGAATTATTATCATTTAACTTAACCCCCCTAATAATTACCGTTTATTTCGTCGTTTTAAAGAGTAATCGAGAACTGTGGTATGAACACTACGTAAGAAAAAGAAATCAAAGGCTTAGGAATCGTGATATTATAATGCAATTGCATGGAAACGTTGTTCGTGAGCCTGCTGATAGCCGACCGGCGGTTACTGATATACAGCTATGTAATTGCGTAACACACTTATAAGTAGTAGCAATGGTTTTCAATTTAACAAATCAACAACATTCATGGCGTCATTTACGTTGTCGTGCAGATGAATTTTGCAAACAAATGAAGCGATGGATTAGCAATATCATATCCTTCAAAATCCTTTGTTGTGATTGAAAGTGTGTTACGCAGTTGGGATGCAGGTTTAATTTAAAAATACTAATAATATCACTTCTTCTTAAATATCACATTTAACAACTTCATTTGCACGATTTTCCATATTTAGTATGTACAGACGCCAACACATCAAGTTACTACAATCTGTCAAATTTCTTTAATAGATTTTCAACTTTATCGCTAAAGTATAAGGTTCAATGTTAATTGGGAAAATTTGACAGATTGGAAGAGGTTGATGTGCTGGCGTCTGTACACTACGTAGCTACCTAAGTACCAGTTTTTTTTTCATATATTTGTTTACTCTATCTAATTGTTTTTGTGTTTTATTCACACGAAGGGTTCTGTACCACTGAACATTATTTTAGCTCAAAACGCCAAAAAAATACACGTTTCTTGTATAATTTTTCAGTTTATTATAGTTTTATTATTTGTAGTTACAGCGGCAATAGAATTACACTCTGTGAAAATTTCAATTGTGGTACGGTTCATGAGATACAGCCCGCTGACAGACAGACGGACAGACGGACAGCGGAGTCTTAGTAATAGGGTTCTGTTTGGCAACTTTCGGGTACGGAACTTTAAAAAGCAACACCCACCCTACATGATGACATGTAAAATATTATATAAGTATAATTATTTTATGTTATTATTATTATTTTTCAAACATAAGAATAATATTAATGCATAAGTAAGGAGCTCTTGGCTAAGTTAATAACAGCCGCACGGTCAATCCATCAGATTAAGCTGCGCTTGCCGGGGTTGGTCCGAAGGTGGGTGACCATCTTAACATACGGAGACTCTTCCGAGCCTCGGAAAGCACGTTAAGCCGTTTGTTCCGGCTGTCGTTCGTGAATCTTTGACAGTCGTCAGAAGCCCGAAAGTCTGACAACCAGTCTTACCAAGGGGTATCGTATTACCCAGTTACTATGTTATGGAGGTCAGATAGACAGTCACTCCATATAAAATACTGGTATTCAGCGGCATCCGGTTAGACTGGAAGCCGACACCAAGATAGTTGGGAAAAGGCTAGGCACATTTTTTTTCGTCATAATCTATACATATAATAAAATCGTAGCGAAGTCAAAACTGTACATTGAATATTTTTGAAAAAAAGTAATTTGTACGAGGTCTGGGATCGATTCTAATGCCAGAAATATAGTTTTTAGAATTTTTGTCTGTTTGTCTGTTTGTTTTATACCGAAGATATCCCGGACGTCAGCTTGTACGAGATTAGGATGGCTCTAAAGCAGCTTAAAAACAACAAGGCGCCGGGTGATGACGGAATTACGGCCGAACTCCTAAAGGCCGGTGGGAAACCCGTTCTTAAGGCCCTTCAGAAGCTATTTGATTCCGTCATACTCGAGGGTAAAACGCCACAGGCATGGAACAGAGGTGTGGTGGTACTTTTCTTTAAAAAGGGCGACAATGCCCTGCTTAAGAACTACAGGCCCATCACACTTCTGACCCATATCTACAAGCTGTTTTCAAGAGTCATCACGAACCGTCTCGCGCGCAGGTTTGACGACTTCCAGCCTCCCGAACAAGCCGGATTCCGTAAAGGCTTTAGCACCGTGGACCACATACATACGCTGCGGCAGGTAATACAGAAGACCGAAGAGTATAATCTGCCTCTCTGCTTAGCGTTTGTGGATTACGAGAAAGCCTTCGATTCGATCGAGACATGGGCTGTACTGCAGTCTCTTCAACGGTGCCAGATCGACTATCGGTACATTGAGGTGTTAAAGTGTCTATACCAAAACGCCACTATGTCAGTCCGCCTCCACGACCAGACCTCGAAACCTATCCTTCTGCAGCGAGGTGTGAGACAAGGAGACGTTATCTCTCCGAAACTGTTCACCGCTGCACTGGAGGATGTCTTCAAGGTTCTGGACTGGAAAGGGCTAGGCATCAACATCAATGGCGAGTATGTCACTGACCTTCGGTTTGCCGACGACATAGTCATCATGGCTGAGACCATGGAGGACCTCAGTATAATGCTCGATGACCTCAGTAGAGCCTCCGAAAGAGTGGGTCTTAAAATGAACATGGACAAGACAAAGGTTATGTCAAACGCCCATGTAACACCCACTCTCATAAAGATCGGAGACGCTACGCTCGAAGTTGTAGACGAGTATGTTTACCTAGGACAAACTGTCCAGCTAGGTAGGTCCAATTTCGAGAAAGAGGTCAATCGTCGAATCCGACTCGGCTGGGCAGCGTTCGGGAAGCTACGCAATATCTTTTCGTCCCACATACCACAGTGTCTCAAGACGAAAGTCTTTGACCAGTGCGTGTTGCCAGTGATGACTTATGGCACTGAAACGTGGTCGCTCACAATGGGCCTTATTAGAAGGCTAAAAGTCACCCAAAGAGCAATGGAGAGGGCTATGCTTGGAGTTTCCCTACGTGATCGAATCAGAAATGAAGAGATCCGCAGGAGAACCAAGGTAACCGACATAGCCCGAAGAATTGCCAAACTTAAGTGGCAATGGGCAGGACACATTGCCCGCAGAATAGATGGCCGATGGGGCCGAAAGGTTCTGGAGTGGCGACCGCGTACCGGAAGACGTAGCGTTGGAAGGCCTCCCACAAGATGGACCGATGACCTTGTAAAGGCCGCAGGAATCCGCTGGATGCGGGAAGCACAGAATCGGTCGAAGTGGCGGTGCTTGGGGGAGGCCTATGTCCAGCAGTGGACGTCTTTCGGCTGATATGATGTCTGTTTGTCTGTATGTATGTTCCAGCATCACGCAAATACTACTGGTCAGATTCTGTAGAAATTTTGCATAGATATTCCCTATAAGTCTGGTCAAATGGTAGGGTATAAACTATCACGCTATTTGCTAAGGGGGATGAGCAATATTACATTATGTTCGTATTTTTTTCCGCAAATTGTAAAAAGATGCGCCAAAAGGTTTGCATATTGTAGATAGTTTAGTTACCGATTTAAATTTTTAAATGATTATCATCACGCTATACCTTTATGGAACTAAGCAGTCAATCATGAAATATATAGGAACGGCTATTTTAACTAACTTTCAAGTAAGCAAATAGCTAAGCGGTTAGACGGTTGCTTTGCAATCCCGAGTTTGTAAGTTCGGATCCCATCTATTGTTTTTTTTTTTGTAATTCTCTTTTTTACATTTTGTAATACGATTTTATTTTTTCGGTTACCATGGATTCAGTACACGGTTATGAACCCCCCTGCGTTGAAATTTTTCGTCGGTTATTTTAAAAAAAATCAGCTGTTCCATACATTTTGACCGCGTAGGTACTGCACTTTTCTATGAAACAGCTGATTTTTTTTTAATAACCGACGAAAAATGTCAACGTAGGGGGGTTCATAACCATGTACTGAATCCATGGTAACCGGCTTCGCGTCGATGTCCCTGCCACCCTGTATATAAACACCAGGTATAGTTAATTTATTTCGCAAAAGTCCTGTCTTGTCGCCGTTATGACGTTAATCATAAGGTTTAAATTGCAATAACTAACAGGACTTCGTGAAATGGTTTAAGCAAACTGTAAAAGGCGAACGTTTTTCGGCTTTTTTCAATATTTTTCGGCTTAATGTTATCCTTGATACCAAAAGATGCATATTTTGCCATATTGAACTACTTAACAATATGCTTTTATTTTAAAAGTAAAAAGCGCTAAAATATTGTGTTTTTTTACATTCGGTTTATTCTATAATCCGTAAAAAATATTTGTATTCTTATAGTTTTTGGCACTAAAATGATCAGAAGACAACCTTGAATGTTTTGTGACTGTAAAGTGCTTGTGACGTAGCAGTTTCCCATAGATTACGAAGTTTTCCTTTTTTTGTGAATTTAATACATTCTACGAACAAACAACACACATACGAACAAACATAAAAAAATAAAAAAAACATAAAAAAATAAAATCGTATTACAAAATGTAAAAAAGAGAATTACAAAAAAAAAAAACAATAGATGGGATTCGAACTTACAAACTCGGGATTGCAAAGCAACCGTCTAACCGCTTAGCTATTTGCTTACTTGAAAGTTAGTTAAAATAGCCGTTCCTATATATTTCATGATTGACTGCTTAGTTCCATAAAGGTATAGCGTGATGATAATCATTTAAAAATTTAAATCGGTAACTAAACTATCTACAATATGCAAACCTTTTGGCGCATCTTTTTACAATTTGCGGAAAAAAATACGAACATAATGTAATATTGCTCATCCCCCTTAGCAAATAGCGTGATAGTTTATACCCTACCATTTGACCAGACTTATAGGGAATATCTATGCAAAATTTCAACAGAATCTGACCAGTAGTATTTGCGTGATGCTGGAACATACATACAGACAAACAGACATCATATCAGCCGAAAGACGTCCACTGCTGGACATAGGCCTCCCCCAAGCACCGCCACTTCGACCGATTCTGTGCTTCCCGCATCCAGCGGATTCCTGCGGCCTTTACAAGGTCATCGGTCCATCTTGTGGGAGGCCTTCCAACGCTACGTCTTCCGGTACGCGGTCGCCACTCCAGAACCTTTCAGGGGGGTTCATAACCGCTTCGCATCGATGTGCCGGACACCCCGTATATGTATAGTAAATAGGTATTAATTCCTTGCTTGGTCTGCTGTGACAGCGTTGCTAAAGATTCTTTATTGAGACGGCCCATGTGAAAAGAGTAGGTACCTACCTGGAAAGACTTCGAGGAGCCTTGACCAGCACAAAAAAAACTAGCTTAATTTTTGACTTTACACACAGATTTTGACAGCAGATTTGTGTAGCGATTTTAAAATCTGTGTGTAATCGCCAATATGTTCTGGAATCGCTGTCACACTGCTTTCTGGTAAGAAAACAGCGTGCGCCATTCATGTTTAAGATTCCCATCAATTTAGAGAACAACGAAACGCTGTTTGTGAGGTGTCACGCAACAGTAACAAGGGATGCGTGCTTAGGGTTAGCGCTTCATCGTATGGGATGAAAGCATTATGGCAAATAAGACAGCAGTGGAAGCTATAAACAGAAGCCTGCAGGAAATCCGCAGGAACCAAGCCATTATGGGTGGTGCCACAGTTCTGTCTGACGAGGTGAATGCTTTGTTGAAAAGGTCAACAACTCTATGGTCAAGAGCTCTAAGACTGCACTTGACCATCAACATGCGAGCTCGGCTTGGCGGGAATCCACATGCTCAAGAATTCTCCTATGTTCTTCTAAAAGTTGGTGAAGGCACTATAACAGAGCAGTGTGGTCAGGTGGCCCTACCAGAGACTCTTGGTAGAGTAGAGTAGTTCCCACTTTAGAAGATCCGATTCGTCTGGTGTACGAAGACATCAGTCGAATTCCGTACCAAGAGAATTCTTGGGCGTGTTCCATTTTAACGTCAAAAATGATCAAGCAGCAGCGATCAACCACGGTATTCTCTCGCAAATTGTAGGGAGCGAAGTGATATAAACCTCCATTTATGCTGATATGGAGGAAGACGATACCACACATTACCCCGTAGAATTTCTGAATTCGCTCATGGCAACTGGACTTCCGGCGCAGAAAATCCAGCTGAAGGTCGGTGTCCCGATTATGCTCCTTCGGAACTTAACTCCGCCAAAGCTTTGTAACGGAATTCGGCTCAAAGTCGTGTCTTTGCAAGGAAACGACATCAAGGCGGAAATTCTAATAGGTTGTGGCATTGGCGAGACAGTGTATATACCGCGTATACCACTAATTCCCCACAATTACCAGTTTAAGCGCGTGCAGTTTCCTGTGAGCGTATGCTTTGCGATGATTAATTATCAATAAGTCACAAGGACCGTCACTGAAGGCTGAAGGCTCCACTGCCGCGAGAACAGAGCTCCGGCGGGATCTCATGGTGGCTTGGAGTGTGTGATTGTCGCAACCCAGATTTGGGCACGCCACAATTGTGACGATAAGTCTCCTCTTTGAGGAGTGGCTAGAGAGGTGCCATGGCGTCCTCTTCTTCCGCCTGACGTAGGTCCTCACCGGACACGGTTGTTTCGGGAGGTTCCTGTTTCGCATATGGCGGGAGGAAACGCCCGGGTGTCACCACTGTGTGGACCGCCCAGAGGACACGGTGGAGCATACGGTGGAGGTCTGCCCGGCTTGGGCGAAGCACCACCGTGTCCTCGTGGAAGCGCTCGGCGGCAGCGACCTCTCACGTCCGACCCTGGTAAAGGCCATGGTGCGGAGCGAGAGGGCAAGGCAAGCCGTCACCTCCTTCTGCGAAGCAGTAATGCTCGCGAAGGAGGAGGCGGGGCGCGCGAGGGACACACAAATGTCGCGCCCTTACGCCCCAAGCCGCCGCCGTAGGAGACGCCCCGGGTGTCGGGAATTGGTAGCCGATTTCCGGCCACCGTAGGCGCGGGCCTGCGGACGGAGAGCAATGGGTAGCTCACCGTCCGATAAGGATCAGGCCCGGGTCGACGGCACGTCGTGTTCCACGTGCGCCTCAAAGAGATGTCAGCAAAACTGAAAGAGTCCGCTAGGGCCGGTGCCTGCTGGGGTTGCTAAGGGGAAACCGTGGCCCCTGGCACATGCAAGGGAAGTAACACGGGTGGGTTTTAGTCAGTAAGAGTCTGACACGCCCTTTCGCTCCGCCCAGCGCGGGAAAAGTCATTTGATGACTCCCCACGCAAAAGAAAAAAAAATGCTGAAGGCTGCGGGTGTCGACCTCAGGACGAGCTGCTTCTCGCACGGACACTGTACGTCGCTAGCTCCCGAGTCACCGGTCCTGACTCTTTGTGTATTTTAACTGCTGAGAACAATATTACAAACGTAGTATACACGAAAGTTTTATAAACTGTAGTATATTGTGGTGTCAACTGGTGTCTTATGACTTCCACGCGTACGAAGTCGCAGGCAGAAGCTAGTATATAATATAATTCGATTGTCAGTGCCCGAATAATATGTGATGAACGTAATATATTAGATCTATAGGTACCTACATATTTTGCATCATGTGGGGCGGGCATTGCTATTTTTGTGATATTATATAATTAATCATTTATAGATTACCTACCTATTGTAACGTTACGTTTAGTTCTGTGCAACTAAACTTTTTGTTATTTATTGTGTTTTCATAAAAATATTTAAAAATGTAATTAATATGTATACGAATGTAATTAAAGAATAATATCAATGAAATAATGTGTTAATCTGGACTAATATTATAAAGAGGTAAAGTTTGTGAGGTCGAAGTGGGTATATATATAATCTCTGGATTTACTCAACTGATTTTGAAAATACTTTTACCAATGGAAAGCCACGTTATTTGTATATTTATGTATATTTACCGCCCAACAAAGTGGGCAGAGGTAAGCTAGTGATAAATAAGTTTGTATCGAAATGAGTAAATCCTTCTTTAATGCTGTTATAAAAGCCCCTCCCCGACCAACGAGGCTGCTTTTTAAATATTTTCTTAGGATATGCCTATTGAAAACTTTTACGAAAGTCTAAGGCTGGTTTTCCTCTCACGCTGACCGTCATCGGCGCTGATAAGACAATGTATATAAAGTTTAGTATTCTTATGAAATTACGCCAACCGGTCAGCGCTGACATCTGAAGTTCATACGTTTCGGCTGTCAGCGCCGACGGTCAGCGTGCGGTCAGCGTGACTAAAACCAGCCTAAGTAAAATAAATGGGTTAAAACTAAAAACCAGAAGTTCCTCGCTGAGAATGAGAATATGCCTAGAAAAAACAAAGTATAACCAGAAAATGCGTAAGGGTCGCGAAGTGATGATACGACATAACCCACTGAAACGAGAAAGTTTGCTAAAATTGTGTTAATAAGAAACACAAAGTTCTTCTAATTACGAAACTTACATAATAATAAGATGGACGATGATACCACTCCGTATATTATCGTAGTTAGTGTCAGCCCTATCATAATGTTTTGTCATATAATATTATTCGATTGTCAGTGCCCGAATATGTAAAAAATAAGTGATGATCATATACGGGCATTGCTATTTTTGTGATATTATTAATATTATAGATTACCTACCTATTGTAATGTTACGTTTAGTTCTGTGCAACTAAACTTTTTGCTTTTTATTGTGTTTTCATTAAAATATTTAAAAATGTAATTAGTATGTATCATCATCATCATCATCATCAGCCTATTAATGTTCCCACTGCTGGGACACAGGCCTCCTCTCGGTGAGAGGGAGTGGGCCATAATCCACCACGCGGGCCCAGTGCGGGTTGGTAGATGTCACATGTCTTAGAATTTTTGGTTCTAAGACATGCCGGTTTCCTCACGATGTTTTCCTTCACTGTTTTTGAGAGCAGTGGTGATGAAATTATTTACACAAAGTAAAGCGCCTGCTTGGGTTCGAACCCACGACCTACAACTCGTAAGTCGGGGCCGATACCACTGGGCCACCTTTGCTCTCAGTCGGGGCCGAATTAGTATGTATGTATACAAATGTAATAAAGGAATAACATCGATGAAATATGTGTTAATCTATACTAATATTATAAAGAGGTAAAGTTTGTGAGGTTGTAGGGGGTAATCTCTGGATTTACTGAACCGATTTAGAAAATCCTTTTAACAATCGAAAGCCACGTTATTTGTGAGTGTCATAGACTATAATAATATATTTATGACCACCACCTAACGAAGTGGGCAGGGGTCAGCTAGAGATAAATAAGTTTGTGCTGAAACGAGTAAATCCTTCTTTAAGTTAATGACGTATTATAAACAAGAATCACTGACTAGTTAGTGTTTCCAAGATTATTTAAAAATAGATAGGTACCTTGACTAGAGATCGTCGAAGCGCAGCGGAGACGTTTCTTCGAAACTTGTACCTACCTTTATACTTGGTAATCTTTTGTGAAAAATGTTTCAAACTGAAATAATGATAATATTAATTTCTAACAATAGCTATAAGGTATTACTAACATTATGGATCTTTGTTGTTTGATTATAGAAATTGTGATTTGATTTGATTTTTATTTTATGATTTCGATCATGAATACACTTGGTTCAGGGCAGCACCTGGGCCAACTCCCATATATGGATGGTCAATCATTCGATACCCCAGTACAGGGAAAATATATCGTAGGTGTTGTCTTGGACCTTTGTTCCCGATACCTGTGGGCTACATTTATATTTTTTAATGTTTATTTCATCAATCAAAAATACTCCACAAAAATAATGTTTCTCTAAACTCCTCGGATAGATTTTGAAGAGCTTTGGTTTAGAGATTAGTATAAACCCAAGGAACATAATGCACTATGTGTCCATTCTGGGCAGCACTTGGTCCAACTCCCATATATGGATTGTCAATGTCCTTTACTATGACAAATGACCACTTGGTATTACGTAAGACTAAAAACCCAAAACACATTAAATAAATGTTCTCTTTTAATATTAACTTTAGTTTTAGCTTCAACATCGAAATTAGTTTAATTATTTCTCTTCCAGTCAGTCATATTATATTGTCTATGATTTCACAACCAGGGCAATAGATGGTGTTTGATCTCAAAGGAATTGATAGTAGTCCCAGATGAATGAGATGTATGCAAATGGTTGTAACATTGACTTTATGGTGAATAACAATTATAATAAAAAGTTACGCATAAGATTACGTTATAATCTTTACAGGTAGACGTAGCTCCAGAATCTCACTTTTGCAGCCTCTTATGTTGTGGAGAAAATTATCTAGACATGTACCACTACTTGGAAGCGTTCATTTTTATTTCTGGTTTCAGATTAAATTCCTTCAAAAGTTGCTTTAAACAATATAGATTTTCTATTTGCTGCATATTCTCTAACAACTTTTTTATTTCCTCCATGTCTGTTTTGGTGTACATAGCGCCCTCTCGTTAATAATTCGGCAACCAATTTATAGTTTGACTTCTGTCGTCAGTCCACACGTCAAGTACACACGCTCGTATCGATTGATATTTAGTGGTTTTTCACGATTCTCGCTAGATGGCGTAGCGCTTTCTTATATCTACGATAAATAATGAAGAAGCGAGTGTAGCTTGTTTTTAAGGTTTTACAAGCTTGTACTAGATGGCGTTAGTAGTATGTTATTGAGCATACAGCTCATTTCAAGCGTCTGTTTGTACGTCACACAAGCAATATATGAGGTTATGAAGTTGGTACTCGTAGGTTTCACTTTTATAGGCGTCACAGAACAGTTGCGACAATTATTGACAAAGCAACGGTGCGCTACGAGCTACGAGCGTGTGTCACCGCTGCTACGCTCCCACCGTGCGCGCTGCTACGTCACGAGCCTGTGCTACGAGCTACGAGCGTGTGTCGCCGTTGCTACACTACCACCGCGCGCGCTGCTACGTCACGAGCCTGCGCTAATAATCGACTACCAGAACTGTATCGGCTATGTTTTAACGCTGCTGCTTGTAATTATAGGTGTTACGTAATACCGGTTTGCCTGTGTTGTTGTAGATATTGCCTTCAACCTATTAATTGTTTTGGTTGTTAACATGGCAGGGATACATCGTACTGCACCTAACACCCCTAGAACACCGATTGATAGTATATGCCAGACCCAAACACGCTCAGACCCAGATATCACCACGGCCGTAACAACGTGCGACTGTGTAAACATAAAAAAAAAACGTCCGCGTTATGATACGTCGCCACAGGAGCGAGGAGGAGGAAGAGGAGATAATATCTAGATAGAATATTATTCTTGCAAACTGGAAAAAGGAGCAGAATAATAGAATTGCGGATCAACTGACGGACCAAAATACTTTAATAGCTCTCTTCGAATATAAAAGACTAGCTTTTTCTCACGGCTTCGGTCGCGTGGAATGCGGAAATTATTCTTCGAAATCGTACTAGTGGAATAATAAGTATCTTAAGTGTCCATTAACGGTATAAACTATCTGACTGCCTCATCCAAATCCTATGAGTAGGATAACATAATGATTGAATACTTAACGGATACTTAACTAGACGGAATACAAAACCACTTTTTGTTAGGATACTGCTCAGAAATAGTGCACAAAGTCTAATGATTGAAATACTATATTGAATTCATGCAAGCCTAACTTTTTGTGCCAAGTTTCGAGTCTATTCACTCAAGGAATAAGATTTTTCATGCAAACAAATTCCCTTTTGACCCCCATGTCGAAATTTCAAAAACGCCTTCTTAGTGCTCCCCTACATTATAAAAGGAAGCTGTGTGCAAAACTTCACGTTCCTAGTTCCAGTAGTTTCGGCTCTGCGTTGATATGTCAGTCAGTCAGTCAGTTTCTCGTTTTTATATATATCTATATATTAAAATTCAAAACAGTAAAATACACGCATATAACTCAGAAATACATATGTAAGTCAAACGCTGGAATCATAAGGCAATTGATTTTTTTAATAAACAATTCGAAGATATGAAGGTGGAAGTGGAAATATTGAGGAAGGAGCAAACCCACATTGAGTCTCTCAAACGGAAAATAGTAGATCTTCAGCATAAAGCGAAGCTTCTTTGCTTAGGTTTTAATTTTTTCAATACATATTGATATTTTCGATTTATCTCAAAACGACTTGTACCGACATACCTACATGAAATAAGGTAGCCCGCGAAAGTAAAATAATGTTCTTAAGTTTTTCGCAATTTGCAGGTCAATGGCAGGTTGTATGTTTATCAAAATATGATTCGCGACCGTAACAAATATGTATTTAGATTTACACAATTATAATCATTAGAATCATTAATACAACTCTTTAAGTTAGAATTGGATTCAATTGTCATGATTCAATGAAGTAACTAGTCTTTCACTAGGGTAGGTAATTATAACTTAGAGAGTTGTATTGAGGATTTTCATGATTATAATTCTGTAAACACATAATTGTTACGAACGCGAATCATATTTTGATAAACATACAACCTACTACTGACCTGCGAATTGCAAAAAACGGTGACGTCACATCATACGTTTGAGGTGTAGTAGAAAATTGTTGACACAGTAAAAAACTAAATAATAAAGAGAAAAACAAAATTAACGAATGTAAAGCAAAGAATTAGATTACTGAAGTGGAATTGGACAGGGCATTTATGTAGACTGGAAAGTACTAGATGGACAAAGAGGGTAACAGAATGGATCCCATTAGAAGGTAAAAGTAAGCTAGGAAGGCAAAGAAAGAGATGGCGAGATATATTTACTCAACGTTGTGGACCGGATTGGATGCAAAAGGCGCGCGATAGAAGCGTGTGGAGCAAGTTAAGGGAGGCCTTTTTTTTTTTGGGGTAGGAAATCATCCAATGACTTCTCCCGCTCTAGGCGGAGCGGAAGGGCGTGTCAGACTCTTACTGACTAAAACCCACCCGTGTTCCTTCCCTTGCCTTGCCAGGGGCCACGGTTTCCCCTTGGGACTACCCGCAACCCCGGCAGGCATCCGTCCTAGCGGACCCCGTCAGTTTTGCTGACATCTCTTTGAAGCGCGCGTGGAACGACGCGCCGTCGACCCGAAGTTAGGAGGCCTACGACATAGAGGCGACTGCTACGAATAGCGATGGCCAAAGCTAGTAAAAGAAAAGAAAAGAAAAGAAGGAAGTAATTAATTGAGAAGAAAAGCTAACGATTTCTTTAAGAAGTCGAAGGCTAAGAAGATTGATTACTACACATAATTAAGTTCTAAATTGTAAGTAGTGGAATAAAGGGCATTTTTATTTTGTTTATTTTAGATAATTGTTGGACTGACAGTTTTTTTGCAACAAGGAGTAGTTGAATTTAACTTTTAATACTTTTCTTGGGTTCATTGGACTGTACTTTGTAGATTATTTTTTAATTTTTAATTTTAATTTAATTAATAATTAAACAAAATTATTTATGTTGATATTCCATAATTACCAAATATTGTTAGTCACGTTGTCCAGGGTCTCCAGGCCCATTAAATAAACGTTCGTTACATTAAATTGATCGAAATATTCATATTCATCAGAAATCGCAATACTTTCGCAATCGCAGTAGTCATGTTCTGGGAAAAACAGGTGTTGTAATTTTTTGAAAAACGGGTAAACCGCAGAATAAACCTACAGCGTCGACCACCAGTCACCAGTCACGTACGCCAGACTTCTAGGAAGAAATTCGCGATGTCCCAAAAACGTTAGGTAAGTACCTACCTTAAAAGGCAATCCATCCGACTTGCTTACACACTCGTTCGTGTTGCACACATCCATCCGCCGTAAGTGCATGTATGTGTGTCAGCTGGTTCGGGTTATCGCATGTTGGTCAGTACGTAGGACATTTTAAGGACGCCTTTCGTTTGTCCGTAACACATTGTATAATTAAAAGCGCTAACTAAGGAGTCGAAGAAATTGCCTTTCATTTTAAATACCTATAAATAGGTATTTTAAATATTAATGAAATTTGGAAGACAACATAAATGTGATGATGATTCATTCTCATGTGGTTTTCCTATAAACTACATGTTTTGTATTTAGGGATTCCCGACGTAGGTGATACCTATATTCCAATACATATATGAAACTACCTAATGCCCGCGACTTCCTCCGCTTGAAATTTCTTGTTCTCTCGACCGAGCGTTAAAAAAAAGTTGCGCCTGTTCGCTTGCACTTTATGACACTAAAAATAAGGTTTATAATTCAAAATTATTTCCTATGTTCTGTATTAGACGCACTTGCTCTCGGCATGACCCTATTATAATGTGATGCTAGCCAGTTCGAGAGTAGATAAGTCAGTAATACCTGCTGGAAGCCAGTCGTGTTATCATGACAGAACTATTAGAAGTTTAATACAACTACGTGCTGAGAACATAACATCACACCTGTATACCCCGAAGGGTTAGGCAGAGCTATAGTACACACACATTTCACCAGTTCAGTATGTTTCAGTCCCATGTAATAGGGGGCGAGCCTATTGCCAGCTTTGGAGAGCAGTGGTGGCCCAGTGGCAACGGCCGAGACTTACATACGAGTAGGTAGGTCGTAGGTTCGAACCTAGGCAGGCGCTTTACTTTGTGCAAATTATTTTGTCACCACTGCTCTCAAAATGGTGAAGGAAAACATCGTGAGGAAACCGACATGTCCTAGACCACCCACCAACCCACTCTGGGCCCGCGTGGTGGATTACGGCTCACCTAGAGGAGGCCTGTGTCCCAGCAGCAGGAACATTATAGACTGATTATGCTATTGCCATCAACCGGGCACAAATCACGACTTCGAGAGTTGCTACTGCGAAATCCCTGATGTTAAAGCCAATAACATTTTGTCCGACCCGGGAATTAAACCGAGGACCTCATGGTCAGCAGTGGCGCTTGCGACCACTAAACTAACGAGGTATGTGGCGAATTTAACTGTATCGTTTTC